>CM031608.1:88420210-88428471 GCA_018398815.1 Conus ventricosus | reverse complement strand
CATCCTGTGTTGGGATTGTCGGGATCTGCCTTAATCTCCTTTAGCTTCTTTGGTCTCTGTGGAACTCTGTTCACTGTCGTGCCTTCAGTGTTTGTTTGGGATTAAAATAATGTTTCACAGCTGTGTTGTTGTTTTTGTATTGATTGATTGCTTTAATTTACGTCTCTGTTACACACAATGGCGTTGATGGATTTTAGTCTCCCATGATGTTGTACGGTTTTTGTCAGGAGATTAAGTTGAAATCTTTCTGGGTTAAACAAGATTTTTTGGACACGGGGTTGGTCAGCCAATTGTTCTTCTCTTCTCTCTCCTCTCTCTCTCTCCTCTCTCTCTCTACTCTCTCTCTCTACTCTCTCTTATTCTCTCTCTATCTCTCTCTCTCTCTCCGCTCTCTCCTCTCTCTGTTTGTTGATTTTGTCGGTAGTATTAGCCACATTCTCTCTCTCTCTCTCTCTCTCTACCTCTCTCTCTTTCTATCTCTCTCTCTCTCTCTCTCTCTCTCTCTTTTCCCCTCCCCCAAAAACTCTCTCTCTCTCTCTTTATCTTTCTCCTTTCTCTCTCTCTTTCTCTTTCTCTTTCACTTTCTTCTCTCTCCTCTTCTCTCTCTCTCTCTCTCTCTCTCTCTCTCTTCCCCCTTTTGGATTGTGTGGGTATTGGTCAGCCATGTTTTTCTCTCGCTCTCATTGGTTGCTCTCTCTATCTCTCTCTCTCTCTCTCTCTCTCTCTCTCTCTCTCACACTCTCTCTCTCTCTCTCTCTCTCTCTCTCTCTCTCTCTCTCTCTCTCTCTCTCTCCCCCCCCCCCCGTTGATTTTGTGGGTATTGGTCAGCCCTTCACTCACTCTCTCTCTTTTCTCTCTCTCTCTCTCTCTCTCTCTCTTCTCTCTCTATCTCTTCTCTCTCTCTCTCTCTCTCCCACCCCTCCCCGTTGATTTTGTGCGGTACTGGTAGCCATGTTCTCTCGCTCTCTTTTTCTCTTTCTTGATTTTGTTGGTATTGGTCAGCCATATTCTCTCTGTCTCTCCTTCTCTCTCTCTCTCTCTCTCTCTCTCTCTCTCTCTCTATCTCTCTCTCTCTCTCTCTCTCTCCCGTTGATTTTTGTGGGTACTGGTCAGCCATCGTTCTCTCGCTCTTTTTTCTCTTTCTGTTTTTGTTGGTTTGGTCAGCCATTTCTCTCTCTCTTCTCTCTCTCTCTCTCTCTCTCTCTCTCTCTTCCCTATCTCTCTCTCTCTCTCTCTCTTTCAGTTCTTTGCTCGCGTCTGCTAGTGATTTCCGTTTACGTGCCTTCTCTGAATTTTTAAAAAAAAAAAAAAAAATTTTGGGGGGGGGGTGTTCTCCATGGTTTTCTGTGTCAATAAGTTAAAAACGTGCTGTGTTTTTTGTTGTTGTTTTGTAACCACAGCCACCAGGTTGCTTGTTGTTGTTGTTGTGTGTTGTTGTCGTTGCCTTTAACGTATTCGGCTGTCCAGTGTGGACATGTCCTACCATTCTGCTGTAGCTTTCCAGCACGGACTTTTCAATGTTGCGGGCACCATCGTCGAGTGTTTTACATGATTTTATTTTTCATTCTTTGTGTTTGTTTGCTTCTTTCGTTTTTCTTTGTCAAGCTGCCGGAGATAAATCAAGGGGGAAAAAAACTCATGCTCTACAGCGCAGCAGTGTTCTCTGCTTAGATACTGTCATAGTGATGCTGTCATCTTGGACATAGTTACGCAGAGTCGATCGTTGCTGTTGTGTTGTTGTTGTTGTTGTTGAAGTTGTTGTCGTTGTCGTCGTTGTAGTTGTTGTTTCGTTGTTGTCATTGTCGTTGTCGTTGTTGTTGTTGTTGTTGTTGTCGTTGTTGTGTTGTCTGTGTTGTTGTCGTTGCTGCTGCTGCCTGCTGCTGCTGCTGTTGTAGAGTATGAAAAAAAATGCAAATACTACTATGAGCTTGGTTAGTATCTCTCTCTCTTCCTTCTTCTCTCTCTCTCTCACTCTCTCTCTCTCTCTCTCTCTCTTCTCTCTCTTCAATTTTCTAATCGCATTTTATACTAGTATGAAGAGATATTGCATTAAACTATGAGAAAAAACATTGTCAACACTCTTTTAGCTTCTATAAAATAAAGAATCTCTCTCTCTTTCTCCCTCTCTCTCTCCGCTCTCTCTTCTCTCTCTCTCTCTTCTCTCTCTTCTCTTCTCCTTACAGAGTGAAACAGCAAAAAGGCAACAGCAGCAACAACAAAACGAGTTGGAACACAATTGACCCAATTTTCATGCAGATTCATATCAAAAAAACAAAATTCACACACACACCACACGCGCGCACTCGCACCACCAACTCTCTCAGCTGAATTGTGTGCATACTGCGCACGGCAGGAGACTGCAAATTGAAACAGCCCTAGCAAACTCGATCTCTCTCTCTCTTCAACGAATACACCCAGCACACAATATCATGGCGTCACCGCGTCAGGCTCTCGATACCCGATCTCTTAACGACCTCATTGTGGTAGCTGGCACCCGATATCGTGCCCCTCACAAACCCCCGCACCCGCACCAGAGTTGGCCGAGGCGTTAAACACAAGACGCAGCTCATCAATAATAGACCCAGTCAAGCGTTCATCCAATGGTTTCAGTCAAATGGTTGCCACCAACCACCAGGTGTATGTGTGAGCAGACAGTACTTGGGCGTTGATGTCGTGGTGGTGGCGCTGGGAGGTGAGAGACGGGACGGTCTTGGAGGGTGGGAATCCAGAGCAGTGTGGGTGGCCTTCATCACCAGTTGATCTTGAATCGCTCCTTACGGACGGACGTACCGCGCGGGGGGGGAGGGGGGGGGGGGGGGGGATGAGGGATGGGAAGGCTGGAGGGAGGGGGCCTGGGTGTGAAAGGATACAGCTGAATGAGGCTGTGTTTTTGTTTGTTTGGTTTTTTTTGGGGGGGAGGTGATGTTGAGGGACCCAGCGTGGAGATAATAACGTCTGAGGGGGGGGGGGGGGGGGGGGGGGGGCACGGAAAATAGTCGTCAGAGAAATATTTACAGTGGGGAACGCAAACAAAATGTCTAAATAATCCATGTTCCTTTGATGGAAACAGGGCATTGTCTCCTGCTCGCTTCTTCTTCTTCTTCTTCTTCTTCTTCTCTTCTTCTTCTTCTTCTTTTCTTTTCTTCTTCTTCTCTTCTTCTCTTCTTTTCTCCTTTTCTTCTTCTTCTTCTGTTCTTCTTCTTCTTCTTCTCTTCTTCTTCTTCTTCTATTCTTCTTCTTCTTCTTCTTCTTTTCTTCTCTTCTTTCTTCTTCGTTTCATCTTCTTCTTCTTTTCTTCGTCTTTTCTTCGTCTTCTTTTTCTCTTCATCTTCTCTTCTTCTTCTTCTTCTTCTTCTTTTCTTCTTCTTCTCTCTTCTTTCTTCTTCTTCTTCTTCTTCATCATCTTCTTCTTCTTCTTTTCTTCTTCGTCTTCATCTTCTTCTTCTTCTTCTTTCTTCTTTTCTTCTTCTTCTCTTCTTCTTCTTCTTCTTCTTCTTCTTCTTCTTCTTCGTCTACATCTTCATCTTCTTCTTCCTTCTTCTTCTTCTTTTCTTTTCTTCTTCGTCTTCTCTTCTTCTTCGTTTCTTCGTTTCTTCTCTCTTCCTCTTCATCCTTCTCCTCCTCGTCATCTCCTCTTCTTTTCCTACCCGTCACTTCTCTTCCTCCTCCTCACTTTTTCTCCCTCCTCCTCCTTTTTATCCTCCTCCTCCTTTTTCTCCTCCTCCTCCTTTTTCTCCTCGCACTACTTCTTCTTTACCTCTCTTCCGCCTCCTCCTTTTCATTTTGTACATACTCTTCTACCACACCTCTTCTTCTTCATCCTTCTTCTTCTCTTCCTCAATCTTTGTCCTGTTCCTTCTCATCTTCTTCCTCTTCTACTCCTTCACCTCTTCTTCTTCCTCTCGTTACTTCTCCTTCGTACTCCTCCTTTTCTGCTACTCTCTTCCTCTTTTCTCTTCATTCTTCTTCTTCATTTTCTTCTCGTCTTCTGCTCCTCTCTCTATTCTCTACCTTCTCCTGATCTTCACTCCTGCCTCCTCTTCATTCTTCTTCTTCTTCTTCTTCATCTTCTTCTTCTTCTTCTTCTTCTTCTGTTTTCATCTTCCTGCCCCTCTCTCCTATTTCTCTCATACTCCTCCTCCTCCTCCTGCTTCTACACTATTCTTCTCCTCTTTCTTCCTGTGGCTCTTCTTCTTCTATTTTCTTCCTCTTCCCTTTCTGTTAATTCACAAGGAGCAGCCATCTACAATGCACCTGATTTCTTGCAGGCAAGCCTTCTTCAATGGTCAGTAATGGTTTGCCACAACACCAGGCTGTATGTGTGAGCAGGACCGGACTTGGGGTGATGTAGTGGTGGTGGTGGTGGTGGGAGGTGAGAGACGGACGATCTTAGAGGTGTGTGAGGAATCTAACAGTTGGGGTTGACTTCATCACCAGTTGATCTTGATCGCTCCTTACGGACGGACGGGACAGCGGGTGGGGCGGGGGGGGGGCTGGGGGGGGGGGGGAAGGGGGAGGGGAGGGGATGGATGTGGCGACAGGATACAGCTCTGAATGTGGCAGTGTTTTTGGGGGTTGCTGGAGGTACCTGGATAACGGGTTCAGGTTTCACTGCGCTCTCTTCTCGACTTGTCGCTAGCCTTTGACACCATTGATCAATCACCCTCCTCACCAGACTTATTCATACATACTTTTGGCATCTCTTCGTCACTCTTTGGCCATGGTTTTATTCTTACCTTTATGAGTCGAACCCAAATTGTCTCTGTTATGGTTTTGCTTCAACCTCTGCTGACTTGAATTCTGGTGTTCCCCAAGGCTCTGTCCTTGGTCCATTTGTTTGTTGCTATATACCACTCATCTTTGACACGTAGCCCCTCATAACCTTTCACACCACTGCTTCTCTGATGAAATCAAATCTACATTTCTGTGACATTTCTCTCCTCTCCTCCATCATCGATCGCTCACAGATCTGCATCTCTGACATAAAGGCATGGATTGACTTGCAACAACTCTGATAAACAATGGACATACAACTGAACTGTTCTTCATTCTCCAACAAGGCTCATGTCATACAATCTCTGTTCCTTCTTCTGTCCACCTTGGTTCCTCTCTCATCTTAACCTCTACCACTGTGCGAAATCTAGGCGTTGTACTTGGATCAGACACTCTCTTTTCAAAATCAGATTCTTCTATCTGCCGTGCATGCTACCGGAGCTTCGGCGAATCAGTTCTTGTGAGCCACCTTCGTCTGAAGAAGCCACCAAGACTCTGGCGTTTCTGCCTTTCATTATTTCAAGACTAGACTAACTGTATAATTCTCTTCTTGCTGGTTGTCACAGAATCTTCTTGCAAAATTGCAGAAAGTTCAAAATAATGATGCTCGCCTTGTCTCGAAATCTCCGGAAAACCTCTCATGTTTATCTTGCTTAATCTTTGCACTGGCCTTCCTGTTTGAAAAAACGCAATCATAGTACAAACTTTCTATTGCTCTGTTACAAAGCATTGGACACGGCCTCGCTCCATCTTACCTCTCTAAACTTCTGTCGACCTATACTCCTTCTAGACAGCTTCGCTCTTCCTCTGACACTCGCATTCTGCAACTCCCTCGTTTTCGGGCCAGAAACACTTGGTGAACGTTTCTTTTTCTTTCAGGCTCCTTCCTGCTGGAAACAATCTCCCTTATGCACTCCGAAACTCAAAAGTCTTTCTTTCTTCAAGTCCTCCCTCAAAAACTACTCTCTCAAACAAAATTTTACTGTCTTGTGGATGTGTGGGTTGTGTGCTTGTGTGGGTTGTGTGTGTGTGTGTGTGTGCGTGTGTGTGTGTGTTTGTTGTGTGTGCGGCTATTTTTTGTGTGTGTTTGGTGTGTGTGTGTTGTGTGTGTGAGTGTTGTGTGTGTGTGTGTGTGTGTGTGTGTGTGTGTGTTGTGTGTGTGTTGTGTGTGTGTTTGTGTGTGTGTGTTCTGTGTGTCGTGTTGGGCTTATTGCTGTAAGGCGCTTAGGGCTTTTGTTCTTTAAGATTAAGACGCAATAAATGTTCCTTATTATTATTATTATTATTACCAGCGTGGAGGTTTGGAGATAATACGTCTGAGAGGGGCTCGGAAAATGGGTCAGAATACGAAAAAACATGGGGGTTGGGGGGAGGGGGGATGCAAAAGAATGTTTCATCATCCGGTCTGGAGATTGGACAGTTCGAATGGAGGATATTACTGTCCCCTACCTCCTTCTATGCATATTTCTTGTTGTTGTTGTTGTTGTTGTTGTTGTTGTTGTTGTTGTTGTTTTTATTTCTTCTTTTTCTTTCCTCCTTTCTAACGCCACGAATTGTCCAATTGTCGTTGTTCCCACGATCGAATAAGTTCGAGTGGTCCTCTACCTGCTTCTCTGATTTTTCTTTTCTTCTTCTTCTTCTTTTCTTCTTCTTCTTCTTCAACGTCTTAAACAATAGAAACGATTAATACTGAATTGTTAAATACAATAATGATGATGATAATAATATTTTCTTTCAGTTTATGTTTCTCAATAAAAGATGATTGATGGTGATGGATATGACGGTTCTAATGGTTTTGTGACGGACGATAGCAGCGAAATTGGTCTGTAGATATTGGATATCTAAATATCCCTTTTTTGTGCAGAGGTTTAATTTTTGCATGTTTAAAATGCATCTGGAACGTAATGTTTAGATAAACATAGATTAAATAGGTATGTAAGTGTAATCTACAATATTTGGTACAGATAGTTTTAATATCTTGGGGACTATGTCCTCAAAGCTGTATTGATTTTTATTTGTCAAAAGTGATAGATATAATATACACTTCATGACAGATATTTAGGGGAATAGAGATGAAGAAGATGATGAAGAAGACGAAGAAGAAGGAGAAGAAGAATGGCCACGTTAAAGAAACGGAAAACTAATTTATGGGTTATATACATCTCCTGACTGCCCTAACAAGTTAGGAGTTTTTTGTACCTCCTGATGTATAAAGGAGTTTGCTATGGGCGTTGTTTCAAACACTAATACAATCCATCAACTGCCTCTGCCAGCAATTACAATGATGGGATCCCCTCCTCCCATCATCCTTACCTCCCTCTGTCTTCCCTGTATATTTATAACAGGGGGAATTAAGAACAAAAGTTTAATAAAGTGCTGGTATGAGCCTTTCGCCCTGACTACTGTTCGGAGTCCATCTCCTGACTCTCCTTTTTTCTTGGCCTCTCCTTGTTTGATTTTGTGTTGTCCGACATGTATATAACAAAACTTGATAAAAACAACCACAATGTATTTGTGGGGGGGAACAAATGTGTGGAAAATTGTAACAGGTTATTGACACAACATACTCTCCTCTATCTCCTCTCTCTCCTCTCTACCTCTCTCTCTCTCTCTCTCTCGCTCTCTCTTCTCTCCCTATCTTTCCTCTCTCTCTCTTCTCTCTCTCTCTCTCTCTCTCTTCTCTCTCCTTCTGTAATTACATTTTGCCTCATACTACCAAATGTTGATCAAGTTGTCATTGTTCTTTTTACTGCAAAAAGAAAAGAGCATTGTAACTCGCTCTGTTGCTATGTTCATTTCTAAGCACTACCCAAAACGTAAGAGAGGAAACTGTTATCAGTTATAACACACAAATGCAGAGTTTTTCAGGAAGAACAATTTGTTACGCAAATATTTTCTTTCTTAAACTTTCGTATATGACGCCGAGCGCGTGTGTGTTTACTTTCTGTTCTTGACCTCATTGCCAGTAAGGTCTGTGGGCCTTTGCAATTAAAACTATTTGAGTGGTGTTGAGTTGAGTTGAGTCTCTCTCTCTCTCTCTCTCTCGCTCTCTCTCTCTCTCTCTCTCTCTCTCTCTCTCTGTGTGTGTGTGTGTGTGTGTGTGTGTGTGTGTGTGTGTGTGTGTGTGTGTGTGTGTGTGTGTGTGTGTGTGTGTGTGTGGGTGTGTGTGTGTGTGTGCGCGCGCGCGCGCGCGTGGTATACACATACATACACCCGCGCGCACACGCACACCTGCCCTGCGTTAAATCAACACTCGAGCAGCACCAAATTCGCAGCTTTAGTACAAGAAACTCAAACCACTACTAAACACCTTTCTGAGGGGTGTAGACCCCATAATTAACACCCACAAGAGCGGTGTCGATCTCTCGTATAATAACAGATCATTTAAAAGACAACTGCTTGTAGACTAGCACAAAGAGAGAGAGAGAGAGAGAGAGAGAGGGGAGAGAGAGAGAGAGAGAGAGAGAGGGGGACAGAGGGAGAGAGAG
>CM031608.1:88397710-88417710 GCA_018398815.1 Conus ventricosus | reverse complement strand
CTTTAGACGTCAATATAGTTATAGAGCATGCTTTAGACATCAATATAGTTATAGAGCATGCTGTAGACGTCAATATAGTTATAGAGCATGCTTTAGACGTCAATATAGTTATAGAGCATACTTTAGACGTCAATATAATTATAGAGCATGCTTTAGACGTCAATATAATTATAGAGCATGCTTTAGACGTCAATATAATTATACAGCATACTTTAGACGTCCATATAGTTATAGAACATGTTTTAGACGTCAGTTTACTTATAGACCATGCTTTACATGTCAGTATAGTTATAGAGCATACTTTACACGTCAATATAGTTATAGAGCATGCTTTAGACGTCAATAAATTATAGTTATAGAGCATGCTTTAGACGTCATAAATTATAGTTATAGAGCATGCTTTAGACGTCAATATAGTTATAGAGCATGCTTTAGACGTCAATATAGTTATAGAGCATACTTTAGCCGTCAATATAATTATAGAGCATGCTTTAGACGTCAATATAGTTAAAGGGCATGCTTTAGACGTCAATATAGTTATAGAGCATGCTTTAGACGTCAATATAGTTATAGAGCACGCTTCACAAGTCAGTATAGTAGAGCATTCTTTTCATGTCAATCGTTCCTTTGAAGGGGGAACTTGGAAAGGGGAAGAAAAGAAAAGAGAGACAGGGGGCAAGGCGAGGAGGGTGGAGGTGTTAGTGTAGCATGTTTGGCAAGATCCAGTCATGTCTGTGCATACTCAGAGACAGCGAGAGAGAGAGAGAGAGGGGGGCGGGGAGTAATACGGGCGAAAATAAATCAACAACAGAACAGTACACCATAAAGAGTAAAGTGACATCTTTAATAGACAATAGAAAACACACAGAATATTTTCTGACAATATCTTCTCTAGGCAAAACAAAAACAAAGTAAATAAATAGAAAGTTGAAAAAAAGCGAAAAAATGGCCAATCAATCCTCCTCGACATGTTTTGATGTCAACAGATGAATGGAAACTGGTTATTTTATTGTTGTCTTTGTGGTCCACGCAAACGATCTGGACACGAGAATACTCACTGCATCCACAACAGAACCAAAAAATACGTATAGTGAGCATGGCGAACCATGGCTGAAGGCATATTAAACAGACTACGATCGTACCATGGGGCCTTCTCAATGCCAACGGTTGTGTGTGAATAGCTCGTGTGTGGAGGCACGATTTAGTGTACACTTTCAGCGAGTATAACTGTGTCTCTCTTTTCTTGTGAAGGTGAGTCCGACTGAAATGTTGCTCACTGCAAATCAATGACTCTCAAATTCAGTTTGTGGTTTTACACGGTGCTTTACATATACGTACTCCCTAACGCTCGTTACTGATGAATTCGAATGAGTGTACATGATAGCTGATAGTACTCTCGCTGTTACTGTAATTCAAAAGGCGCATTTGTTTGGGGGCATGTATTATGGTACATTGTACTCTCGCTGATACTGTAATGCAATGGGAACGATTGTTTGGTTCACTGAAAAGCATCGAAAGAACAGATTCACTATTCGCCTACTATACAAGCATCCCGGAATAAATAGACAATAAGCAACAATGTACGGCTCATCAAAACGCTTTGGCGGAACAAATCTCCAACCACCACAAAAGTTGACCTTCTCTGTCAATTCATTCTCATCCTTCATTCCCATCTATCCCCTGTAAACCCATCAGTTCCAAAAAAAAAGAAAGAAAAGACTAGTGTTCTTCATTTGTTTCATTGTAAATTTTTCAATTTCACACAAACTGTGTTATGTTGTGGAACAGACTGCACTTTCTAGGAATAACTGTCGTTGAGTAACATGACGAAAGGCAAATTCAATACATATTAAATGCGTATGAAACATGATAATCTCATCATGAAGCGGTCTGTAAATACTATACATTATGCTGCTTGTACTAAAATATGTCTCAAGAGGGCTAGGGAAAAAGAGCAATATCCCGCAAGGACATGATTAAGTTCAAAAAATACACATGGTCTAAACAGAGGAAATGACATAAATGAGCACTCCCTTTCAGAGTTGACCCTGCACGCCAAATTAAAGCCGATTTTCAAATTTACAAAGTGGATCTACTGTAGCACCGTGGGTCGGTTCCTCTCGGGCCTATGTTGTGTAATCATTCTTTGACAACAATGGCCTATGTTGTGTAATCATTTTTGACAACAATGGCTATGTTGTGTAATCATTCTTTGACAACAATGGCCTATGTTGTGTAATCATTCTTTGACAACAATGGCCTATGTTGTGTAATCATTCTTTGACAACAATGGCCTATGTTGTGTAATCATTCTTTGACAACAATGGCCTATGTTGTGTAATCATTCTTTGACAACATGGCCTATGTTGTGTAATCATTCTTTGACAACAATGGCCTATGTTGTGTAATCATTCTTTGACAACAATGGCCTATGTTGTGTAATCATTCTTTGACAACAATGGCCTATGTTGTGTAATCATTCTTTGACAACAATGGCCTATGTTGTGTAATCATTCTTTGACAACAATGGCCTATTTGGTTGCAAGTCCCTTTATTTGTATACACAATAAGAAGATATGCTTACGTGTCAAGTTAAATTTAAAACAGCAATGAAACCAAAACAAAACAAAAATATGAACTGACGAAATCATAGCACGCTGAGCGAAGATCGGCCGGCCATGTCATTAAAAGTACAGTGAAGCAAAAACTGAAAGTTGTCTGTCATGCTAAATAAAACAGCTTTTTTTAAACCGTAGATCTTCTGTAAACAACGCAAAATGTCTTTAAGGATGCTCAGAAGATTTTGAAATAGAAAACAAAAGTCACAAGTCCTGAAGACGGTCTGTGACCGACACGTTGTAGACTTTCGTTCTGTTTTGTTTTTCTTTTTTTTCTATTTACAAATCTTCTGAACATCCTCAAAGACATTTTGCATTGTCTGTCATGCTATTCATAGCCCAGACGATCTCAGGAGCAATTTTGGTGTCTGCCATGCCATTCATAGCCCAGACGATCTCAGGAGCAATTTTGGTGTCTGCCATGCTATTCATAGCCAGACGATCTCAGGAGCAATTTTGGTGTCTGCCATGCTATTCATAGCCCAGACGATCTTTGCATTGTCTGTCATGCTATTCATAGCCCAGACGATCTTTGCATTGTCTGTCATGCTATTCATAGCCCAGACGATCTTTGCATTGTCTGCCATGCTATTCATAGCCCAGACGATCTTTGCATTGTCTGTCATGCTATTCATAGCCCAGACGATCTTTGCATTGTCTGTCATGCTATTCATAGCCCAGACGATCTTTGCATTGTCTGTCATGCTATTCATAGCCCAGACGATCTCAGGAGCATTGTCTGTCATGCTATTCATAGCCCAGACGATCTTTGCATTGTCTGTCATGCTATTCATAGCCCAGACGATCTTTGCATTGTCTGTCATGCTATTCATAGCCCAGACGATCTTTGCATTGTCTGTCATGCTATTCATAGCCCAGACGATCTCAGGAGCATTGTCTGCCATGCTATTCATAGCCCAGACGATCTCAGGAGCATTGTCTGCCATGCTATTCATAGCCCAGACGATCTTTGCATTGTCTGTCATGCTATTCATAGCCCAGACGATCTTTGCATTGTCTGTCATGCTATTCATAGCCCAGACGATCTCAGGAGCATTGTCTGCCATGCTATTCATAGCCCAGACGATCTTTGCATTGTCTGTCATGCTATTCATAGCCCAGACGATCTTTGCATTGTCTGTCATGCTATTCATAGCCCAGACGATCTCAGGAGCATTGTCTGCCATGCTATTCATAGCCCCAGACGATCTTTGCATTGTCTGTCATGCTATTCATAGCCCAGACGATCTTTGCATTGTCTGTCATGCTATTCATAGCCCAGACGATCTCAGGAGCATTGTCTGCCATGCTATTCATAGCCCAGACGATCTCAGGAGCATTGTCTGTCTGCTATTCATAGCCCAGACGATCTCAGGAGCATTGTCTGTCATGCTATTCATAGCCCAGACGATCTCAGGAGCATTGTCTGTCATGCTATTCATAGCCCAGACGATCTCAGGAGCATTGTCTGTCATGCTATTCATAGCCCAGACGATCTCAGGAGCATTGTCTGTCATGCTATTCATAGCCCAGACGATCTCAGGAGCATTGTCTGCCATGCTATTCATAGCCCAGACGATCTCAGGAGCATTGTCTGTCATGCTATTCAAGCCCAGACGATCTCAGGAGCATTGTCTGCCATGCTATTCATAGCCCAGACGATTCAGGAGCATTGTCTGCCATGCTATTCATAGCCCAGACGATCTCAGGAGCATTGTCTGTCATGCCATTCATAGCCCAGACGATCTCAGGAGCATTGTCTGTCATGCCATTCATAGCCAGACGATCTCAGGAGCATTGTCTGTCATGCCATTCATAGCCCAGACGATCTCAGGAGCCATTTTGGGGGGAGGGGGTGGGAGGGAAGGGGTGGAAACGTTGCGACACTCCAGGTCTCAATAGTAGCAACATCAGCAACAACAAAATAACAACAAAGCACGAGAACTTGCGAAATGAAACTGTCTCCTGGCGGCATGCGTTGGTGTTTTACTGAAGTATTCGGTTCGCTATTCGGACCTCTGAAATTCCGTATCACAGCCAGAATTTTTTTTTTTCTAAAGGAAAAAAAAATGATGCTAAATTATTCTCCATGTAAGGCTGAAAGGATCATTTTTCTAGTCTTTTCTTTTCGGTTAGCTGGGGGTTTTCTTGTTTGTTTTGTTTTGTTTGTTTTGTTGTTGGTTTTTAACATTAAAACTTTGTTAAAACGGAAATCTCTGTGAGTCGTCTTACTCTGAAAAGATAATCGCTGTGAGTAGTCAACTCTGAAAAGATAACCGCTGTGAGTCGTCTTACTCTGACAAGATAATCGCTGTGAGTAGTCAACTCTGAAAAAAGATAACCGCTGTGAGTACTCTTACTCTGAAAAGATTCTACCCTTCCTTTTGTCGTCTGTTTCTATGGGAGCGGGAGAACGGTGGGCCCAGTTCATTTCTAGTGAACACTGCACACCATTTTGACCTTCACATTCCTTCAAGGTCACTGAACTTAATCCAATCTTCATAATAATCTGACCTGCACCTTAACTCTGAGTCGCAAATCGCGAAAACGTTTGAAGAGACGGATTAAGTTATAAATACACATGATTTGAATTACGCTCCAAAAAAAATGCTAACAGCTGTGTGTCATTTTGTACTACAGCTAGCGCAGAGACTTGCTCGTTCAGCCTCCGCAACTGCTGGTCAGTCCATAGATGATGGTCACAATCGTCTGGGGGTAAGGAGAGGAGAGGGAGAAAGAATGGGAAGAGAGGAGGGGAGAGGACGGAGAGAAGGGTAGGGTATCTAACGAACCCGATGCAGATGATTTTTGTACCATCAACCCACGTGAACAGCGCTCGTGGTTCGACTGGACTTCTTTCTGGGCCACACAACTCACACAACCAAACGAACCCAAACACGTGAGCGTGCATGCGCGGAACACAATTTTCAACAGGCGATTTACGGCCTTATCAGGTACTAACTGTAAGGAAGCTTACAGATATCTGCGAATCACATCGCCCAATATACAAAACGCCACAAGTAGATTATTATAAAGAGACACAAACAAAAGCAAGTCCCTGTACTCTTCCTATCAGCACGCGCTATCGCAGAGTTGCGGCCCTTCGCATTCTGAAAAGCCTATTTTACGTAGAGCAAGCTCAATTTGTTTATCAAGAAATCTGCACTTTACTCGTGGAGTACTCAAACTGAATGCACAAGAAGGAAAATGTTTTATTCTTCTTCTGGACAGCCTCATTATCATAATCGCACTCTTGTATGTCGATAATTTTGCATCTCAAGGTTTTCTTTAAAAAAAAAAAACACTGTCACACACTTCTTTTCTGTTCGAGTTTTTTTTTTTTCTGCAGGTGAAGTGCAGACCCCGTTCTTATTTTAATTTACTCTCAGCTGCCCCCAGAGGTAAAAGCCGCCATACTGTCAAAAAGATATCCCGGCATGCTAGGATTAGGTGTTAAGTTAGACACTGGAGAATACCTCTGGGTAAATTATCTGAAAATTAGACTGCACGCACCGACAGCAATAAAAACCCTTTACTGCTTATTTTTCTCTATCTGCTTATGTGACCGTAGACAAATAAAAGAGACACAACAAATTAATGGAAGGAGAAATAAGGCGAAATTTGAACAAACGTCTTTCCAGTTCCGTGTCTTTCCATGTAAAGCCCCCTGAATCTTCACTGCAAATAACTACTGCCCCCTAGAGGCCAATGTCCAAACCATACCTCTTTTCTCATCGGGTGCTGCAGGGCTTTTTCCCCATGCACCATACATAGTAACGTCTTCTGATTGGTACATTAAATTGCACCATTACATAGTAACGTCTTCTGATTGGTACATTAAATTGCACCATTACATAGTAACGTCTTCTGATTGGTACATTAAATTCCAGGAATTCTCATGTCCTTTTCATGCTCGTGCACTTGCAGCTGGAACTGACAGCAATGAGTTTCTTTTTTTTTCTTTCTTTTTTTTTATAAATTCCGCGAAGCCTTCTGATTAAACTGATGACATTACTATTTACGACATATTAGTGGAGGTGGGGAGAGAGGGAGTGACTGAGAGTGTATGGTTCATAGTCTGACAGATGTCTTCTCTGATCTCCGTGTATCTGAATTACATCGGAAATAAAGCAGATCAAAAAGTAAAAGAAGCTCAAGCAGAGACTGGGTTGTTGAAACGTGTGTGTGTGTGTGTGTGTGTGTGTGTGTGTGTGTGTGTGTGGTGTGTGTGTGTGTGTGTGTGTTTCACGTCTTTTTATTCAGTCATGTTAATTTACTGGCTCACATCCCACAAGTTTGGCTAAGAATTCTATCAAACAAACAAACAAAAAGCAAGAGAAGGAAAAACAAAAAACTCACACGCGCAAACTTTCGCACAAGGGTTGTTATCAGGCAAGCACCTGTTTCCCAGCGTGCTCAGGTTCAAAACGAAATATGTCCCTGTTCTGAGAGAAACTTGCACACAAACTTTCTGTCTTGAATTGATATGTAGTTTCCACATGCACTCAAGCTTTAATTGTTTTTCTGAAGCTTCAAAACGCAGTTGGCTACGTCGAACGTCGTGAATGTTCTCATGACTGGAAGGTATCTAGCGTTGCATTTATGAAGTGTTGCAAAGAGTCACATGTTCAGTTGTCTGGGCTTCGGCCGTCAGTGGCATACATATTGCATCCACGATATTTCAAACACGCATGACGTGTCAGTAGACCTAGACCTTGGCTTTCAAACGTCTTTCTACCATGTGCGAAATGTGATGGGCAGATATCCAAAAAGTTGGTAGTGATTGGGGTTTTGTTGGTCTCGCGGACAAATCATTGTAGTCCAGACTCAAGCTGTCATGGGTTCAATTCTGACTTGAGACAGTCAAGTTAAAGGAAATATTTTGGAGGTCAACATTTGTGTAAATTCTACTCCTTCTGCAAGCCCTTTGGTGAGAATTGAAAACGAGGTTCGGCAGTTGGAACACATTCATTGCGAGAGAAAAAAATGCGGAGAGGTGTGTGTGGGGGTGGGGTGGGGAGGGGGATCAGCTTTGAATGCGCATTAAAAACCCTATTCAGTTTTTCGAGAAAGAGGACGCCATAGAGCTGTCAGAGTGAATGACCAAACGCACACACATAAAAACAACAACTATGTACACAGGTGTCGAATATATATATATATTTTTTTAATCCCCGAAGATGGAGTGTGGCTACCTTTCATGACGAACTTAAAACGGTCACATAAGGGGAAAATCTTATCAATGGGTTGAATCTAGAAGCTCTAGTAATTTACAATATTTCGGTGTGAGTATCTGATGGAAAGAAACACTATCCAATTCAAGGACGAAGACAGTGGAAGGGGGCCGTGGGGGGGGGGGGTAGGGGGGGTGCGAGGGGTTGGGAATGTGGGTGAAGGTGCGGATCGGGGGGGGGGGGGGAGGGGAAGCAGAGAGGGAACATGTTACCGAACCGGACGGCAACGCCGAGACAGACAACAGACATGGGTCGTTGGCAAAAAAACAAAAAAAAGTATGTCATGTGACCTCTCACGTGGCCTGTCCACCCACAAACTGTACATCAAACCTCAAGCATCGTATGACTGTACACAAGGAAGATAGAGAGAAAGGCGTCTTTCATTTAGGTCAGCATGGGCCGGTCGTAGCACTCTACCCCGGACGCCCAGTCGCACTTGTTCTTCTCCCGGCTGAAGGCCGAGTTGGCCGGGCATTTGATGCGCGCTACTACCCGCCCGTAGTTGCACTTGTAGAAGCGGCGACAGTGGGAGGGGTCAGCCACGTCCCCGTTGCCCGTGCCCTCACACGGCTTGTCCTTGACCGGACTAGCGGTACCTGCATGGCGGGGAGACACAGAGAGAGAGAGAGAGGGTGGGTGGGTGGGGGTGGGGATGGGGAGGAAAGGATGGGGTAGGAGGCGGGAGGTGGGTGGGAGAGATTGAGGAAGGGAAGGGGGGAAGATGAAAGCGATGAAATGACTTGCACAATGATTAATGGTGAAACACACACACACACACACACACACACACACACACACAAGAGAGAGAGAGAGAGAGAGAGAGAGAGAGAGAGAGAGAGAGAGAGAGAGAGAAGAGAGAGAGAGAGAAAGCTACACCTAAACAAAACCACGAGGTGCAGATAACGTTTGTTTTGGTACAAGAAGAATACGGAACAGATAAGTTAATTTTCGACGGGGGATATGGTATGATTTCACAATTATAGAAAGATTCTATAATTATTCCAGTCTTCGGGCTGGAAAACACAAAACTTAAAGTACAAAAAACTACTACACTACAGTACTCATTTCGTATGCTTGTATAAATAGAATGTTCCACTGCTCTGAGAAGAAATGAAGTAATGCCCGTAAATCAAGCACGGTTTAGGACTGGAAGATCTAGCATTGAGCTGTAGTTAAATTATCTACGCAAACAAAGCAACAATTTGCTCGTAGAAGAAGCGTTCTTGAACCCCCTTTTTTAACGCTGAAGAAGCCTGTGAAAATGTTTGGTATACTCGTCTAATGAACAGGCTGAAAAACACCGGTTTGTCTGAAAATATATGCAGATATATGACAAGATAGTTTGTTTTTATCAAACAGGTCAATGGCACTGGATTGAGAGCAATCTATTCTGTTTCCTGAAAGGTTAATATCGGAATTTTACAAGGATCAGTTACTGCACATACACATCCTTTTCGTTATCACAATGCCTGGCCTTCCAAAGGCTGTATCAAACAATGTAACTCTTGTTCAACGTGCTGTGATATATGTGCATGGATGAATGTAACCTTGAAAAAGTCGACACCACAGAGAGCACAAAACTATGTAAGAAGATTGTATTAGTCTGATCTTGATCACCTTGGAAGATACATGTTCCAAAACGAACAACTTTTACCTCCTGGAAAAAAATAATCTGATGTTATTAAAACCCTAATAGTAAGCCAGTAAATTGCCGACTTTAAAACTACGTGCTGAAGAGTACAAAGCGTTTGACTGTTGGGAGTTATCATGACAAGAAAGTTGACATAGAATCTTTAGTTTGATTGTTTATAAAAGCGAGGAACAGTTTGAAACTTTTAAGGACTATTACTAAATTATCTTGCGGGATGGACACAGAAACCTTAGAGCCTATAAACTATTGGTGTTCTCTATTTTACTTCTCAAATAACGATCATAAAGAGCAGCTAGAATTTCACTATTTGATCAATACTGAACAATCATGTTGGCTTTTATTTTCTTTTTAAACTTCGTGCTTTTCAGGATTTCTTATTCGCGCTTTTAGTTTCATTCTTTTCAACCACTCGCGCTTTTTTGGTATCTGTACACTGCCACCACCACCCCCCCCCCCCCCCCCCCCCCCCACACACACACACACACACCTCATCTCTCCACCAGCTTCCCCACCATCCACTCCACCTTCCCCAAACCACCAGCACCCCTTCACCGTCCACCCCACCACCCTCCAGCCCTCCCACCTCCACCCCCATCCCACCCCACCCTTTCCCAATGACCAGAGCAGGAGGAAAGACCCTCCTTCTGCCCCCACCCCACCCCCACCCCCACCCCCCGTACCCTGCCCTGCTCTCCTCTCCCCCCCCCCCCCCCCCCCCCCCCCCCCCCCCCCACCCCTCCACCTCGCTCCCCACACCCCACACAAACCCCTCCGTCACTCGGAATAGCTCACGTAGCAAAGCGCCGGACCCGTATCTTGGGATCCCGGGCTGCGGGTTCGAATCCCCCCGCCGGCCCGCTTTCGTACAGTGGGATTCCCCTCGGATTAACCTGGTTCTGACTCCATTTTCCCCATACAGTCCTTCGAATGATGACTATAAACAGAGGTTCCGTGTAACGATTTGCACACTCGTAAAATCCGATCACCAACTTTCGAAAAAAGGAGACCAGTTTGGCCGTTGGTATGGATGACACGTCACACATAGCATGCGCCATGAGAGAGAAATGGAAAGAAGGAAGGAAGTAGGGAAATTGAGTGAACAATATTGAACGATACTGACCGGATGACACGCGGGAAACGACTAAATGAAGCGCCACCTGGCAGCTCTTCAGTCGGCACTACCCAGGTAGGCGGCCCGTTGTGTAATCGTGTGTGGACTGTAAAGCGCTTACAGCTTTGGTCTCTAGCCGAGGATGGGCGCTATATAAGTATTCATCATCATTATAACGATAACTTACTGACGACCACGTGGCTGGGATGTGTCGGCTGCTGCACTCCTCGGCCACCAGAAAGCTGAGCTCGCAGGTGTAGTTGCGCGTGCTGAAGAGCGTGTTCTCCGGGCAGTTCATGGTGGCCACCACCGAGCGGTTGCTGCAGGCAAGGAACTGCGCGCAGTTCTCCGGGTCCGGGTTCATGCCGCTAGGGTTGACGCACCGCTCGTCGTCTGCAGGGAGAGAGAGAGAGAGAAGGCACAAACAGAGCAGGGCATACAGAGAGAGAGGGCACAAACAGAGCAAGGGCATACAGAGAGAGAGGGCACAAACAGAGCAGGGGCATACAGAGAGAGAAGGCACAAACAGAGCAGGGGTACAGAGAGAGAAGGCACAAACAGAGCAGGGGCACACAGAGAGAGAAGGCACAAACAGAGCAGGGGCACACAGACGGAGAAGGTACAAACAGAGCAGGGGCATACAGAGAGAGAAGGCACAAACAGAGCAGGGGCACACAGAGGGAGAAGGCACAAACAGAGCAGGGGCACACAGACGGAGAAGGTACAAACAGAGCAGGGGCATACAGAGAGAGAAGGCACAAACAGAGCAGGGGCACACAGAGGGAGAAGGCACAAACAGAGCAGGGGCACACAGAGGGAGAAGGTACAAACAGAGCAGGTGGGCACAGAGAGAGAAGGCACAAACAGAGCAAGGGCATACAGAGAGAGAAGGCACAAACAGAGCAAGGGCATACAGAGAGAGAAGGCACAAACAGAGCAGGGGCACACAGAGAGAGAAGGCACAAACAGAGCAGGGGCATACAGAGAGAGAGGGCACAAACAGAGCAGGGGGCATACAGAGAGAGAAGGCACAAACAGAGCAGAGGCATACAGAGAGAGAGGCACAAACAGAACAGGGGCATACAGAGAGAGAAGGCACAAACAGAGCAGGTGGGCACAGAGAGAGAAGGCACAAACAGAGCAGGGGCATACAGAGAGAGAAGGCACAAACAGAGCAGGTGGGCACAGAGAGAGAAGGCACAAACAGAGCAGGGCACACAGACGGAGAAGGCACAAACAGAGCAGGGGCATACAGAGAGAGAAGGCACAAACAGAGCAGGTGGGCACAGAGAGAGAAGGCACAAACAGAGCAGGGGCATACAGAGAGAGAAGGTACAAACAGAGCAGGTGGGCACAGAGAGAGAAGGTACAAACAGAGCAGGGGCACACAGAGAGAGAAGGCACAAACAGAGCAGGGGCACACAGAGGAGAAGGTACAAACAGAGCAGGTGGGCACAGAGAGAGAGGGCACAAACAGAGCAGGGGCATACAGAGAGAAAAGGTACAAACAGAGCAGGGGCACACAGAGAGAGAGAAGGCACAAACAGAGCAGGGGCACACAGAGGGAGAAGGTACAAACAGAGCAGGTGGGCACATAGAGAGAAGGCACAAACAGAGCAGGGGCATACAGAGAGAGAAGGCACAAACAGAGCAAGGGCATACAGAGAGAGAAGGCACAAACAGAGCAGGGGCATACAGAAAGAGAGGGCACAAACAGAGCAAGGGCATACAGAGAGAGAAGGCACAAACAGAGCAGGGGCATACAGAGAGAGAGGGCACAAACAGAGCAAGGGCATACAGAGAGAGAAGGCACAAACAGAGCAGGGGCACACAGAGAGAAAAGGCACAAACAGAGCAGGGGCACACAGAGGGAGAAGGTACAAACAGAGCAGGGGCATACAGAGAGAGAAGGCACAAACAGAGCAGGGGCATACAGAGAGAGAAGCACAAACAGAGCAGGGCATACCGAGAGAGAGGGCACAAACAGAGCAAGGGCATACAGAGAGAGAAGGCACAAACAGAGCAGGGGCATACAGAGAGAGAGGGCACAAACAGATCAAGGGCATACAGAGAGAGAGAGAAAGGCACAAACAGAGCAGAGGCATACAGAGAGAGAAGGCACAAACAGAGCAAGGGCATACAGAGAGAGAAGGCACAAACAGAGCAGGGGCACAGATGGAGAAGGTACAAACAGAGCAGGGGCATACAGAGGGAGAAGGTACAAACAGAGCAGGGGCACAGAGGGAGAAGGTACAAACAGAGCAGGGGCATACAGAGAGAGAAGGCACAAACAGAGCAAGGGCATACAGAGAGAGAAGGCACAAACAGAGCAGGGGCATACAGAGAGAGAAGGCACAAACAGAGCAGAAGCACACAGACGGAGAAGGCACAAACAGAGCAGGCGGTCACAGAGAGAGAAGGCACAAACAGAGCAGGGGCATACAGAGAGAGAAGGCACAAACAGAGCAGGGCACACACAGAGAGAGAAGGCACAAACAGAGCAGGGCACACACAGAGAGAGAAGGCACAAACAGAGCAGGGGCACACAGACGGAGAAGGCACAAACAGAGCAGGGGCACACAGAGAGAGAAGGCACAAACAGAGCAGGTGGGCACAGAGAGAGAAGGCACAAATTGAGCAGGTGGGCACAGAGAGAGAAGGCACAAACAGAGCAGGTGGGCACAGAGAGAGAAGGTACAAACAGAGCAGGTGGGCACAGAGAGAGAAGGCACAAACGAGCAGGTGGGCACAGAGAGAGAAGGTACAAACAGAGCAGGGGCATACAGAGAGAGAAGGCACAAACAGAGCAGGGGCATACAGAGAGAGAAGGTACAAACAGAGCAGGTGGGCACAGAGAGAGAAGGCACAAACAGAGCAAGGGCAATACAGAGAGAGAAGGCACAAACAGAGCAAGGGCATACAGAGAGAGAAGGCACAAACAGAGCAGGGGCACAGAGAGAGAGAAATCACAAACAGAGCAAGGGCACATAGAGAAGGTACAAACAGAGCAGGTGGGCACAGAGAGAGAAGGTACAAACAGAGCAGGGGCATACAGAGAGAGAAGGCACAAACAGAGCAGGGGCACACACAGAGAGAAGGCACAAACAGAGCAGGCGGTCACAGAGAGAGAAGGCACAAACAGAGCAGGGGCACAGAGAGAGAGAAATCACAAACAGAGCAAGGGCACATAGAGAAGGCACAAACAGAGCAGGGGCACACAGAGAGAGAAATCACAAACAGAGCAAGGGCACAGAGAGAGAAGGTACAAACAGAGCAGGCGGACACAGAGAGAGAAGGCACAAACAGAGCAGGCGGGCACACACACAGACAGAAGGTACAAACAGAGCAAAGGCGCATAGAGAAGGCACAAACAGAGCAGGGTACAGAGGGAGAAGGTACAAACAGAGCAGAGGCACAGAGGGAGAAGGTACAAACAGAGCAGAGGCACAGAGGGAGAAGGCACAAACAGAGCAGAGGCACAGAGAGAGAAGGTACAAACAGAGCAGGCGGGCACAACCAGATGGGGTAGGTGCGATGGTGCTGCTCTTGGTGGAGGGAGGGGAGGGAGGTGGGGGTTGGGTTGTGGGTTCAAGGGGGGGGGGTGAGAGGTGGTGGGGTTAGGGGTGAGGATTGAAGGAGGGAGAGGGAGAGAGAGGTGGGGGTTGGGGTGAATGGAGGTTGGGTTGGTCCTTGAGGTTTAGGGAGGGAGGGGTTGGGTGGAGGTTCAAGGGAGGAGAGGGAGGTGGGGGGTGGGGATTGGGGGTTCAATGGAGGGGGAGAGGGAGGTGGGGTTGAGGGTTGGGGGTTCAACGGAGGGGGAGAGAGAGGTAGGGGTTGAGGGTTGGGGGTTCAACGAAGGCGGAGAGGGAGGTGGGGGTTGAGGATTGGGGGTTCAATGGAGGGGGTTGAGACGAGGTGGAGGCTGAGAGTGGAGTTCAAGGAGGGGGAGCGGGAAGTTGTGGTGGGGGTGGAGGTTCAAGGCGGGGGGGGGGGGGTGGAGTGCTGGGGGTGAAGGTATCAAAGAGGGGAGGGAGGTGGTGGGTTGGGGTGGGGGTTCAAGGGGGGAGTCCGGAGAGGAAGGTGGGGGTGGGGGTGGGGGTTCAAGGGGGGTGGAGTGCTGGGGGTGAAGGTTCAAAGGGGGAAGGAAGGTGGGGGATGGGGTGGGGGTTCAAGGGGGGGGGGGGTCCGGAGAGGAAGTGGGGGGTGGGGTGGAGGTTCAAGGGGGCAAGGGGTATGAGTTCTGGGGGTAGGGGTGGGTTAGACTGGGTTGGATTAGAAAGGAATGGGTGGATTGGGGGAGGACTTGAGTGGCGTAGTGTGTTGCGTGATGTGTTGTGTGTGTGTGTGTGTGTGTGTGTGTGTGTGTGTGGTGTGTGTGTGTGTGTGTGTGTGTGTGTGTGTGTGTGTGTGTGTGTGTGTGTGTGTGTGTGTGTGTGTGTGCATGCGCGCGTGTGTTTGTGTGTGTGTCCCACCCCACCCACCCCCAATGAGTTTTTCACCATCATCATATTTCTTCTCAATATTCGTCCCTTTTCCCTAAGTTTGGAAATTTGTGTTAGACGTAAGGATGTATACACTTCATCTTCGTTTTTTGCATTATTGAAATGACCAAAGATGCAGCATTGCGTCTGCTCTTTAACATACCCGACCGTGGGATTTAGATTTTCCTTTACGTAGACTCTGTCTGTAGTAGATCCATCTATGAGATGCGCACTTACGAGATGTATACTTTTTGAATGGGCCGAACTAAGGGATTTACATTCTATATTTCGCCTCAGATACTTTGTTTGAAACTGACGGCATCTCTGAGCTTTTTTCTTTAAGAATGACTTCACTTCCTAGACACAACAACAACAACAACAACAACAACACAACCAACACACACACACACACACACACACACACACACACACACACACACACACACACACACACACACACACACACACACACATCTCAAGAGGAGAAGGGGTGTGGCGCATGGACCTGAATAAAGTACCGAGTTCCAAAGTAACTTCGCCGTAGCTATCCATCCCCACCCCACTCCTCACCCTCAACTCAGTTTGTAAATTGTAAATTTGTGTTAGACGTGAGGTGTGATACACTTAATCTTCGTTTTGGAGTTACTAAAGCGGCCAAGGAGATATTTTTACATCTCCTTTTTAACATACCCGACCATGGGGTTGACATTTTCTTTTAAGTAGACCCAGCCATGGAAATTAACTCTTTTTTTTCCCTTTAGACGTACACTAATGAGATGTGTACTTTTTGAATAGACTTAACTGCGATATTTGCATTTTTTTATGTTTGGCCTTGAATACTTGATTCGAAACTCGATAAAACTGACTCCCCCCCCCTCCCACCCCACACACACACACACACCACAGGCAAGACACTCACTTAAGACTGGTGTTGTCATCTCCTGGTTACAATCATCCCACTGCGACATCGGCTCTACGCATGCGTGACCTACATTGGACCATATTCGACTGTCGTTGCACTCTATGCTCCAATAACGTTTTCCCTGAAAAACAAACATCCTTAGATGACGTTACATCGTATGTTCTAGTAACACTTTACTTGAAAAATTGACTGTTATTACACTGTATGCTCCAATAACGTTTTCCCTGAAAAAGAAACACCCTTAGGTGGCGTTACATTGCATGATTCAATAACACGTTACCCGAAAACGTGACTGTTGTTATATTCTGTGCTCCAATAACGTTTTTGTTTTTTTACCTGTGAAACAAACAGCCTTAGGTGACGTTACATTGCATACTCCGATAACGTTTTCCTGCAAAACAACTTTACCTGAAAAACAAACACACTCACCAAGCATTACACTGCATATTCCAATAACGTTTTCCATGAAAGCACGATACACACAGGTGTCGTTACACATTACGAACCATGAAAATTTTCCCTGAAAAACAAACATGCTCAGGTGGCGTTACACTCTTCATTTCAACATTTTCCCTGAAAACCAAACAATTCCAGGTAACGTTACATTCCACGTTCCAAACTTGTTCCCTGAAAACTAGACGAACTCTGGTGATGTTACACTCAACATTCCAACAACATTTTCCCTGAAAAGCAGACAAACTCTAGTGATGTTGCACACGACATTCTAACAATATTTTCCCTGAAAACCAGACAAATTCAGGTGACGTCACACTCAAGATTCCAACAAAATTTTCTCTAAAAACCAGACAAACTCTAAAGATGTTACACTCGACATTCTAAAAATATTTTCCCCGAAAATCAGACAAACTCAGGTGACGTCACACACGACATTCCAACAACATTTTCCCTGAAAACCAGACAAACTCTAAAGATGTTACACTCGAAATTCCAACAATATTTTCTCTGAAAACCAGAATCGTGCAGGTGACGTTGCCCCCTATAATCCATAGTCTCGTTAGAATTCAGAGTCCAGTCAGCTATGGAATTAACAGGACCAACTGACTGACAGGTGAGATTATGAAGCATAGATTAGCCTTGGAACTAACGCGGCCAGTGATCTGGTCAGAAAGCCATGCATCAGTCACGAGAACAGACAGGACCCCTTCGGTTACAGACGATGAAACAACGTATAGATCAGGTATGTAACAGGATACATCGATAATAGGCAGACAAACAGACCAGGGACCAACTATGGAGCAAGCTACAAACAGACCATGGGCAAACTATGGAACAGGACTGCAAACAGACCAGGGCCCAGCCATGGAACAGGACTGCAAACAGACCAGGGACCAGCCATGGAACAGGACTGCAAACAGACCAGGGACCAGCCATGGAACAGGACTGCAAACAGACCAGGGACCAGCCATGGAACAGGACTGCAAACAGACCAGGGACCAGCCATGGAACAGGACTGCAAACAGACCAGGGACCAGCCATGGAACAGGACTGCAAACAGACCAGGGACCAGCCATGGAACAGGACTGCAAACAGACCAGGGACCAGCCATGGAACAGGACTGCAAACAGACCAGGGACCAGCCATGGAACAGGACTGCAAACAGACCAGGGACCAGCCATGGAACAGGACTGCAAACAGACCAGGGACCAGCCATGGAACAGGACTGTAAACAGACCAGGGACCAGCCATGGAACAGGACTGTAAACAGACCATAGACCAACCATGGAACAGGACTGCAAACAGACCAGGGACCAGCCATGGAACAGGACTGTAAACAGACCAGGGACCAGCCATGGAACAGGACTGTAAACAGACCATGGACCAACCATGGAACAGGACTGCAAACAGACCGTGGACCAACTATGGAACAGGACTGCAAACAGACCATGGACCAACTATGGAACAGGACTTGGTAAAGACAGAAACACAAACCATGGGTCAGTTATGGGTGAGGACTAGTTGATGATATGCAGGCAGATAACCAAAGATCAGCTATAACAGGACTCGTCAATGACAGACAAGCAAAGAAACCACGGATCAGGCATATGGAACAGGATTACGATCAGCTATGGAACAGGATTACGATCAGCTATGGAACAGGATTACGATCAGCTATGGAACAGGATTACGATCAGCTATGGAACAGGATTAGCTAATATCAGGCAATCAAAGAAACCATGGATTAGTTATGGACCAAGACTTGTTAATAATAAGGCAAGCAAACAAACTATGGATTGACTGTGGAACAGGGCTAGATTATTAATAGACAAGCAAATAAAGCATGGATTGACTGTGGAACAGGGCTAGATTATTAAAAGACAAGCAAATAAAGCATGGATTAAGTATGAAACAGGACTAGTCAATTACTAGGCAAGCAAATAAACCATGGATTAACTATGGAACAGGGTTAGATGATTAATAAGCAAGCAAATAAAGCATGGATTAAGTATGAAACAGGACTAGTCAATTACTAGGCAAGCAGATAAACCATGGATTAACTATGGAACAGGGTTAGATGATTAATAGGCAAGCAAATAAAGCATGGATTATGGAACAGGACAAGATGATAGGCAAGCAAACAAGGAATGGATCAGCGATGGAACAGGACTAATTAATAATGGGTGAGCAAACAAACAACGGGTCAGCCATTGAACTGATAATGCCGTCCCACCAACAGATAGGCAATTAAACAAACCATGATTAAGTCACGGACCAGACAGGGCCAGCCGAGTCATCGATAAATTAACAAGACCGTTCATCGGCTGAGGAGCTTAAAGAACCAGTTCGTTGATAGATAGTTGAAATAGATGTCATCCAAGAAACTAACCGAACTAGCTCTAACAAGTTCACAAAGATGATTTTAATGTGCGTTCGATGGATTTTTTTTTTTTTTTTTTTTTTGGTCCGGCTTGCCATCTGTTGTGCAGAGATGCTGAGTTCGCTATGGGATCAAATGGGCAAATTGAGTTTCACCCATTTGATGAATGCGTATCTGACAGTGTTGCTCAAAGTTCCTGACCAACACTGCAGACGTCTTCAGATGTCTCTCGGGTCCGGTTGATGCTAGGATACATTTTGTTATCATTATTATTATTATTATTATTATTATTATTATTATTATTATTATTATTATTATTATTATCATCATCATTAGTATTTTACTTACATAGCGCCTATTCTCGGCTAGAGACCAACCTCTAAGCGCTTTACAATCCACACTCTTTTACACAACAGGCTGCCTACCTGGGTAGTGCCGACTGAAGAGCTGCCAGCTGGCGCTTCATTCAGTCATTTCCTGTGTCATCCAGTCAATTTCGTTAACTCAATTTCCTTACTTCCTTCATTCTTTCCAATTCTCACGCAGGGTGCATGCTATGTGTAACGTGTCTTCCATACTAACGGCCAAACTGGCCTTCTCTTCCTGAAGTTGGTGATGGGATGTTACGTGTGTGCAAGATGTTATGCGTGCGTTCACATACGGAATCTCGGTTTATGGTCTCATTCGAAGGACTGTATGGGAAATGGTGTCAGATCAATGTTTACTCCGAGGGACAAATCCCCCTGTACCGAAACGGCCCGGCGGAGCTTCGAACCCGAAACCCCAGGATCACCAAGATTACGAGTCCGGCGCTGTACAACTGAGCTATTGCAGATTCTACATTCATTTTGATATGAAGCGTAGACGTTGCTTTGATCAAAATGGACTTCCATAAAACTAACTTCAGAATTCATATTAATCATTATTAAAAAAAAAAAAAAAAATTCAGATAATTCCCTTCATGCACTACTCTCACAGTGACGTCAATTTCGATATATATATGTAAGTTATTGTACTTAACCAAGGCATTGGTGAATGATGTTCTGAATCGTAACATGAACTATTGAACTGCACGAAATGATTTAGCCACGGTACAGTTCTCCTCTTGTGGATTCCTGACACAAGTATATAAACAAAAACAAGCAAG
>CM031608.1:88382710-88392710 GCA_018398815.1 Conus ventricosus | reverse complement strand
TTCATTTTGCTGCTGCTTCTTTCTGCTTAAAAGTGGTCACAAACTCGTGCTGTGCTCGTCGTCGTCTTCTCAGACTGCTTGTCTCCGGCTGTTGGCTTTGGAAATGACAAGCGAGGCAAAGATCAAGCGTATACGTCTGTTATTTTCCTACCGTGGTTTCGACCCTCAGGATTCAGATCCAGCTGTAACAGTTATCTGTTTGTCAGTAAGGAATCAGGATCACTGGTTAGCTATTGACAGAATATCGGCGCTCTCCACGACTTGAACTCGTGTATTCCTTTTTAAAGTTCCTTTTTACTTTAGTATCTAATTGATTGGTTCAAAACAAACACGAGACCCTGTTAGTTCATACTATCTCAGTGTTCAAATCGATCTATTCATCATCAGCTGATACTTCAAAGATAAAACACCCTGGGAGATCCCGTAAACAATCATAGGCAACGAATCAGTTTAACGATAGGTAGTAGTCCTGTTTCAGTCTCCTGTCTTAGCCCTTCACCATGGACTCGTTCATAAACTGCAAAAAGTTTGCCTTTCTCTGAAAATCAATATTTGATATTGCTGTCGGAAGACGATTCTGGAATGCAGAGATGGCATAAATATTTCTAATGGAAAATATCGGTTTTTTCTCCAATGGTCTTTG
This sequence comes from Conus ventricosus, assembly GCA_018398815.1. NCBI lineage: Eukaryota > Metazoa > Mollusca > Gastropoda > Neogastropoda > Conidae > Conus > Conus ventricosus. The sequence goes on along the minus strand of CM031608.1, from coordinate 88,392,067 downwards.
CGCCTGCTCCGAACAGCTGAGAGGGACCGAATTCTCTGCTTTGTATTCACAAAACTCTAGTCATCACAGCATCTCTTGAGCAGATTGTTTCCTTGACCATCTTTACTCGGATATCGTTAGGAAATCTTGGACTGGCTTTTTAACACGGTCTTTGAAAACGGGCAGTTATATACCGACAGGCAATCCAGGGACAGCCAGCATGGCGCTCTCTTTTCATTGGTTACTAAAAAAAAAAAAAAAAAAAAGGGAAAAAAAGGAAAGCTCCCTGCTTCCCCCTTGCCTTCTTACCTTTTCTTTCCCTCGCTGTGCCTCAAGTTTTAGGTTTCGGGTCAAGCTGATCCCTCGATGTTGTTTTTTTTTCGTTTTGTTGTCTTTTGTTGGTTTCTGTTTTTTAGACGTTGTGGACAGAGCAAGCAGGTTTTGACGTTTGGGTTGCTTTGCTGGACAGGAAAGGGAGTGGGCAAACATGGTGGACGGCCATGTCAGGCAGGGCACAAACTTGAGTGTCCACCAGGTCACGCTGTCAGCCATTGGTCAACAGAATATTTTCATCGGGTCTCCATTCCCGTCTGCCTCGATTCCTACTGCCTTTCTTTTGGTTTCTTTCTCTTTGTCATTTTGTTTGTTTGTTGTTGTTTTTTGTTTTGTTTTGTTTTGTTTTGTTTTTGCACCTTTCTTCCTGATTTCCTTTCTTTTTTTTTCCTTCCTACCTTTCTTTCTTTCTTTTTTTTTGTCATGGTGTCTTATTAACTCTTTCTTTCCTGATTTTTTTCCGCCTTCGTTTTTATTTTCTATTCTGTCTCTCGTTCTATCTTCTTTCCTGTATCTCTTTTTTTTGTTCTTCTGTTCTGTATTCCTATCTGTACTTCTTCCTCCCGCCTTTCCTTTTGTCTTACTCTATTTTTTTTTCTTTCTTACTTTCTTTCTTCTCGCTTTTCTTCCTACCTTCCTTTTCTTCCTACCTTCCTTTTCTTCCCACCTTCCTTTTCTTCCTACCTTCCTTTTCTTCCCACCTTCCTTTTCTTCCTACCTTCATTTTCCCCTACCTTCCTTTTCTTCCCACCTTCCTTTTCTTCCCCCCTTCCTTTTCTTCCTACCTTCCTTTTCTTCCTACCTTCATTTTCTTCCACCTTTCCCTTTTTTTCCCCACCTTAAATTTTTTTTTTCCCTTCCCTTTTCCCTTTTTTTTTCCCCACCTTATTTTCTTCCTTCCCTTTCCTTTTTTTTCCTACCTTTTTTTCTTCCCAAACCCTTTCCTTTTTTTTCCTACCTTTAAATTTTTTTTTCCACCTTCCTTTTTTTCCCACCTTAAATTTTTTTCCTTCCTTCCTTTTCTTCCTAAACCCTTTTTATTTTTTTTCCAAACCCTTTCCCTTTTTTTCCTACCTTTCCCTTTTTCCCCCCCACCTTCATTTTTTTTCCTAAATTTTTTTCTTCCTTCCTTCCTGCCTTTTTTCTTTTTCCCACCTTCCTTTTTTTCTCCCTTTTTAAACCTTTCTTTTAATCTTCCCTTTATTTTCCTTTCCCTTTTCCCGCCTTCCTTTTTTGTCTCCGTCTTCCGCCTCCATTTTTTCCCTTTTTTCTTTCCTTCTTTCCTTCCTTCCATCCTTTCCCCTTGCCGGCTTCTTTTTTGAGTCCCTTTTCCCCCTGCCTTTCCCGCCTTCCCCTTTTTTGCCTTCCTTCTTCTTTCCTTCCTTTTTCCTTCCCTTTCCCCAAAACCCCTTTCCCCTCTTTCCCTTTTTGCCCTTTTTTCCCGCTTCCCTTTTTTGCCTTTTTTTCCGGGGCCCCTCCCGTCTTCCTTTCTTGCCTTTCTTTTTTAAAAACCCCAAACGTAGGGAACTATTGCCCCACAAGAAAACATAAATCCAAAGGAACTGCCCTTTCGATACCGAATCGCCCCCAGCCAAAAAATCCCCCCAAAAAAAGGGAAAAACCAAGCCCCTTTCCCCTTAAAAAACCCCGTCCCCAACACAACCCCACTGCAACAAGAACTCGAAATGAACAAAAAATTTGAATTTTTCCCAAAATACCCTTCAAAAACTGGGACAGCCTTTTAAAAATTGAAAAATTTAGACAGGAAAATAGGGGCGAACAGAAACAAATCCCCGTAAAATTTGATTTAATTGAAAAGGGAAAATAAATATGAAATGAGGCAGGAACGAAAAAAACCAACAACAAACAGGTGGGTGACTTTTTTCCTACCCAACAAGAACGGCAGAAAAACCCACCCTTTTTCCCCCCTACCTTTCCCGCCCCACCTTCCGCAAACCTTTCCCGCCGCCTTTCTGCCTGGGCTTTTCCCCCCTATCTTTTTCCCCCTACCTTTTGCCTACCTTTCTGTCTACCTCCCCGCCCCCTTTCTGTCTTCCTTTCTCCTACCTTTCCCCAACCTTTCCCGCCTGTCTTTCGCCTATCTTTCCCGGGCCCGCCCCTTTTCCCCTAAAACCCTTTTTGCTTACCTTTCCCCCACCCCTTTTTAAAATCGTTCTGCCTACCTTTTCACCCACCTTTTTTTGCCTATCTTTCCCCCCTAACTTTTTTGCCTACCTTTTTGCCCCCCTTCCCGTCTTTCTTTCCCGCTAACCTTTTCCCAAATTTTCCCTTTTTGCCCACCTTTCCCGCTTTCCTTTTTTCCCCCACCTCTCTCAAAAAACCTTTACAAATACCTTTTTGGTCACATTTTTCCCCCTACTTTTCGCCCAAACCCTTTTCGGGCAACATTTCCGCCTACCTTTTTCCCCCTACCTTTCCGCCTCCCCTTTTCTGCCCCCAACCTTTCCGAATAAACCCTTTTCCCCCTACCTTTTCTGCCCCAAACCCTTTTTGGGCCCAAAACCCTTTTCCCCTCCTTTTTCCCCCTACCCCTTTTTTTCCCCCAAAACTTTCGCCTACCTTTCTGCCTACCTTTCCCGACTTTTTTTTCTGCCTACATTTCCGCTACCTTTTTTGCCTTTCTTTCTGCCTACCTTTCTGCCTTTCTTTCTGCCTACCTTTCTGCCTTTCTTTTGCTACCTTTCCGCTACCTTTCTGCCTACCTTTCTGTCCATCTTTCTGTCTACGTTTCTGCCTACCTCTCTGCCTACCTTTCTGCTTACCTTTCCGCCTACCTTTCTGCCTATCTTTCCGCCTACCTTTCCGCCTACCTTTCCGCCTACCATTTCTGCCTACCTTTCCGCCTACCTTTGCGCCTACCTTTCCGCCTATCTTTCCGCCTACCTTTCCGCCTACCTTTTCCGCCTACCTTTCCGCCTACCTTTCTGCCTACCTGTTGCCTCTCTTTTGCCTACCTTTCGCCTACCTTTCCGCCTACCTTTCTGCCTACCTTTCCTCCTACCTTTCTGCCTACCTTTCTGTCTATCTTTCCGCCTACCTTTCTGCCAGCCTTTCTGCCTTTCTTTCCGCCTACCTTTCCGCCTACCTCTCTGCCTACCTCTCTGCCTACCTTTCTGCCTACTTTCTCTGCCTACCTTTCCGCCAACCTTTCCGCCTACCTTTCTGCCTACCTTTCGCCTACCTTTCCGCCTACCTTTCTGCCTACCTTTCTGCCTACCTTTTCGCCTACCTTTATGCCTACCTTTCCGCCTACCTTTCCGCCTACCTTTCTGCCTATCTTTCTGCCTACCTTTCTGCCTACCTTTCGCCTACCTTTCTGTCTATCTTTCCGCCTACCTTTCTGCCAGCCTTTCGCCTTTCTTTCCGCCTACCTTTCCGCCTACCTTCTGCCTACCTCTCTGCCTACCTTTCTGCCTACCTCTCTGGCTATCTTTCCCGCCTATCGTTCTCTGCCTACCTCTCTGCCTACCTATCTCTACCTACCTTTCTGCTATCATTTCCGCCTACATTTCTGCCAGCCTTTCTGCCTTTCTTTCTGCCTATGTTTCTGTCCACCTCTCTGCCTACCTTTCCGCCTTTCTCTCTGGCTACCTTTCCGCTTCCTTTCCGCCTTCCTTTCTGCCTTTCTTTCTGCCATTATTCCTGCTTTTCCTTTTGATTTTCTTTCTGCGTTTCTTCCGGCTATTCTTTTTGGATTCCTTTCTGCCTTTCTTTCCGCTTTCCTTCCTGCATTCACTTCTGCCGTCCCTTCTGCCTTCTTACCCCCCCCCCCCCCCTTCCCCCCTGTCGTCCTCCCTGTCTTTCTTCCTGTTTTCTCTTCTGTTTTCCTGTGCACTTTCTTTCTGACTTGCTGTCACTGGCATGGTCTTCTTCCACCTTTAGACTCTATAAACTCCACGCTCTTTCTGACTTTCTGGCATGTGTCTTCTTCACTTAGACTCTAAAACTCCACGCTCTTTCTGACTTTCTGGCATGTGTCTTCTTCACTTAGACTCTATAAACTCCACGCTCTTTCTGACTTTCTGGCATGTGTCTTCTTCACTTAGACTCTATAAACTCCACGCTCTTTCTTGACTTTCTGGCATGTGTCTTCTTCACTTAGACTCTATAAACTCCACGCTCTTTCTGACTTTCTGGCATGTGTCTTCTTCACCTTTGACTCTATAAACTCCACGCTCTTTCTGACTTTCTGGCATGTGTCTTCTTCACCTAGACTCTATAACTCCACGCTCTTTCTGACTTTCTGGCATGTGTCTTCTTCACCTAGACTCTATAAACTCCACGCTTTTCTGACTTTCTGGCATGTGTCTTCTTCACTTAGACTCTACAAACTCCACGCTGTTTCTGACTTTCTGGCATGTGTCTTCTTCACTTAGACTCTATAAACTCCCGCTCTTTCTGACTTTCTCTCAGGTGTCTTCTTCACTTAGACTCTAATAAACTCCACGCTTTTTCTGACTTTCTGGCTTGTGTCTTCTTCACTTAGACTCTATAAACTCCGCGCTCTTTCTGACTTTCTGGCATGTGTCTTCTTCACTTAGACTCTAAAACTCCACCTCTTTCTGACTTTCTCTCAGGTGTCTTCTTCCCCTAGACTCTATAAACTCCACGCTCTTTCTGAACTTCTCTCAGGTGTCTTCTTCACCTAGACTCATAAACTCCACGCTTTTTCTGACTTTCTGGCATGTGTCTTCTTCACTTAGACTCTACAAACTCCCACGCTCTTTCTGACTTTCTCTCAGGTGTCTTCTTCACCTAGACTCTATAAACTCCACGCTCTTTCTGATTTTCTCTCAGGTGTCTTTCTTCCCCTAGACTCTATAAACTCCACGCTCTTTCTGACTTTCTGGCATGTGTCTTCTTCAATTAGACTCTAAAAACTCCACGCTCTTTCTGATTTTCTGGCATGTGTCTTCTTCACTTAGACTCTAAAACTCCACGCTCTTTCTGACTTTCCCTCTAGGTGTCTTCTTCACTTAGACTCTATAAACTCCACGCTCTTTCTGACTTTCTGGCATGTGTCTTCTTCACTTAGACCTACAAACTCCACGTTCTTTCTGACTTTTGGCATGTGTCTTCTTCACTTAGACCTATAAACTCCGCGCTCTTTCTGACTTTCTGGCATGTGTCTTCTTCACTTAGACTCTAAAAAACTCCACGCTCTTTCTGATTTTCGGCATGTGTCTTCTTCACTTAGACTCTATAAACTCCACGCTTTTTCTGACTTTCTGGCATGTGTCTTCTTCACTTAGACTCTATAAACTCCACGCTCTTTCTGACTTTCGGGCATGTGTCTTCTTCACTTAGACCTATAAACTCACGCTCTTTCGGACTTTCTGGCATGTGTCTTCTTCACCTAGACTCTATAAACTCCACGCTCTTTCTGACTTTCTGGCATGGTCTTCTTCACTTAGACTCTATAAACTCCACGCTCTTTCTGACTTTCTGGCATGTGTCTTTTTCACTTAGACTCATAAACTCCACGCTTTTTCTGACTTTCTGGCATGTGTCTTCTTCACTTAGACTCTATAAACTCCACGCTCTTTCTGACTTTTGGCATGTGTCTTCTTCACTTAGACTCTACAAACTCCACGCTCTTTCTGACTTTCTGGCATGTGTCTTCTTCACTTAGACACTACAAACTCCGCTCTTTCTGACTTTCTGGCATGTGTCTTCTTCACTTAGACTTACAAACTCCACGCTCTTTTGATTTTCTCTCAGGGTCTTCTTCACCAGACTCTATAAACTCCACGCTCTTTCTGACTTTCTCTCAGGTGTCTTCTTCACCAGACTCTATAAACTCCACGCTCTTTCTGACTTTCTGGCTTTGGTCTTCTTCACTTAGGACTCTACAAACTCCACGCTCTTTCTGACTTTCTCTCGGGTGTTTTCTTCACCTAGACTCTATAAACTCCACGTTTCTTTCTGACTTTCTCTCAGGTGTCTTCTTCACTTGACTCTATAAACTCCACGCTCTTTCTGACTTTCTGGCATGTGTCTTCTTCACTTAGACTCTACAAACTCCACGCTCTTTCTGACTTTCGGCATGTGTCTTCTTCACTTAGACTCTATAAACTCCACGCTCTTTCTGACTTTCTCTCAGGTGTCTTCTTCACCTAGACTCTATAAACTCCACGCTCTTTCTGACTTTTGGCCATGTGTCTTCTTCACTTAGACTCTACAAACTCCACGTCTTTCTGACTTTCTCTCGGGTGTCTTCTTCACCTAGACTCTATAAACTCCACGCTCTTTCTGACTTTCCTCAGGTGTCTTCTTCACCTAGACTCTATAAACTCCACGCTCTTTCTGACTTTCTGGCATGTGTCTTCTTCACTTAGACTCACAAACTCCACGCTCTTTCTGACTTTCTGGCATGTGTCTTCTTCACTTAGACTCTATAAACTCCACGCTCTTTTGACTTTCTGGCTGTGTCTTCTTCACTTAGACTCTATAAACTCCACGCTCTTTCTGACTTTCTGTCATTTTGTCTTCTTCACTTAGACTCCTATAAACTCCACGCTCTTTCTGACTTTCTGGCATGTGTCTTCTTCACTTAGACTCATAAACTCCACGCTCTTCTGACTTTCTCTCAGGTGTCTTCTTCCCCTAGACTCTATAAACTCCACGCTCTCTTCCTTTCTGTCATGTGTCTTTTTCACTTAGACTCTATAAACTCCGCGCTCTTTCCGCCTTTTGTCATGTGTCTTCTTCACTTAGACTCTATAAACTCCACGCTAACTATTGTCCGGGCTCAATGTCCCAAGCCAGTCGCCCTTTGCCGATTTGCTTTCACGTGATGAAGCTCCATGAAAAATGACTTCATTGTTTTGACTTCTTACAACTCCACAAAATTCTCACATTTACTTAGATTTAATAAAACTCCATACCCGTTCTCTTCCCTTTTTTGTTTGTTTTGTTTTGTTTTGTTTGTTTTGTTTTCACCTGATTTAGAAATTTGCTCAAAGTCACGCCGTTTGTCTCCCTTTCCTCCTTGTCGACGTCAAAACTCCACGACAACCACATCTCTTTTTCTAAGAGTTCGCAACAGCTCGCACTACATGTCTGCTTTGTTCCATATAAGCTTTCATTATGCTATCTTCTTTTTTGGCTTAGAATTTCCTTTTATTACATACCAATTGGCGGTCCTCATTTACACCTCCTAAAATGTATCTTTTCCCCATTGAGGCCATGACATCCCCTCTAATTATTTCTCTTTTTTTCTGTCCTTTCGTTTTCCTACCTCTCCAAACCAGTTTTCTCGTTCTCTGTTATTTAAAACTCCACGTCACTAGCCTGCTTCCTTTAACTTCTCAAACGCCACAAAAGTTTGATTGTCCCTTAAACAATCCATCCCACTCTAATTGTCTTTTTACTTTAGATTTTGAGACGACTTTACATCAGGTTTTTTTTTTTTTTTCTCTTCGAGGTCATCAAACTCCACGCCATTTTGATTTTGCGCCGAATATGAGAAGATAAGTGGTTTCTTGTTTTTCGTTTTCTCTGTCCCAAATATTATTTGGTTTTGCCCGAAGAAAACCCAAGAGGTGGAAATGCATTGTGTTTGGTCCTGTACTCTGTGTGTCTGTGTCCTTGGTGGTAACTAGCCCCCTCTCTTTCTAAATTTTGCTTCATTTTCCGCCCTCACTCACTCCTTTTTGAAGTCCACGCCAGTTGTTTATGTTTGTTGTTGAGCTCTGTAAAAACTCCACACCAGTGGTATTGTTTTCTCCGACATACAACTTTCAATGCTATTTGTCTGGATTCGTTCACAGAATCCCATTTTATTTCACATCTTTTGTTTGAATACATAACATTGTCTCCTTCGGTCAGGTTTTCTAAAACAACAGCTGCTGTTTATCATTTTCCCTTTGACTCATATAAGACTTGTCATTCCTTATTCCCACTGCCCTTTATCATTCCCTTCCTCCCCCCCCCTCTCTCTCTCTCTCTCTCTCTCTCTCTCTCTCTCTCTCTCTCTATCTATCTATCTATCTATCTATCTATCTATCTCTATTTCACAAAATGACTTGGTTTGTCCATTGTGTATGCAAGGTGAGGAAAATGAAATACATTTTATGTTCCTTTGCCCAGTTTTAGAAGATCTTCGCCAAAATTTTATCCCACAGAAATATTATAGCGCCCGTGTATGTTTCGATTACAGTCACTACTTAGCTCTAACAGTTATAAAGTAATTCGAGAATTTGGGTATGTTTTTGTGTAAGGCGTCTAAGATCAGAGAAATAATGACGTCTTAGTTGATGTTCTTATTAGTATAGTTTGTTTCTTTCTTCTTCTTTTTTTCGTGGCTAGTGATTTTGTTTTTTCACATAATAATGTGAATGATTGTGCTCATTCCCCTTCAAATGGGGCCGATGGCCTTACTGAAAAAAAAATCTGAAGTCTGAACTCTCTCTCTCTCCTCTCTCTCTCTCTTCTCTTCTCCTCTCTCCCCTCTCTCTATCTCTCTCTCTCTCTCTCTGTCCAGCAGTATAGATGGAGATGTCTGAGAGAATGTTGTTACGATCTGTCTGTCTCTGGCGGTCGCTAGGAAAATCTGGACCTGTGAAGCTCCGTAGTGCATTGTTTTGTGACGGAACACGCACTAGAAGCATGTTCTTCCAGAGAATTGGGACTTGCACAGTATCAAACGTAAATTTACAGCACACTCCATGAAACACTGCTTAGATATATTCCACTAGATGTCTTTTTTTTTAATTCCTGAAAAAGGTAGATATTTTTCATCTAAGATTTTACTGGAAATATGCTTTGTTAGTAATTTTACATATTTTTAACTGCTTTCTTGACTGATTTTTTTTTCAATAGCTTTGTAAGGAGTTTAATTTGACAGGTGCTAGTCCCGATATGCCCCCCCCCCACCCTTCCACCTATTCCCTCCTCTCTCCCTCACCCCCTACACCCCTACCCCCCCCCCCCCCCCATCCCCCGCAGTCGCTGAGCTAAAATAAACTGAACTGAAATTGAATTGTCTCCCTCACAATAACGCTGTGTGGTTAAGGGGAGACC
>CM031608.1:88363762-88379509 GCA_018398815.1 Conus ventricosus | reverse complement strand
ACTGGCCAAGGCTCAACAAGTGGAAGTAGCACGCGCCATCATTGGCCTTGTGAGTTTCAACAGGCTCCACACAACGCGCATAAACAGCTGCAAGGAAACGTTTTGCGTAGCCATGACAGAAAGCAGAAAACCAAACACATTGCCATCTAAGACAAGCTGTCAGGCCCCTGTTTGTGTACAGAGCAGCTCATCATGCTTCCCATGTCACTGGAACACCTACAAAAGGAAAGAAACCCGGCCATAGGAAACGAAAAAGAGCAGAAAAGCATAAGATCAAACTGAAATTGAGTAGAGACACCGTGACCCGTGCCGAAGACCCTTATCCTTTATGCTTAGTCTTTTAGTTACATACATTAAGGCGTAGGGGGGTCTGCAGCCTCTATTGTTTTTTGGGGGGGGGGCCTGGGGGGGGGGGCCTTCAGAAGTCTTCCTGGTTGCTGACTGCAACCCTCTTGGTGTCTGCCTTTTCCCACCAAGTCCTCTTTGGGCAGGCGAGACGTGTCTTCACAAACTGGCACCTAAAACCCCACAAAATAGAAATCAGAATAAATAACTCTGAAATCAAGTGAGTGTGGTGTGTGTGTGTGTGTGTGTGGAGCGCGCGCGAGCAAGTGTGCAAAAAAGAAAGTAAGAAAATTTAAAAATAAGTGTAGAAGAAAAATAACAACAACATCACACAAACAGCCACACACATGCTTACACACAACAACAACACACACAGTGACCCCCACACTCACACACACAGAGCAGCTGGCCCACAACCGCACCCACAACGTGCATGGTAGATTCTAAAATTAGATGCTGAAATCACGAGAAGAAGAAGATAATCAAAGAAGAAGATACGCATAACACACACCAAACACACAACACACGGCTAGCTTGATGCGACAACAATATGTTTAATAAAATTTCATTCATGAGTAAAGATGACATGACATTTTTTTTTGATCAAAGAAGAAGCACTTTGTATTCTATTATTTCTTTAAAAAAATGCCCACACACACACCTTTTTGTGACAGACACGCTTGTCTCCGATCCTCGCCGACCGTTGCCGACCGTCGCCGACCGTTGCGTCCGTCGCCGACCGTTTCGCGTCACTTTAACCGACCCCTTTGGTAGTAGTAGTAGTAGTAGGAGGCTGGCTTTGTAGCCTAGGCCTTTCGGCCTTTTTACGCCCCTTCTTTGGTTACATATATTTTTTGTTTTGTTTTTCTAGGGTCTACGGCATGCTTATTCAATCCCTTATTACAAAAACTGCTCAATCTATTTCCCATAAATAAAATTTTGAAATCTGTGTTGTTTACCAGGAAAGTTCTTGAATTTATTAAATATCATTAGTAAATTTTAATTTCAACAGGTATTGAGTTCCATAAAGAAAAAAAATTAACAACTCTGTTAGAAAACTGAATGCTCGTTTGTTAGTAGTTCCCTATGCTTAACAAAAGTTTACCTTGTGCATTTCTTGTCATACTAACTGGTGAGAAGGAAAAAAATGTTTCAATTGAACATTTGTTATAGGGTGCATACAGATGTAATATTAACATCGTCGGTGCGGATAGCCACATACAGATGTAAAATTAACATCGTCCGAGCGTATAGCCACAAAACCGGAAGTCGTGGTCCCGTGAAAGAAACAAAAAAGGATTGACGAACGGAAACCCGGCCAATTTGAAGCCTGGCCGTAGACCCGACGACTTCGAAGAGGCTGCACGCAGTGTCTTAAGCGGCTTGCCTCCCAGCTGTGTGTGTTGTAAGTGGAAGATGAAGTAAACCCCTATCACCTTCTAGTCGCTTGAATTGTTCCATGAGTGAATGAGCCACACGTCCAACGAAACCAACACCACTCGACCACTTGACTACACGTGGCGTAAACCGACAGGATCGGAATCAAGAGTGACCCTACAACACCACAGCAGGATGAAGATCAACACCTAAACCCCAGTTTAACTTCCTGTGGTGGCATCTCCCACCTCCACAGGGTATGAACCCCAGTTATCATCCCTGTGGTGCATCTCCCCACCTCCGCAGGGAATGAAAACCCCAGTTACTTCCTGTGGTGGCATCTCCCACCTCCGCAGGGAATGAACCCCAGATTATCTTCACTGTGTGGCATCTCCCATCCTCCGCAGGAATTAAACCCAGTTTCTCCTGTGTGGCATCTCCCACCTCCGCAGGGAATGAACCCCCGTTATCTTTCCTGTGGGTGATCTCCACCTCTCACAGGGAATGAACCCCATTAATCTTCCTGTGGTGGCGTCCTCCCACCTCCACAGGGGAATGGACCTCGCTTTCTTCCTGTGATGGCAATCTCCCACCTCCAACAGGGAATGGACCATGGCTTTCTTCCTGTGATGGCAAGTCCTCCCACCTCCACATGGGAATGAACCTCGGCTTTGCATTGCTGGTCCATTGACATTTGCACTCTCACGGACAAGGCCTATGCCTCTCAGGCTCTCTACCCTTTGATGTCCTTTTCTTTTAATGCAATTAATAATCGAGTTAATTAATGTTGGAAAAAGCAAACAGAATAATATTTTTTAAACTTGGGTAAAGCGTTTATCCCCTTGTTTTTGTCTATGAAAGAGAACACCTACAAGAATGATTTGACTTTGTGTTCATGATAACTTCGCAAAGTGGCAGATTGCGCCAAAGAAACCATCTGCAACAAGTCACCCCAGGTACCCAGCAGCAGAGTGGTTTTGTACCATGTCAGTTTTGATGAGAATGTGTCCTGACTATATAAAGGGCACAAATTTGGAGAAAGAACCAAAAGATTTCAGTTAACCCTCTTCAGTTAGGCATTTACCTGAACTAGTTACCGCCGAAAACCTACGGCAACATAAGTATCTCCGTTATTTGAACATGGTTACCAAATTAAAAATTAATTAAAAGAGAGGAAAGGATGAATCCAGATAATGAAATGAAAATAATTTTTCTAAATTCATAAACTCGAGGGATGGCACGTATCGTCTCGTGGTGTTTTTTTTGCAAATGGAAGTGAATGGCTGCAGGAAGGGAGGAGGTCACGTTCTCGCAAGACCTTCCGTTTCTATCAAAAACATGGCAGCGCCCATTGTAGTCCCGCGTGTTTTTTACCGGGGGGGGGCGCTAGCGGCACGCCTTGTCAAGAGAGTTAAGGGAAGCAAGTAATGGTTAGTTTATCAGATAGGCCCGTACTGGACGTGTTGAAGGCAATATTTTGTGCTAATACAACTAATACAATGAGTATCGAGTACCTGTGTCACCCATAACAAGATCCTGTCAATGTCTCCATACTAATTACTGACTGTACTTTGGAGCTGAGGCTAACTATTAGGCTACTCCCAATGTAAATTTCTAATCATTTTTGCTAATGTTAACCAGTTTGTTGGTCCGAATCTAATTTCGACATTAGCAAAAGGATATCTTTGGGACAATGGGACATTGCGTTCAAAAGCAAGGGGTGTGTGTTATAGGGTGCATACAGATGTAAAATTAAACATCGTCGTGCGTATAGCCACATACAGATGGTAAAAATTACATCGTCCCGTGCGTATAGCCACAAAACCGGAAGTCGTGGTCCGTGAAAGAACAAAAAGGATTGACGAACGGAAACCGGCAATTTGAAGCCAGCGTAGACCCGACGACATCGAAGAGGCTGCACGCAGTGTCTTAAGCGTCTTTGCTCCCTGCTGGGTGTGTTGTAGTGAAGAGAATAAACACCTATCCCCTTCTAGTCCTGAATTGTTCCATGAGTGAATGATCCACACGTTCCAACGAACCACACCACTCGACACTTGACTACACATTGTCACAAACCATCATTATTTATACACATGTATTAAAATCCCCCCTTAACCTTCTACCCTTAAAAGAGTGTAACTGTAAAAACTGGAGCGTTCCTCATAAGACATATTTTATGTGCATTCTACCAGTAATCCTAGTTCCTCTCTTTGTACATTTTCTATCATTTTTGATTGCCTCTTCAAATATGGATTCCAACTAACATTTGGCATAGTCTAAATGAGCCTTACCAAAGCCTAACTAGTTTTAGAAAAGTATAATTGTCTATGGTGGGGTACAGAAAATGTTCTTTTACTGATACCTAACACTGATTTCCCTTATTTACTCTTTCCTTATATGTGATCAAATGAAAGCTCCTTATCAAAAGGGGTGACTCCCAAGACCTTTTCTGTCTCACAAGTACTTATTTTCTGTACCTCATTACCTATTTTTCAAAATAAAATACTCCTTTCTATCAATTACCTTTTTTCACCGACACAGCATAACCATGACATTTTGACACATTAAAATGATAGATTCCAAGTATCCGAACAGTCCTGTAAGTTTTATCTCAAATCCTCCTGAATACAATCACCATTTTGCAACTTTGTCATATATTTTAGTATCCACAGCGAAGATTTTACAAGTAGCAGTGTCAGTGAATCTGGTAAGTCATTTATAAAATATGGGTAAATAAAATTGACCCCAATACACTACACTAGGGGATTCCACTTTTTTACATTTATTTCTACTGCTCAGCTTTCCAACTCTTAGCCCTCTGTCCTATTGTACAAGATTTTGTATCCATTGAAGCGATTTCCTACAATACCATAGGATGCTATTTATCAGTAACCTTTCATGAGGTACAAGAAATCAAATGCTTTTCTAAAATCAAGTACACAACATCAAAGGTTCCCCATCATCCATCATATTGGTAAAACCTCCATTACCTCTAATAGTTTGGGTTTACACATGAGCTTATTCCTCGGAATCCTGTTGACACGTTGCACATAATGACTACTTTCAAAGTGGAAACAATACAGTCTCTTATTAGTGTAGTGTAAAGTTAAAACTAGTTTCACTTTCACGTTTCACCCGCATACAGCTATTGTATGACGCGCTTTTGTGTGACGCGCTTTGTTTGAACGTCAGAAACTGAAAGTAGATGGATGCTGGTCTTTTTGGCTGCCTTGTTTTTGTTATTACTTCACATGGTGTCAGAATTGTGAACGTGATCAGACCTAACGTATTGTGAACTGGAATAGACCATACGTGATGGCTGATCAATTATGTGAGGACTCCCGACTCATTTGTGTTAGTGCACATCCAGCGGCGCATGGGAGAAGTGGAAACTTCGTTTGTGACATTTTCTCTTCAAGCAAGGGGTGCCAGTGGCCAAGCCGGGACGCGGTGAATGGTGACTTTTATTAAACATATTGGTGAAGAAGGATCGAGAGTCCTTCTCCAATTTTGTGTTTTTGGGGGAACGACCTAACCCAGACAATGCCGACCAGCCCCTGCCAGTCAGAAAAACAAGACCAGTTACAACACTGGTTCTGGGGAAGTATGATGCTTTTTTCAACGTAGAGACCCGCAGTTGATGTTGCGTCGAAACAGATTTGGTTCCATCTGCACGAGTGGGGGGGGGGGAGGGAGGAGGGGGGAGCCTTCCCAGTCGTTTGATTGTTGGCTCAGTTTTAGTCAAAGACAAGCAGCAGCTTGTAAAGTTTGACAACTGTGACACAATGATCAAGACAAGCTTGTGTTTTCATGCAAAGATGACACCGCCAAGCTAACCTGTACTACGTTGGTCCAAGCTTACCTTACAAAGACTACGACATTCGCGCCATGAGGGAACGGCCTAAGAACGAACTGAAAGAAGCAAGACAGCCATGTGGTGCCCACCATAGAAGTTTTCAAGGTAAACATGCGACAGAGTGCATACAAAGGTGGGCGCAGGTGGCACGAAAGGTGACACCAAGGCCTCGCCAGCTGGCCAGAAGTGCGGCTACCTGCAAAGGCAAGCATCCTCCTGGCTAGAAGAACTCCCGGCAGCGAAGGTTTGTTGCAGAAAGTGCACCGAAAAAGATAGGCCACTACGCCATCGTTTGTAGAACTCAGCGTCAGTCCATGAGGTCGTCCACGAAAACCAAGCGGAGCAGTCTGAGAGGGGGTGCCAGTTTTTCTCGTGGGTGGCGTCATAGTAATTGGCGTGCGTGCAAGAACTGTCACTCCCAGCAGCCGTCCGGTGAGGTCACAGTGCCTGCTGAACCTGGTGGCACATCAAGCTGAAGGTGGGATCACGCGAGGCTGACCTGGTGTATAGACACTGGGGCCCAAGTGTCTGTGATGCCCGACCACATTTTTCAAGCCAGCGTTTGGGACACTCCAAGCGCCTGACCGCACCTCTTGGGGCTAGTGACCATTCCTCTGGAGGTGAAGGGGTCCGTCAACCTCGACCTCAACCTTGGTCGTACACGTGTTCGTGAGAAGGTCTACATCGACAAGCAGCTAAAAACCCTACTTGGTGGCGCCTGCCCTCAGGAAGCTGGGGCTCATCAGCGACATCCCAGGTGCCTTTACCATCAGGGCAATCAATCCTTGCCTACTGGTGGTCAGCTCTGCCCAGCAGACGGCGAAAGGCCAGCTTCGCTCATCCAGCGACGTCAACGTCAGTTCCCCAAGTTGTTCACCGACTGGGTAAACAGGTGTGAGCAACCAACCACCTCAAGGACGACGCCAAGCTGTCGCTCAAACGGTGCCCAGGCGTGTTTCCCTTACCCCTCCTGATGAAGAGGTGGAAGCGTCAGCTGAACGAGATGGTGGTAGGTGACGTCATCGAACCGGTGGACACTCCGACGGATTTGGGTGCACTCCAATCGTTGTGTGCCCAAATCCAACGGCAAATGTTTCGTATCTGCGTCGACCTGACCCGCCTCAACAAGAGCGTGAAGAGAGAAGGTCTACGCATGCCATCTGTGGAGAAGACTCTCAGCAAATCTCCAAGGGCAAGTGTATCCAAGTTGGAGGGGGGGGGGGGGGGGGGGGGGGGCAAACTCTGGATTCCATCAGCTCGTCTTGACGAGGCAAGTTCCGAAAAGCTTCACCACGTTCATCACTCCTTTGGGCGCTTCAAATTCAACGTCTGCCTATGGTATTACGTCCGCGCCGGAGTACTCTTCCAGAAGAAAATGGACAACATCCTCCATGGCCTTGAGGGGTTCTATTGTCCCATATGACGACTTCCTTGTCGCTGGCAAAGACAAAGCTGACAGAAAACGACGCCAGGCTTCATGCTGTCCTGGAGAGGCTCTCCCCCAGAGCAAACTCTGACCCTCAACCCCGACAAGTTCAGAAGTTCGCCAAAACACAGCTCGGAGTACCTTGGGCCAGATCGTAGATTCTTCAGTCGGCGGCCTGAGGAAAGACCCTGCCATGGTGAAGGCCATCAAGGAGATGGAGGCGCCGAAGAACAGGCTGACATCCGAAGATTTTTTGGGCATGGTGAACCACTGAAGCAGTTCCTGCCAAACCTTGCCGAAAAGTCTAAGCCACTGCGAGACCTGCTGCGCCAAAGAGTCAACGTGATCTGGGGACCAGAACAACAGGGTGGCCTTCGACACTCTCAGAAGGACCTTGCCTCACAGAGACTCTTGCACTGTACAGTCCGCGAGCGTGATACAGTCATCTCGGCAGACTCCATAGCTACGGTCTTGGGAGCTGTATGTCCTTCAACGCGCAAACCACGGTCACCTCCATCCTGTTTCCATACGCAAGCCGTTCCTCACAGCGACCGAGCAGCGGTATGCGCACAGATCGAAAAGGAGGCTCATGCAGTCACCTGGAGCCCTTGAACAATGGTCAGATTTGTTGGTTGGCCATGTCCCTTTCGGGTAGAAACAGACCACAAGCCCTCTTGTCCCTCGTTCTCTACCAAGACATCGACGACCATCCTGTCCGCATCCAGCGCTTCAGGATGAGGCTGTGCTATTCTTTTGACATTTGTCCATGTCCCTGCAAAGAAACCTATACCGCTACACTCTGGCCTAGACTTTTGCCTACCACAGATTCTGCGGACAATGACCTGACCTGCCCAAAGCGAGGCATATGTCAATGCTGTCCTGACTGACCTTGCCAGCTTTCTGACCACAGCGGTAGAGATTCGGTCAGAACTCCAGAAGGATGACATCCCAACTGGTCATGCCTACGTCCATAGAAATGGCTGGCCAGATAAGAGGACTCTCAACAAGCCTCTCAAGGACCTACTCAACGAGCAGAGTTTTCCTGTCTGTCAACGAACATCTCCTGCTGAGAGGTACGCGACTCATCATCCCCTCCGTCACTCCGACAAGAAGTCCCTTCGACACCTACTGATGGTCATCAAGGTGTCAACAAGACGAAGGAAAAACGCGGCAAACTCCGTGTGGTGCCAGGCTGTCCCAAGACATTGACATCATGGTCCAAGAACTTGCCTGACTGTGCCAAAAACAGGAAGCCAGAGTGGACCCCATGGAAAAGGTACGCCCCTTCGCCTGAGCGTCCTTGGTCCTAGAGTTGCCGCTGACGTCTTCATCATGGGGCAAGTCAGTCCTCATAGTTTGGACTACTACCTCAACGGGACGTTGAGATCGTCTCATGAACAAAGATTCGCAGCGCAGAGACAGTCAACAGAATTAAGAAAGTCTTCAGTTGCCAGACATTCCGACACTCTAGTTTTCCGACAATGGACCACAGTTTGGCAGCCGAAAATTCTCCAGATTAGCTCAATCTGGAACTTCGAGCATATCACCTCTTCACCTCACTAACGTCCCAATCTAGCAATGGTGAGGTTGAAACCGCGCAGTTTCAAACCCTAAAGAACCTCATCAAGACAGTGCGATGATGAGTACCTTGGCTTGCTCATGTATCGCAACACCCCCTTCTCCACGGCTTTCTCTCCTGCCCAACTGGCATGGGACCAGTACTGAAACCCAGTTCCATGCATCCAGACACTCTCCTTCCCAGACCCCGATGTGACTGTCCTGAAGAAGAGAGAAAAAGCTACCGAGAGAAGATGAAAACCAGCTACGACAGAAGAAAAAGTTGTTGCACCAGAAGACATCTCACTGGCAACAAGGTGTGGATCCCCGACGTGAAGAAGGAGGGGTAATTGTCCATCAAGCGTCATGATACACCCAGACGTCTCATCATCCAACATCCGACGGTGAGTCATTCCGCCTGAAATCAGCAATGACCAGGAAGCCGTACAACCATGTTTGCTTTCCCAGCAAGGCAACCACCTTCCTCCTTCCCTCTTTTCCCTTTCAACGCACCTCGCACACTTCTTGTTTTCCACGTGCACCACCTGCCGGGGGGGGGGGGGTGGTGGTGGGGCCCCAGTGCACAACCTCCTCGCCTGCTCACCTTGCCAAGGGCCTACCTTGCCAGTCACAGATGGTTCGACGCCAGTCAAGACAGCCATGATAGCCAACTCCTTCCCGAGAGCCTGCATCTTCAAATGATCCCAGGGCCACAGATGGTCCGCAGACAAGAAGATCCGCCAGAACAACGCACAAGCCTGAGCGCCTTATTGACATTGTTAAAAACTAGAACTTGAAAATTTTGAAATGATTTTCTTTTGATATATTATAAAAAGAAAAAAAGAAAAGAAAAGAAAAGAAAAGCGATTCATGAAATCAATCGAAAGACTCGGTGCGAGACCCAGAACCAAAGACGTGATGCTATTGACGGGGGGGGGGGGCAAACTTACATGCAGAATTATTTTTTTTCAAAATCCTCAGTGCTCATTCTAGTCAGTCTGGATATGTCTAATCACACGTTTGAAACTTTAAATTGTTCTTCAGGAAAAAGGAGATGTAGTGTAAAGTTAAAACAGTTTCACTGTTCACTGTGTCAACCGAACAGCTTATGTATGACCCTTTTGTGTGACGCGCTTTTCGTTTGACGACCAGAAACAGAAAGTAGATGGATGCTGGTTTTTTGGCTGCCTTTTTTTGTTATTACTTCAGCAATTAGTGATTCCAATACTTTACCTACAATACAAGTTAGACTATACTGGTCATAATTTCCAGCTTCACTCCTATTCCCTTTCTAAACAAAGCCAATAACATACCAGCTGTTTTCCAATCATATTGGTAACCCTCCTGTTCTAAAGACTTATTAAACAATATGGGCAACAGTGTTTTTGGCAATTTTCTTTTGAGACCCGTCAGCTAGCCATGAAAAAAGAAGTAGAAGAAGAAGAAGAAGACGAAAACAATGTTCGTAAGATTCAAAACGGAGTGACTGAGGCGGAAAAATAAGTAAAATTTAGCTATTTACCGCCAAGGACAGACAAGTAGTAAGAGTTCGTAAGATCCCTGTCGAAAGACGAATTAGACCCTCGCCCATTGGTGGCCTAGCAGTTCGGAGATAGCGGCGTGTTGTGTCAAAATGCAACATTACTTAATGACAACAGCCTTTTCGTTCACTGTGACTTGGAATTGCACCTGTATTCCCAAGCCGACAGTGTAATTTTTCACACATGCCATAGTTCGTCTAAAAGTGCGCATTTGCCGAGGATCCGTGCTCGGCATTTCTCCGATCGAACTCTGAACAAAGGGTCACCCAGCAAGGGAGGGCACGGAATTTGACTGAGCAACGAATTTGACGCGACAAACTCCCACTCGTACCACTCTGACTCAGAGCGTAAGGTGAAACACCGGGTGGGGGGGGGGGGGGGGGGGGACTCTTTCCACCAGCCGGGAAGTCACCAGATCCAACAGTAGATTTTTTTTGTTGGTTAACTTAGGCAAGCGCTCTCTCTCTCGTCTTCTCTCTCTCTTCGCTCTCTCCTCATTCAAGCGGCCAGCCACAATTAAGCATGTGTTTGCCTTATCTGTTACCCTTGGAAATAGAAATTATCACCGTCATCATCATCATCAACATCATCATCATCATCTCTCTTTCTCTCTCTCTCTCTTATCGCAGTTCATTCATTCTACCAGGCTTGCACGATGATACAATTTTGGTAATTGACGCTTTCTTTGGACCCCGTTTCTCCTCTAAGGAGGACTACGTTCCCTGACTGCGCGGGGTAACATGTTTGAGTGTGTTACTTTGGCTTGGCCTTTCCGATCGGTGTCAGTATCATTCCGTTAAGCGACAAACTCTGACGAGAAAATGAGTTATTGAAATTTGGCATCTTTGAGTGTGGAACTATGAAGCACTTGCTTTTGGTGGTTAAGGTGTCACTGTTTCCAAAACGAAGTGACAGAGTGTGGAAAAGAATGCAAAATTTAGAAAGAGAATGGGGGTAGTTACTGCCAAGGACACAGACAAACAGAGTAGCCTCAGGACAAACACGATGCATTTTCGACCTCTTGGGTCTTCTTCAGGAAAAAAAACAAAATAACATTTAGGACATGAAAACGCAGAACGAGAAATCGACATATCTTCTCATTTGGTGCAAAATCAAGAAGTAATAATTGTTTTTTTGTATGTACCCATAAAGCATTAAAGGTTGAATGTAGCATTTTCGCTTTAACACGGCTTCATTGGACATGGTGCAGGTTATATGTACTTATCAAGTGCCCAGGCACTGGCCATTCTGCTATGAAAAATTAAAATGTACGAGTTCTCAACAATAAGAAGTGTGTTTGTTACATAAATCAGTATAAACAGATCGTATGCTTGAAATTAAAAATTACAACTCGGCTCCAGGTTTAATCTGTGGGGGTTTTGTGTGTGCTAAATAATAACCGCTGCCCAGAAAATGAACAACTGTGCTCCAATGCTCTTGATTAATAAAATGATCCACAGCACAGTCTTTCCCATCCATCCCCACCACCATTGCCACTATCCCCGCCAGTGCAGATGAACGTCATGTTAACTGAGGAACTGGTAGTGGCTCAAATTCTTCTAAATTGGAATCACTGTGACCTGGCAAACTGGTGGCGGTTCACTATTCTCCCTCTCTCTCTTTTCACAAGAACACACGCACGCAGTCTAACGCACCACTCGCGCACGCACCACACACACACACCACACCCACACACACACATGTATACACCACACACACACACACACACACACACACACACACACACACACACACACACACACACACTCACGCACGAGAGAGGGACAAGTAATAAAAAAACAATTTTTAGGTTGTCCCCAGGTCAACTAAATATACATAGAATTTCTGGCCTGGTTGTGGGTGATCTGAATAGTAATCCTCCCACATCCACTCCTACTGTCCCATTCCCTCTTTTGTCACTATTGTCCTTGACAGGGTTTGTGGATAGGAAAAGACAGGAAAGAAAAAGACATACAAAAGGGAGGGAGAAGAAGAGGAGGGGAAAGCAGGGATGCAATTGGGAAGGGGGGGTGGGTGGGTGGGGGTTAACCAGAGTTGAAATAAATGCTGGTGAATAATAAAGGTTTATAAAAAATATAAATTTTCATTCCAATAGTTTTCTGTGGCATAACTTAAAAACTTGGTTTGGCATTCATGCGCAGTTGCGACTGATTCAACATTCAGCAACTGTCGGTTCTAAAATGCAGATTTATTTGATGGCATATTGTGCACGTGTCCATGTGATGATTGGCAGATTCTACTGAAGCAGCCACAAGAAACAAGACCATCCCACATGTTGGTTTCAGAACAGAGATCCAGAGCAATGGCCAACAAAATGTGCCTCAGGGAAGAGATCTCGGGCCCAAAAGGCAGGAAGAATTTTAGTCATCTGTATCCAGTCCCCTGCCTACTTGCACTGGCATTAGGTGGCAAGTCTGAGTTTTGAACAAGGTTCTTTGTGAGGACAGCGATATTGTCTGCTTACTGCGAAATAAGTGAGTTTATCTGTGTATTGTGTCATTCTTTTTCAATATTTATCTAAGAGTAACAAAAACAACCTTTATCAGCTGCCACAGCGCAGTAATGAACATCATGGATTTCAGGGTTGAGAGACTGTATTTCTGTTCCTGTTAAGGCCCTTTATTTGTGGGATTTTTTTCAGCCCTAACCAGCTCCTACCAGAGCTGAGCTGCTGGGGGCCCTGTTTGAGGCAGTCTGGAACCACACAGAACGTTTCAGTCAGATCGTGATGACTGTGAGAGTGTTTCTCCGCTTTCCTTGACGAATCACCACAGGTGTCTGTATATCTCGATCCTAGTTTGACATCCAATATATTATCAAAGTAAGCATACAGTAATAGCCCTGTCGTGCTGTCTCATACAAGAAGAAACTCCTCATATCAATCACTTCATTACCATCCTCCTCACTGACTTTTCATCAAAAAGAAAGTCTCAGATCTGAGGCCCTTCATGTCAGTTCTCATGGTGACCTCAAGTATTCAAGTTTCCTCTTCGGACTGTGTACTGGTGTATTCATATAATCAGCGCAGATATTGGCAATTTTTTTGAAATGTAAACATTATAGGCCCTGCGTACTCTGCTGGCTTAGGACAGGGCAATTATTGTCAGCAGTTTGGCACAGTAGGTGATGCCCTACACATGGTTGGATCGAGAACAGGTTACCACTGAATCACCACCAAAATGATTCAATGGAGTGAGGAGGTTCACGTTTACAATCTGGCAGGTTGCCTCATGACCGCTTGAACATTAACTGCTGTCTGTGGAGTGCCGTGCCATGGCTGTGTGGGGACAAACGAATTGTGCCTGTTTGACAGGAACCAGAATGAGTGTTGAGGTTAATGCCACCTGAATTGGCACAGAAGATGAAACAGGAAAAAAACCTGCCATGTGAATACCAAGATTCTTTTTCCAATGGATTTTTCAGTTACCTGATGGTCATTCCAGCCATGATATAAACAGTACTTGGGTTGGGCAACCTGACCTAGGTCTTATCTGGCTGGCCAGAAAATTACTGACTCTTCCCCTCCATTTTAAAAATCATCTTTGAATACATTTGTATTCATCGTAATTTCAAGTTAAATGTGGATCCATATTGGTGATCCTGTGGTTTTCATCATAACCTACATTCCATGCTTCTGTTTCTGTTTCTGAACTGTCCTGACTTCCTTCCTGTCTTTCTAGTTTCTGTACTGCCATTCTAAAGCTGACAGCCGTCTGGGGAGTATTGTTTTGTATGTGAACTATTTGTTACATCCAAAGAACACATACAGCTCAAAGAAAATCAATAGGACATATCCATATGACAATGTAAGAATGCTTGAAATAATCCCCCCCAAAAAAAAGAAAAAAAAAAATCACTTCAGATGAAGCTACTGTGACCTCAACACAAAACAACTATGTTGATTGTTGCAAGCAAATGTACAAAACAGAAATAAACCAGAATCTGTTGTTATTGTTGATTTTACAATAATAGATATTTCATTATTTAATCAGTGTGAAGAAATAAATGATTAAAAAAAATACACAAGAATGGGAACTTTCAGCAGCAGTGATAACACACACACACACACACACACACACACACACACACACACACACACACACACACACACACACACAAACACACATACACACACACACACACACACACACATATGTCTACAGGTATGTAAGCAAATATGCATACACACATATATAGATTCAAACATTGTGCATTACCATAATAATTATTGATTAAGCAGTGCTAAATAAGAGAGAAACCCCCCCAGTTGATTTGAAAAACTGGCTACTGTATCATCACTTGCACAGTGAAATCAATGGAGGACCCAATCAGTCAACACTCAAGGAAATGGCTCGGTCTTCCACTTGGTTTCATTGTGTCTATTGTTTTCAAGCTAAGCTGAAGGTTACTCTAAAATTAATCCTCGAAAACAACAAAATGTGAAAAGAAGGGTTACTAGCCATGCTTGAGGACTCCAGCAACAAGGTTGTGAGATCAGTCCAGCCCAAACTAGAGACTGGCAGAAAATGGTAAGTTCAGGAGGCTGTGGATAAGGCAAAGGAAACCCTCAAAGAAGAGAAAATTAACAGGGCACACACAAACCAACAGACAGGGACTGGAATCAACAGAAATGAAGTGAAGTGAAATGAAGAGAGGCGAAGGGAAAGAAAAAAGAGACACACTTAAATACCAGAGTTGAAACAAGAGGAGAAGGCCAAGAGTACCCAGATAGCAGTCCAGCAAAGCCAACAAGGGTTATCGACTTAGAGGGAAAACGTACTGCAAAGAAGTCTCAACTGGAGTAAAATGTGGCTCAAGGAGAAACAAAAATGAACTTCTTAAGACTTAAGCTTCCATACTTACAACAGCTGTCCAATAGTTAGTAAGACATCTGTCAAAAAAGGCACGCCTTGGAAAGACCAGTTGTCCAGGAATTGCAGTCTTCAATCTTGTTAACGTCAGAAATACTTTTGATGCAGAAAGGTATCAAGGAGACATGACCTGAGTGCAGCCTGGCTCCTCTAGGATGTAGAAATTCAGGGCCGTAGAGTGTAAGAATTCCAGCGACAAAACACTTGTAAGTTGTCTGGGATAACAGGGATGAGGAGTCTTCACAAACGACTTTCTGCTGTTGAGCTCTTCTTAGAGTTTCTTCCCACAGGGGAGAAAAAAAAGGAGAAGCAATTAGCGTATAAATTGTTGCAGACATCTTTTTCAGCATGATCTAAGAAAAACATAGTTCTTTTGTTGTTGTTGTTGTTTTTTGTTCCAGCAACAAAAACTGATCCAAAGTGTTACCATCAGATTTAATTGGTGTTTGAAAAAACTGGCACTCCCATTGTCCATCTCCTGCACCCATTGTGATTGCTGGAGACCCTTCTCATCATGAAGTTGACACTTAAGGAGGAAGCTGAAAAAGGCAGTGAAGATGACAATGGAGAGGATGACCATGATCATTATAACGTGACTCGAGTCCGAGTATTAATATACAGTTTTGTTGCTTCGTTACTAGATAGTAACCCTGTGGTAGTGTGTCCATATTCAGATACAGTAGCCGTTATCCTATGCAGGGTTCGTACAGAGTCCTGGAAGTCTGGAAAGTAGGAAAATGATAGGCAAATAGG
>CM031608.1:88294640-88362762 GCA_018398815.1 Conus ventricosus | reverse complement strand
TAATGAACAGAACTGTACTGTTCACGATCTTTTGCATCATGGGGAGTCTGGCTGTATGTCAGCCTTCTTGGAGAGATGGCTATTAATAGCAAAGTGCCAATCATCGCTTTGCAAGGATTGGTAGTGATAGAAATGAAGTGCAGAAATCCTCTTTGGATTGCTTCACCTTGTCAATATGTATCCCCTTGATATAAACATTATGCATTGAAACTGACTGCACTTTTGCCAACAAGTCATTTTTATACTTAAGAATTAATATATTTGCTGTTTAATCTTCAGTATACTATATGGGTGCACATCATGATACTGGGAAACGGCTTTGGGACATGGACATTTATTTTCAATCTGACACATATTTAAGCAGATTGTTGATATAATCTCACCAATTCACATGATATGTGTGCAATAACGATTGATGAATAGTGAATTTACCGTTTTAAGGACAACGGAGCCCGAAGTGAATAATGGAACTTTGTTGTGTGCAGTGAATCAGAGCACGATGTCGTTACGTTACATTCAAAGGCATGTGAAACGAAAACCAGTTTCTCTCAAATAAAATATGATTGGTTCACGTGATGGGGGTGAAGGTCACATGCATGCAATTTTCAGACACCGTGTCATGCTTAGAATGTGATTTCAAGTGTTTAAATTCACTCACATCGTTTCAGTTGGCCACCATTCCGTTAAGTTACAGATGGAAATGAAGCCATTCGCAGTCGAAAAAATCCTTCGGTGTACTGCTTAGAATTTTGTATTTTCAAATATTTTTTGGTCATTTGGACAAATTAGTGTATTGCCACTAATAAACGATGAGCTTTTTTGTGTTCTCAAAAGCGTGTATCCTAGTTGATAACCCCTTACCACGGTAGTTGAATCGGAAACGAAAGTAACTTACATCAGGACTATTCTTTGGTCGCTTCAAATTTCCAAAAGACACATTATTTCATTCCTCTCACTTTATTCAATAGAGTATCTCATTTATTAACTTTCATTTTCTAGCTGAATTGAAGTGCCTGGACATTTTAGCACTGAAGAACTTTGCATGGAAGTATGCCAGTGTGGCAATCTCCCACTTTCTGGTGCCTTTTTGAGTCGACACTTCAACATGAAAAAAAATATATAAAAATGCACAAAACCCATTTTGTTTGCAAAATTCTTTACTTCCAGCCCTGATGTGGCCCTTTGCGGTCGGCTGGGCTATAAGCAACATTATCTTTTACTTCACGAGACGAATGCATAACATATCACATCAAACCAACTGCATCCACATTTATCAGCGAGTTCTTTAATTGATTATCAAAGTCAGGTACTGGTCAGCATTTCACCTATTTTCCAGTATCATGGACATGCACACAGACAATAAGAAAAATACTAGCGTTGACAATTTTAGGTGATATTTTCTTCATGTTTCTGTGGTAATCCCTACACAGGGCAAAACATACACAGTCGGTGCACATGAAAATCTTTTCTGTGTACACTTGCTTCTTATTAGGCCTCAAGGAGGACCAGTCAGGCTACTGTGCTGCTCCCTGGGGTTAACTGCTGGTGCACATAATAATCGTGTTGTACAATGAAGTCTCACCTTGACTAACAAACATCTTTTGATGCCCAGCATGAATTCTTAGATAAACATCCTGTTGCGGCAGCCAATGTAAAAAAAAAAAAAAAGACTTAGGAAAGGAACTAATTGCAATAGTAATGATTTCACATGAAATGAGTAGCGAAATAGTGAACTTTTAACATATCAAAAAAGTACAAGGATCAAAATGTCGCGAGGTCACGTTTCATTAGTGACCTCATCACGTCTATTTTTAGCATTTCTTCACAAAGTCGTTAAATATAGTCATGTAGCATATCATTCAAATGTCTCAAGGTACTGAATATAATTTTATTTAGATCACAAAATCATAGAAAGAAGCAAGGCAGAGCAAATATTGTTGAAAATGTATCGAACCTGGAAATGGTTTCGGGTGTACAGCGTATTGCATTGCCCCAGACATATAGATGCATAAGTCAGTTCTAGACAGTGAAATCTCCACAAACTGATTTTTTTTTTAATCCAGGAAGAAATGAACACCTTCAGATTAATCCAACTCGGGTAGTCTTGCAAGTCCAATGAGTCCTGTGTAATCAGCACACTTCATGTATTTGTGGAAACTGTACATTTCAGCTGGAGCCGCACACGTCATATAAACATGAAAACCAATATTGATACATCGTCTGAAGAATCAGTCTAAAGCAGACAGTTCTGGGAAGTCAAGTTCATCCACTTCTTGTAGTGATGAGGAATTCAAACAGCTCAAGCCTTCGCGCTGTCTACAGGCAACTGAACACTGTAGTCCATGTCTTCTGCATGTGCATCTCTTTGAACTGCAGTCCTTCATACAGCTGCATCTCATGAGTTCCAGTAGATCCTCTGGAGCAGCAGGAGGATCAGTTTGCTGTGGTTCGAGCTGTCCAGATACGAGCTCCCATCCCAACGCATTGGTTCCAAATCCGACGAAGGTTTGATCCATTCCTGAAATCAAGAATCATCATAGACCATTATTTTTTGTAGGTAATGCATTTGAATGAAAAAATGTCATTTATGTAGAACAATTCTGGTATTCTTTTAAATCACAAACACACAATATACCACATATTTACTTCAATAATTCAGTTTTTTTTCTTAATGGAATCACACACACACACTGACTCACACACACAATTTTAAATATGGACACAGAACAGTAGAATTTACCTGCACCTGGAGGTAAATACATAGCCTGTGGTATTTTGCTGAAGCACTGAAAAGTTTGGATCTGCACAGAGGTGGCATAGGAAGAGAACTCATCAGTCATGGAAGCATTGGTAACGAAGTTCATCTAGGGTGTCTTCGATAGGGCCATTATAAAGGCACACCAGGCCTTTTCCCCTGCTGAGATGTCAGTTTGTGGCATCCCTGGTCTACAAAAGATCTATGCCTGTGTCTTGAATCTGGAGTCAAACAGTTTTTTGAGTGGGACGCCTTTTCCAACTCCAGATAGTCGTGATGTTGTGTCACAACCATTTCGGGCATGGACAAATGGTAAAGAGAGCATGTCTCTTGTCCAAGACGTTCTGCCAACCACCGGATGCCCCACCCATGTTTCTTGGTGTGTGTGTGTGTGTGTCAGATCAAAAAAAAAAAGAAGGGTTTGAGTTATAGTTTAAATGGTGGAGAAGGAGCATCAGTATCCCCACAGCTGTGTTCTTGTAAGAAGCCGTACGTTCCAGAGCAGTTTTGATTACGAGGTTGTCAGCATCACACTTCGCGTACTGGACATGGTCATCACAGGAGATCTGTGCCTGTGAAAGGAAACAATGAAATTTTGCTTGTTGATTGGATTGGAGAGAACTTCGTTCCATGATGTTAAAAGCATGTCTCCTGTAAATTTTACAGTTGGTCCAATGATGCCGCAATGCTTGAGATGGGCTATATCTTCAATGGACCAGATCCATATCCATAAAACACAATGGTTGGACTCTTATACCGTTGGCAGACGTACTTCACATTCTTCCCGGCTATGGCAGTGAAGGATTCATGCTTTCTCCAGGTAATTTTGTGCAGGAGAGAGCCACCATCCAGGACAATCTCTATCACCCTCATCTTCTTCAAGAGATTCTCTTTTAACTATTGCCGAGATCGCATTGGCTAAGGCAGATTTATTTGATTCACGGAGAAGTCCTGCTTAGTCAAACACAGAAGAAGGAGGTGAGGCGAGTTCAAACTGGAATATTGCTGCTGTGTCAAAGTCTTGAGGACATTCAGAAGCAGTTCAGTTCAGTTCAGTTCACTTGGGACTTGCACAGCCTCACGGCTTTTAGTGTCCCAATCATCTTATTCATATAAATAAATAGTGGTTACATAATGCATGCATATGCTCAGGATTTATTTTACTCTATTCTGTCAATCAAAATTAAATGTTAAAATATTTAACTTTGCGTTAGTATCCAGGTTTTTAAAAGTATTCAAATCTTTAGCTTTTTTAATGTGTGCAGGTAGTTTGTTCCAAACTGCTGCTGTCACCAGTCACTGAAAGAGCTGCTGGGGATCCACCTGAATTGCCTCACCATCCACTTTTGCCCATGCTTTGATGTTCATGGTGATGGCCTGATCTGTTCTTGAGAATTTGAAGTCCTCTACTGATACACCTTGCATTGAGTCCAGTATGGCTTGCCAACAGAATCAGCTTTGTCCACATTGCCAGAAGGATCTGCTGTCACTCCAGTGCTGATGTTTCTCAATGGCTCATCACCATTAACGGGATTGCGATCTAGAATGAAGTTCAGAATGGCCTTCATGTCTTTGTCATCCCTCGTCTTCCTTGTCTCGCTGATCTCCACATGTTCCTCACTGGCGCATTACTCTGGCCCGTCACTTCCTGCAGGGCGTTATTCATGTCAGCACAAGCTGGCATGGACAGAAGCCACCTGGTACGTTCGGATTCAGCCATATGTGTGTGTGTGTGTGTGTGTGTGTGGTGTCTGTGTTTTGACGATGGTTGCTAACCATACATTTCAGTGGGAGACTGCGTGAAAGGAAAATTGTGTTGCAGTAGGGCGAAATATAAACACCACTGATATACATGACACAGATGACAGTCCTGTATGTGTTTACATTGACTTGACTTGACTTGACCGTATCAACGATTTAGGCCTCTCCTGAGGCCTGTTCGCGATCTAAAAACAGGGTGTCGCTAACTTGGTTGCATGCGTGGCGAGCGCAAGTTAACCAAATCAGTTGGTCTGGCAAGACGGTTTGTGCAGACCAGGTAGGTCCCTCCAATGCTTATCCAGACAGCTCTTGAACGCATTGACAGATGGTGCCAGGACCACCGAGTCTGGAAGGCTGTTCCACTGTGTCACCACTCTGATCGAAAAGTAGTTCCCTCTGACATCAAGGCGAAAGCGTTTTTTCTGGAGCTTCACGGTGTTGCCTCTGAGGTTACTACTTAGTGACGGTTCGAATGCTGGCCTCTGTGCGTCGTAGTGACCGTGGAGGTATTTAAATACCTCTATTATGTCCCCTCTCAGCCTCCGGTGTTCCAAACTCGGAAGCTCCAACAGTCTTAGTCTCTCAGGGTAAGGCTTCTCTTTCAGTGAACTTAGGAGTTTTGTTGCTCTCCTCTGAACATCTTCAATGTCGCTGCATAGCGTTTTGTGAAGCGGTTGCCAGACACAGTGGCCATATTCCAGTAATGGTCGAACGAGGCTTTTGTACAGCTGAATGAACGTTGTCTCATTCAGAAAATCAAACGATCACCTTATAAGCCCAACCATTCTGTTTGCTTTGGCTGTCGACTGTGCAACATGCTCTTTAAAACTCAGTTTGTCATCAATGAGCACTCCCAGGTCCTTTTCGCTTACCGTCTCTTTCAGTGTCACCCTTGTACTGTTGCCCTCTTCATTTTTGCCCGTCATGTAGTATGTTTCCTTTGACTTCTGACCCACCAGTTTCATTACGCTGCATTTCTGCGGATGGAACTTAAGCAGCCATGTGTCAGACCAGTGCTGAAGTAGGTCAAGGTCATCCTGAAGATCTTTTGGTCCCGTCTCTGTATCACCTCTGTTGAACACCTTGGTGTCGTCCGCAAACATTTTCACAGTGCTCTTTACTCTGACTGGGAGGTCGTTGATGAAGATAACGAACAGGATCGGTCCGAGCACACTCCCCTGGGGGATGCCACTGCTCACGCTGGCTTCCTGTGACTGCGTGCCATTCACAATACGGTACACGCTGCTTCCTATTGGCCAGAAAGTCCTTGATCCAACCCAGCACTTTCCCCGTGATACCGTGGGCCGCGACCACTGACTTCCTGGACCGCGCATCGCTGGCGGCGTGCGCGCTGCCAGCCTACTAACAGCTCGGCTCGCGGCGCGTGATCAGCTGGCCGCCATGTTTTCCTGGCAATGGAGCCACTGGGCACAGCTGTGCCAGACGCTGGTTACTATACACCGCTTCTTGTGTTACGGCAGATAAACACATTTTATAACGAATTCGCGTGTCATTTGGATGATTACTTATTTGGATGATTACAACGTAGTCCAAGTTTGACCTGGCGCGCGCACGCGTGTGTGCCGGTGTGTGTGTGTGTGTGTGAGTGTGTGTGTGTGTGTGTGGTGTGTGTGACTGAGAGAGAGAGAGAGAGAGAGAGAGGAGAGAGAGAGAGAGAGAGAGAGAGAGAGAGAGAGAGAGCAAACACTCAATAATACTGACACAAAGAAATGTGATGTTCTGTAGCCAATCTATTGTTATATATTCTTCAGTTCAGACCGTGGCTTTACGCCTCGGGTAATATATGTACTTCCACTGACTTCAGTTGCATAACCTGTGATAATTAAGACAAGCAAAATGTACCTTCTCTCTCTCTCCCTCTCTCTCTCTCTCTCTCTCTCTCTCTCTCTCTCTCTCTCTCTCTCTCTCTCTCTCTCTATCTCTCTTCAGCAGGAGCCACTGGAGTTCTTGTCCTTATGCTCGTTGCACATTCAATTTACACACGTTAAGTTTGTTTGTATTCCACTAAAGACACTAAAGAGAATGATTATATTGCGTGTTCCCCCTTGAAATAAGGGTCTGTGCAGACTATTACCAATAAATTGTCAAGTGTCAAGCGTCTCTCTCTCTCTCTCTCTCTCTCTCTCTCTCTCTCTCTTGCAGAGGAACGCCAGAATGTTGCCTCCAGAGCATCAATGCAAGTGTCAGAAATCATGTTTTGAGCTTTTGAGGTCGTCTACTACACCTTGCAAAGACTCCACCTTTTTCTTAAGCCGACTCTTCTGCACACGGGCGCAATGTAATTTCTTTTTTAGTACTTCAATTTGTTCAGTCGCCTCATCCAGTCTTCTTTTCAGCTTTCGAGGGCTGCTCACAGCATAGGAATGTTCAGGGCCAATCTGTTGTTTTACTTGATGTTGGGTTACTTCTGTAGCCACATCATTCTCAAGAACCTGGGTCGGGGCTGACTGAAGTTTACGAACCCTTTCTGTGGGTGGTTTCCGGTGTTTGACCGCCTGAAACAAATCAAACAGAACAAAGTGAAAACAACACATTTCGATAGAAACCAAGAGGTTCCAGAAAAAAGCAGAACGACTGAACAGGAGTATGCTGACATTCATTCAAAGCCAATGACATCAGACTTTTAAATTAAGTGCACAAACTATAATAATACATCTCTGACTGAAAAAAAAGTATATAACCTTCTGCAAGTGACTTGGAAAGTTGAACACTGTGGGAACAGCATCATCCTTCAGGCGAACAGTTTTTCCGGTGTTGATGAAGCAAGTATCTTCAAAATGATCCCCACACAATCTGGTGTTGTCGCCTGGCTGAAAGTACTCTCTTTTCAGAGCAGCAACCCACACCTTTCGTTTTTCTGGGTTTTTGGGAAATCTGAAACAGTGGCAGACAAAATATAAGTGATGTTGGTTTTCTCTTAAATTTAAAGTTTCATATTTTCCATCACTGGAGACTGCTCCACTCTCCTCTCTCTCTCTCTCTCTCTCTCTCTCTCTCTCTCTCTCTCTCTCTCTTGATCTCGGCTCTCCCACCACCCCCACCACCCAGAATGATACAGTTTTCAGAGTTTTATGAGTGGGTCAAGAAATTCAACGCTTCTCAAGCTAGGCTGATAGGATAAGTGACTAGGCCTAATAACGATTTTTTTTAATTGATAATAATTATAAATGCATGCAAATTACCTGTGGAAGGATTTTCCAGGTGTTTTCCCTGTCTTGTTTGTACATTTCCATGCTGCACACTGTGGCATCTTCCCGGCGATGTCGCTCAGTATTGATAATCGATCACAATCAAGTTCAGCGTCGATCCATGGTGTGAGGGCAAATAAAAGATACCTGAATGATAGGGTTGTTTTCAAATGGAGCACAACAGTCTTACAACATCTGCACGCCGTTAATAAAAAAAAAAATAAAAAAAAACTATCAAAAGAAAAGTGCCGTGTGCGTGCGCTCTCTCAGTCATTCTGTCTCTTTTTAATTTTCAAACACACACCACACACACACACACACACACACACAGGCACACACACACGCACATTCATTGGCACATTACTAGCTTAGTGACAAATATTTATATACAAATACAAAGCAGATAAGCATTTCAAGGAGCTAAACAAGGATTGAACTTTAGAATAGCACCTACCTGCTCTGGAATCAGTGCACCGTGTACTTGCGGCCACGTGTTAGACTGCCAAACAAAGCCGGCAACGGTGCTGTGTAGTGTGTAGCCTACAACGGAGCCTGCAGGCCGCTGCCAGAGTGGCTCCGTTCCGCGGCGCGTCCGCCATATTGCTGATCACGCGCTGCGTGCTGGATGCGCGGTCCAGGAATAGAGTCAGGAATAGAAGTCAGTGGCCGCGACCTGTTATATGTGAAACTTCCACATTTGAATCAGTTCTACTCACCAAATTGGGATTTAATTCGCCGGTATCTGAAACTTTTGCCGCCATGTCTTCTATTCGCAGAAGGGTGAAGCCCGCCATTATAGTTTCCAATCAGGATGTGCTGCGCGCAGCAGAATCCGGCTGCAGCGAACGGTCGGCATCGGAGTGTGAAATAACGCGTCAGAAATTATTTTATTTCAAAGTGTTCAGTACCTCGCGATATTTTTTTCTACCGTTTTAATGTTATTTGTCATAGTTTTCTCCAGCCGTAGGTACAAATTTGAGAACTATCGCGTGTTGTACTCCAGTTCTTATACTAAGTTATAGCACGGCAGGGAGTACTTTACAATGGGAACGAAGAAATGCTGTGTGTGTGTGTGTGTGTCCGTCCGTCCGTCCGTGGTCAAAATGTGTTCCACTCGCTCCAGACAAAACTACTGGGCCGATCTTTATTAAAATTTGTAGGTATGTTCATTATGGGTCACGGATGGTGCCCATCTGTTATTAATTTTACCGTTATGATCGTTACTAACGGCCACAACAACCGATAAGGGTTTTCGTTCTTTATAGAATATCTTAGAAAGTGCTTGGCCGATCTCTCTGAAAATTTGTAGGCATGTTCATTATGGGTGACGGATGATGCCCGATGTGTTATTTTACCGTTATGGCCGTTACTAACGGCTCATAACGGTTTTCCTTCTTTCTGGAATGTCAGAAAGTACTTGGCCGATCTCTCTGAAAATTTGAAGGTATGTTCATAATGGGTCACGGATTACGCCCGATGTTTTATTTTACCGTTATAACCGTTACTGACGGCCATAACGTTTTTTCTACTTTAAGAAAAATCTCAGAAAGTACTTGGCCGATCTTTCTGAAAATTTGTAGGCATGTTCATTATGGGTCACGGATGATGCCCAATGTGTTATTTTACCGTGATAGCCGTTACTAAAGGCCATAACGGCCCATAACGGTTTTCCTTCTTTGTGGAATATTTCAGAAAACACTTGGCTGATCTTTCTGAAAATCTATAGGCATGTTCATCATGGGTCAGGGATGATGCCCAATATGTTAATTTGCCGTTATGGCCGTTACTAAAGGCTGTAATGGCCCACAACGTTTATTTTTCTTTATGGAATATCTGAGAAAGTACTTGGTCGGTCTTACTGAAAATTTGAAGGTATATTCATTATGGGTCACGGATGATGCCCGATGTTATATTTTACCGTTATAACCATTATTAACGGCTATAACGGCCCATAACAGTTTTCTCCTTTATGGAAAATCTCAGAAAGTACTTGGACGATCTTTCTGAAAATTTGAAGGTGTGTTCATTATGGGTCACAGATGATGGTCGATGTTTACCGTTATAGCCGTTACTAACGGGTATAACGGCCCCAAACGGTTTTTCATCTTTATGGAATATCCCACGCGTATTCAAGATAAACTGGGAGTACGTTTATATGCTTTGCATCTTGTTGTTCTTAGGGAAATGACCTGACTGACGGCACCGTCTCTGTAAATCCTAATTCATTCAACAGTAGCTGATCGCGTGAGGTACAGGCACTTTGGCTTTATAGGTTGCAACACCCATCTTGTTAAAGACTGGAAATAGGAAATATCAGTGCCCCCATACAATGGGCCCCTTTACAGCTGAATTGTATGAAATTACGAACAGCTTTGATAACATTTTAACTGCTCTTTTATGTCCACTTTTACTGGCTATGAGAGAAGACACAGTCATTCAATGATTCAGTGAAAGTTTATCAAATTAAGGTCATGTGCATTAACTTACTTTTCTCCTACTTTATTCCAGTTTAGAATATGCTACTAAATTCTGCATGCGAAGAATAATCTGCTTGTTCAAAATATCCAGACATCTGCCTTCAAAAGATCCTTAAAACCTCATCTTTTCAAAATCGCCTTTCATTATTCTTTGTTACTAAGTCCTGCACGTACGTGTGTGTGTCTGTATGTGTGTGTCTGTATGTGTGTGTTTGTATGTGTGCACACACCCATGTATATCTGACTGTTGTGTTGATGCGCATGCAGGATGGGGACATGTAATAGTAAGTATATAAGTACTTGTGGTAATGTGATCTTTCAAATTAAGTTATTGTCTTTGTTTTAATACCACCATTCTTTGTGCTTTGACATTGTACAATGCTGAGAGCTTGCAACCATGTGAGATGAACACCGTGTAACTCTCTATCATCATTATTATGAAATTCAGCATCTGAGATTCTCTGCTTTTATTCAAGCATATTCAGGTTGGCACTCACTCTTGTAAATTTGAAATACAGGTCCTGAACCAAAATAAGTATGATTGACAGATTATGGCTGAGGCGGCCATGGTGTAGCTCATGGGACAGAAACACTGGCCGCTCGGCTTGGTCTTGCTATCCAGTAAACTAGTTCACTTTAGAGGCAACGGTGATGTTTTAAAATTTTGCAAAGCTAACAACCTTTGTCTTTTATAGTCTTATACAACTTAAAAAAAAAAGACTAAACCAAAATCAATTTTTCTGTCTCTAGTTGCAAAGTGAGACTACTGCAGGCGGAAATCTAGCAAATCTCACATTAATGTTAGCGAACCACCAAGGGAAACGTGGAAATCTTAAATAAATGTTAGCGAACCACCAAGAGAAATGTGGACAAACGAGTCACAAGACAAAGAAGACCTAAGAGGTCGAAACGTGTCGTGTTTTGTCTTGTGACTCATTTGTCCACGTTTCTCTTGGCGGTTCGCTAACATTTAGTTAAGATTTTTTTCTGTATCTGAGTTTAACCTCTGAAAGTCGATTAATGGCTGCTTGCAAAAGGAACAACTAACAAAGGCAGGGGCGCTAACCCAACGATTCCAGGCCTTCAATGGAAAACCAACTTTACACACAGTTAAAAAAAATCTTTCATCCATGCTGTTTATAGCCAATCACAGAAGGCCGTATCAGGGTTTTTGTCATGTCAAAATCAGTTCCACGTTTTCATGTTGTGGGAAAAACAAAGGTATATTTCATTTCAAACATGACAACGGTACAAAATCGGATCTGTTTTTCATAACATAATAGATGAAATGAAAAACACGTTCCTCTGTTAAAAACTTGTTAATCACATCTGGTGGAACATCCTTGGACGAAGTCTTCATGAGGTCTGCTGTAAAGTGCCTTATGTTCCATAGCACCAAATGCCTGACAGAGACTACCCTCAGTGTGACTCCCTACTCATTACCGAGACAGAGGCAAGTCAATCGTCCTCATTTTCACTACCATCTTATACTAAGTTATAGATGTACATGAACACGGGTCAAGTACCATGAGACCGGAAGGATGTTATATTATGTAGTGCGGTAAGCCAATGTAAAAAATGAGTGAAGAAAGGAACTAATTGCAATAGTAATGATTTCATGTGGAATGGGTAGGGAAATAGTGAACTTTTAACATATCAAAAAAGTACAACGTTCAAAATGTCGCGAGGTCACGTTTCATAAGGTTATGACGTCATCATAAATCTATTTTTAGCATTTCTTCACAAATTCGTAAAATATAGTCATGTAGCATATCATTCGAAATATCTCAAGGTACTGAATGAAGTTTAGATAAGAAAATCATAGAGAGAAGCAAGGCTGAGCAAATATTGCTGAAAATGTACTGAACCTGGAAGCGGTTTGGGGTTTTACAGCTTACGAACATCTGCAGCCACATGCATCATTTTGCCTGGACGTGAACACAAGTGATCACTTACCGCTGCATTGCCCTAGACATACAGACACAGCGGTCAGTTCTAGACAGTGAAATCACCACAAACTGGTTTTTAAAAATCCAGGAAAAATAAACACCTTCAGATGTAATCCAACTTGGGTAGTCTTGCAAGTCCGATCAGCCCGTGTAATCAGCACACTTCATCAGGATTTGCTCAATGACCATATCAGTGCTCAGCCCAGCCCAGTACCTGTCACTCCTGCGGAGGACATTCTTTCCATACTGAAAGGCATAGAGGATATCTGGATGGCGATCTCTCAGTTGCTGCATTTGCTGAAGGTATATGTGCACTGATGTGGTATACTGAGAGTGACCTGCCGCAGCCAGGTAGGGCAGCATTCTTTCTAAGACATGGAGATGCAGCATACAATTGCCTGTCCTTTCTGCCTTCAAAAACTGCCGGACTGTGTCCATCATATGCATATACTGAAGCCAAAGGCGGGACAGGCGGCTTCCTTCAAGGTCAGCTTTTGTATCAAGAAGTTTGTTTTCCACTGCTTTTATGTCAGCACTTTCTTTTTCGTCTCTGCAGTATGTTCCTTCTTGGTGACACGGTCATACAAAGACAAGACACTATGAAGGCCTTGGTGCTCTGAAATGCTGCTACTGGGTCCTTCTTTCATTGTTGCAGTTCTTCATCTTCTTGTTCCTGTGGTGAGTCATCGTCATGGATTGGTGATGCCAATGAACGTATTTCTCCATTGTTTGCGTCTTCAGTGCTGCTGACACTGAGTGTGTTTAAGGGTAAGTTGAAGGTTCTAGATAGAATCAGTGCGTTGAGCACAGCATCTACGAGGAAGTGTCCACAGACAGCTCTTGAAACAGACTTGCCGCTTACCATATGGATGACCGAGTTTTGAGCATACACCACTTCCAAAACTTGCTCAAGTCCAGATCCTGCCATGAGTTTTCCAATGCAACCAAGGTAACTCATTTCACAGTGGAATCCTCCCAGGCGAAGGACGATGGAATACAGTGCACTGCTAGCTGGCTCATGATCAGTGATCATCGTTGATTTCCACCAGAGTGGTTGGCCGAAGGTCAGAACTGGTGTGCAGTTGTAAACGCTAGCCAGTGATGAGACAAAGTGCGGTGTGGAGAATGTGCAGCTCGTATTTGTTGGGTCCATGTCTATAATCAGGTGAAATGTGAAGCTGCTCTGACCAGGGTAGTTTCCGTTACTTACAGTTTGCATCATCCCAGACCAACCTGGACGTGGGGAAGGAGAGACTAGGAAATTTTCCACAGAAGATCCAGTTGCCTGGTTCTGTCATCAATACCGAAGTTTTGTAATACTTCATATGCCAATGAAGACTAGGCGCAGAGGCTTCAAAATAGCGAATGGGAATTTTGCCAATTGCTGAAATTTTTTTCTGGCGATATGTTTACATCACGATGGACAGCTTTGTTTTGTTTTGTACCAGGGGTCACGGCGCCAATAATGCCCATGCCATGAAAGGTACTAGTCCCATCAAGCGTCCTGACCTGATGGTCCACATTGTCAGCCACAAACTGGATGAAGCTGTTAGGGTTGACGCCCCCAAATCTCTTCCTGCTCGGCAGCAGCACACATTTCAAGCAAATTAATCTCGGTGTATGAAGAACCAAAACCAAGTCTGTGAATTCGTTCAACAATGTCTCTGGAGCTAGTCAGGTGGTGCATGGCAACTCCAAGTGCAATCTGAAGGGGTCGGGATGAGTACTTTTGGCCGAGCTGCTTGCATCAGTGCCTGACCTAGAGAAGCAATTTTCAAGTTAGGATTTTTTCCCTTTCCAGCACGGTTCTAAGAAAAAGAAGCGATGAGGATGGTAGATAGTCTAAATTTCTTGTAATGTCTGAAATCTCTGATGCTGATGGATATTCTGTTTTTGAGGTGTCAGCGGTTTTTTTTTTATACCTGACAGAAGTAATCTTGCTGCTGTTTTGATTATTCTGTTTTTTTTTTTTTTTCTCATTCTTTCTCAGTGTCTTTTTCTCTGTTGGACTTTGCAAACTGCGCAAGGATTTCCCCTAAGTTGATCTTAAGGTGACGACATTTTGTTTACCTCTGATGCAGATAATTATTGCTTCATCTCCAAAGTGGTTTGTGATTTTCTGCCGCATGTATTTATGTCTATGTAAGAAGTGCCCCCATCTATAAAGTGCCCTTCCATCTATTTACACAAATCAGTGATTGTGATCTGCTCATCATCATTTTCTGAAAAAAAAAAAAAAGAATGACACGTGTGAAGGCTTCGACACGATGTGTATCTCCAGCAGGTCTCCCTTTGTTGGCACATGCAGTATCTGCGGTTTCTTCCTCTGAAGAACTCAGGAACGCCTGTGGGATTTCTTTCAGTGTTCTGAAATTTACACTGCACTGCATATGATATACAACATCTGCAGCATGAAGATCATTGACAGCTTTTATTCTTCCAAGTGCAGTGTGAGCCCACTTGTCTTTTGGTCCTCAATGCAAACAAATGTCTTCAACATTTTACTGGAAACTAAATGTCCTGATCTAGTAAACGGAGATGTTTCCTTTCTTACATCTTTAACAGGCTGTGCACAAAAGAAGGCAATCATTGGAAATATCAAACTTCATCTGTTTGGATCTAAGTACTAGGTTATTTGGATCTTCAATGTCCAGAGCCTCTCTCTGTCGTTTTAAATCTCGCTTGATAACGTTCGAGTTTGCAATACGCCTGACGACACACTTTATGTACAGTTTGTCCAACGTAAAAATGTTATTTTTTTTCTCAATTTTCAAACGGCATGCATTAAGGAAACCTGCAACACCTTTTTCAGTCTGCTTCACTGTTTCTTGACAGTTATGATGAAGTGCTTCTCCACACAGCACACACGCGGACTCACAACTTGTTCTGCGGAAAACAAAGATAGACTACCTAAGTTGTAACTTCTACGTACATATTTCTTAAGTTTTATTCTCATCTGACGTGCGTGTGTGTGTGTGTGTGTGTGTGTGTGTGTGTGTGTATTTTGACGATGGTTGCTGACCATACATTCCAGTGAGGACTGCGTGGAGGGAAAGTTGTGTTGATGCAGTAGGGCGAAATATAAAAACCACTGATATACAAGACACAGATGACAAACAGTCTGGTATGTATTCACTTTGTTATGTATGTTGTTATATGTTAAACTTACACATCGAAATCAGTTCTATTCACCAAAGTGGGATTCGCCGGTGTCGGAAACAGTTGCCGCCATCACTTCGCAGTTGAAAATGTGGGTGGCGCCACGCCGTGTAAGGAAGATGACGTAGCGCGCGCAGCGCGAGCAGCAGAATCCGGCTACAGCAGACGGTCAGCGTCGGAGTGCAAAATAATGCGTCAAAAATGATTTAATTTCGAAGTTTTCGGTACCTCGCGACGTTTACTTTCTTCTACTTTTTTGATATGTTATTTGTCATATTTTTCTCTAGCCGTAGGTACAAGTTTGAAAACTATTGCTTTTTGTTCTTTGGGAAATACAATGACTGACGGCACATCATTAACCCTATGTAGGAGGAAGGAGGGCAATCTTTGGTAATCTAGCGAATTACAAACCTTTAACACTGACCTGCATTTCATACAGACTTAAAACGATTCATTGTCAGGTTAGCAGTGGAAAACTGGAAGACCTTGAGCAGACTGGCACTGGGCAGCATGGTTATGGTAGGGATAAGCTAGACAAAACCAGGAGCTGGCGGAGGACACTGGAAAGGGAATGCAAATGAATGTCAACAGATTTTGCTAAAATGTTGAGAAAGTCAACCACTCTTTCTTTCTTAAACTTACTGCTACAAAGGAATCAGGGGCAGTATCTATCATGGGATCCGAGACATGAGTCTTGAAGTCACAAAGCAGTTGCTCGGTCAGTTGTTGTGGGTGAGGTCCAGTCTAGATTTGCTGATGACAGGTCAGGCTGAACATGATTCTGGTTGGTAACCTACCAGTAGATTTTAAATGGTGGACTTAGACAAGATGAAACCAAGTTAATCAGTGAATGAAGTAACTCTTCTATGTAGTCAATTACTCACGTGATGTAGTTAACTATATGAGTACAGTTAAAACAGGCAGAACAAACCATCTACACAATCCACTTTATTCATTAATCATGCTAACTGATGTAACTAAGCAGTGGCTTAACGTCCTCACAGCATGGCATTTTGGGACAAGTTGTGCTGCAGCAAGCTGGTGAGCATAGTTGTCAAGCAGACTTGGAAGCTGGAAGGCTTTGGCATGTTGTGTCTGGATATGGGGGGAGGCGTCCGGGGACCGGATTAGCTCAGTTGGTAGAGCGCCGGACTCGTGGTCCTAGGGTTGCGGGTTCGAATCTCAGTACAGGGGGATTTTCCACACGGAGTTAACATTGGTTCTGACTCCATTCCCCATACAGTCCTTCGAATGAGACTATAAACCGAGGTTCCGTGTGTGAACGCACGCACATCTTTCACACTCGTAAAATCTCATCACCAACTTTCGGAAGAGAAGGCCAGTTTGGCCGTTGGTATGGATGACACGTTACACATAGCATGTACCTTCCCCGAAGATGGAGTATGGCTGCCTTAATGGCGGGATAAAAAGCGGTCATACACACGAAACTCCACTGCCTGTCTATACAGGGAGTGTCCGCAGGAGTATCAGCCTGCGTACGCAGAAAGAAAGAAAAAATAATAAAAGAAAGGAGGGAGGCGTCCGGGATAATAATCGTTTTCCTCAGGCAGGAGCCTGGTCAAGTTTTTCTTTTATTCTGTAAAGTTTCAAAACGGAGTGACTGAGGGCGGAAAATGAAGGAACATTTAGAAAGAAAGGGGGTTAGTTACCGCCAAGGACACAGACAAACAAAGTACAGGACAAGACACTATGTCTTGTCCTGTACTCTGTTTGTCCTGTACTCTGTTTACACACACACACACACACACACACACACACACACACAGAGAGAGTAGTTAAAGGAGAGGCAGGATAGGGATGGAGTGGTGTGAAAGATGAATATGAAATATGAAAATGTTACTTTTATCATTGACACAACGAGTCAAAAGAATTAACTTATCTACAACAATAACACAAAAATAGAAAATCCACTTAATCAGAGATTAAAAAACAAAACAAAAAAAAAACCCAGAACATATAACTCTTCTGTCTCATCTTACCACTGGCTGTTACATATTATAAGTATTTGCCAATTGGACGTTTAGCTAAGCGCAAAAAGAAAAGATATGTTTCACTTGCTGACAGGAAAACATTTTGAATAGGTTGTACAGACGTATAGGTCACCAAATATTTTAGTGCTTAGCCATCGCAACCCCACCGAAGTCACAGCCATTGCCATCGAAGGACGTGGACGAGGATGATCTTCTTGCCCCGAGTCCATACACGCGCTCTCGCGTGTGGGCGCTTTGAGACCGGTCGGTTGAAAGTGACGGTCGGCGACGGTCGGCAACGGTCGGCAATAGCCGCAGCATTAATACAAGAGAGAGAGAGAGAGAGAGAGAGAGAGAGAGAGAGAGGGAGGCACATACTCATGCACCTCCAAACACACACACACACAGACATAGACACAGACACACACACACACACACACACACACACACATCAAATACCTTTAGTAGAGAAATAGAGAGAGAGAGGGAGAAGAGGGAGAGCGGGAAAGAGAGAGAGGGCAAGAGACTGTGAGAGAGAGAGAGAGAGAGAGGGGGGGGGGCAGGGGAAGAAGAAGAGAGGGGAAGAAAGGGAGAGAGAGAGAGAAAGGGAGAGGGGGGGGGGGACGGTCCATAAGTGAATAAACAGCTCACTCTCACGAATCCTGAAGTCTAGAGGTAGTAAGTTAATGACATCTTCACATTCTGTGATTGCAACACTCCTGCTCCATAATGCCACGAAAGAAACAGAAACACATGCCAGTCAAGTGGCCATGCGGCATCTGCAGCGAGGACACCGAAGACGATCGTCGCAGCATTGAATGTGAGGTCAGTGTCATTTACTGAAGTCTAGGTGTGGTAAGTTAAGTTACTACAAAATTAATGATGATTAATAATATTTGATGATGATGATAATGATGATGGTGCTTGCTATCATCTTGTGCGGTATTGAATTTTTTTTTTCACTTTTCATACTTGCAGACCTGTGTGACTTGGTATCACAAGCGATGTCTGCAAATACCCGAGGACCTGTGGCAGAAGGGGACGCAGCTAGAGGAAGCCTACATATGTCCCACTTGCGTTGGAGTACCATTCGACTATGCAAAGGGCATAACCAGATGAGAGGAGGTACATTTATGCTAATTATACAATGAAAGAGTGAGTGGATCTCAACAATACCATAGGAAGGAAAGCAGGCCTGAACACAGAACATTCACTCACTCATTAATACAAAAGAGAGAGAGAGAGAGGGGGGGGAGAGATAGAGAGAGAGAGAGGCACATACTCATGCACCTCCAAACACACACGCACACAGACACACCCACCCACCCACCCACACACGCACACAGACACACCCACCCACCCACCCACCCCCACCCCCACACACACATCAAATACCTTTTTTTTTTTTTTAGAGAAATAGAGAGAGGGAGGGAGAAGAGGGAGAGCGGGAAAGAGAGAGGGAAAGAGACTGTGAGAGGGGGAGAGAGAGAGAGAGAGAGAGAGAGAGAGAGAGAGAGAGAGAGAGAGAGAGAGAGGCAGGGGAAGAAGAAGAGAGAGGGGAAGAAGAGAGAGAGAGAGAGAGAGAGAGAGAGAGAGAGAGAGAGAGAGAGAGAGAGAGAGAAAGGGAGAGGGGGGACGAGAAAGAACACAGGTGGAGAAAGAGAGTGAGAGAGAGAGAGAGAGAGAGAGAGAGAGAGAGAGAGAGAGGACACATGTATATGATAACATTACTGTCTATACCCCCCTCCCATTCCAGCGTATTCAAGCCCAATGGATATATTGTTTGTAATTTAGTTTGCCAAAATATATATATATATATATATATATATATATATATATATATATATATATATATATATAATTGTGATGGTGTGGAGGGGTAAGGGGTGTGCAGGTGAAG
This sequence comes from Conus ventricosus, assembly GCA_018398815.1. NCBI lineage: Eukaryota > Metazoa > Mollusca > Gastropoda > Neogastropoda > Conidae > Conus > Conus ventricosus. The sequence continues at coordinate 88,343,561 of CM031608.1, read as the reverse complement.
ACAGGCAGATGGTGATATGTGCAGGAACCAAGGGACAGCAGCCAGTCAAGAAGACACGGAGGACGAGGTGTAGTTTCTCCCTTTATTTTCTTCTTCCACGCCAGTCGCTCACATCAGGGACCGTACAGCTGAAAGGTCCCTGCTCACGTCAGGGAACACTCTGCTCTATTCTCACACAACGCCCTACTTTTATAACAACGTACCGGACCGCAGAGTGTTCCCTGCGTGAGCAGGGACCGTACAGCGTACGGTCCCTGATGTGACGACTGGCGTGGAAGAAGAAAAAAAGGAGAAACTACACCTCGTCCTCCGTGTCTTCTTGACTGGCTGCTGTGCCTTGGTTCCTGCACATACCCACCATCTGCCTGTCTTCACCTGCACCCCCCTTTACCCCTCCACACCATACAATTGCGCTGCGAGCAGGATGGGAGACAGAAGGACCAAGGAGACACAGCCCAAGAAGACCGGACACCATGGCCAGCCAACTACCTCTGCCCCCCCCTGCATCAGCTCCCGGTTCTCGCCAGCTGCGGGCTTCTTTGGCCAGGAGGACCCTAAACTTGGGGTGTGAACACTTCTCCTTCCTGGATTGCTCCCCCCCAAGGTTCTGTCATCAGCCCACAACCGCCAGGGCACCAAGCTACCAGCATGCTGCGGAGATGTTACGCCCCCAGGTCTACGGGCCCGGTATGTACCGGGATCTGGAGCAGCACCTATCGATTGCCGACCCTGCAAAAGAGGTCAGCCAACTGCCAGTGCCTCCACGCCACCAATCCATGCGCCAGAACCCAGGCCACCAGGAGCTGCCCTGCCTGTAAGACAACGGTCGGGCCCCTGTCAGGCAACTCCACTGCCTGACAGCAGAATGGACAACCCTGCCGTCATCGGCGCCACCTGACCGGAGGAGACTGACGCGACGGGAACTGGAACCACCACCAGACCTCCAGGACGGCCCCGCAGACACCCCCGCAGCCCAAGCCCAGAACTGCAGGCCACCCATCCACTCCAGTTCCGCCCCGGGTTTACGTAGGATCCACCCACCCCACCACCACAAACGAACCACCTGTCTGGCAGTAAAGCCAACAAAAAGGTATGACCACAGTGCCTGCCTGGATGACCAGGAACCTTTCATTTAACTGACTCGGTGGGATGTTACACGAGACAGAAAATATATTCCTGGACTGATTTATGATTGCTGAATACCTCCTTTTGGAAGAGGTCTGTGGACTGGTTGTAACCAACTATTTGTCTTTTTTTTTTTGCACAAAGCTAGTATATATGTTGATTGTTCTTCAGTTGGATAATGTATGCCACGGTTTTTCAGAAGCCAGCAGTGCGGGCTAAGGATTTTATAGCAAATTCTGTTTTTTGCCATTTTGTACCGGACTTTATGGAATCTTGTTCAAATAATAAGCCCATTGTTGTCGTTTGGTACCCAATGCCCGGGAATTTGACAAATCTATTCAAAGTATACTTTGTACCCGACTTTCTTGGAATGTTGTTTTAAATAACAAATCCTCCTAATTTCATTTTGGTACTTACATTTGGAATTTTGTTCAAATAACAAGCCCCATTGTTGTCACTCGGTGCCTACCCAATGTCTTGGTTTTAAAAAAAAAAAAAAAAAAACCCTTTCCTAGTCATTTTGGTACCTGATCTTTCGGAGTTTTTTTTTAAATAACAACTCCATTAAAGTAAATTCTATGGTACCCAAATTCGGGTTTTGTCCAGAAAACAAATCCTTTTCTATCTTTTTTGTATTTGACATTTTGGAATTTTTTTAAAATCATATGCCCATTCTAGTCAATGCATTCTGCCACTTCAGAACCCTTGTAAAAAAAGAAAGCCCTCGTTAGTTGGAATGATATGAATACAAAGAATGAGAGAGAGAAGATGTTTTGATGCTTGTTTTGATACACTGAAAAAGGTTTGTTTAGGAAAAAATGCCTCTCCAGACTTGAGGTCTAAAGCTCCATGATTTCCCCATTGTTTTGTGTGTTTGTACTTGATGACTGTCATTTTATGTCAGCGAGGACGCTGGTTGTAACAGAGTAGGGGGGGGGATGAGCCAGTGCTAACAGTGTTTTAAATTTCTTTTGGTTACCTTTCGTGATGAACAGTTTTGTTCGGAGTTATCTTCCCCTTACCTCCCTTGGTCGAATCTTTTTTTTTTTATTGTGTAAATTTCCCTTAAAATCATGAATACCTCAGAACCTACATAGTTGTATGTACGTTGCAAAAGTCACAAAATTAATGTATTTGATTCATTACAACCGTCTGGGCTGAGAAGCCCATATTTTCTCTAAACGGGTTTTTTTGCACGAGCAATCTTGGCGCCATTTTAAATGTCTGTCAATAAAATATTGAATAATTCTTGATTTTACAAAAAGTAAGAGGAAAACCGAAGAATCTGAAGATGCATGTTAAAAGTAAAGTCCATAGCTTTCATTTCGTATATCGCAGGCCTATGATCTTTTCTGTACAAGCTTGCGACTATACGAAATGACTGACAGCCCCGGGTCCCTTTAGCGAGTCCCTTCTTTGTTTAACTGTCAAGTTTTGATCTGAATTGTCGTTTCATGAAATTTGGACTTCCCGATCGAAATCTTCTTATGACTCCATTTCTGTTATGAATACCAACTGAAAAGTGTAGAATTTATTATTTAACAGACCGTTTCAACAGAGTATTTTTCAGTTGAAAATTGTTTTCAAAAGTAGGCAGGGACGGCCCGGCGAAGTGAAAAGTCAGCTGTGTTTTCTAGTAATTTTTAACAACAGAATTCTCCATTTAGACACTGTCTCGGAAAATGAAGTTTATATGTATGAAAAGAGGAAATGCCAGCTATTCATTCTTTTGTAAAATTATTTCACGCTCTTCAGTATCTTTATTAAAATATAGGAAAAAAAGACGCAAACGCTTAAAAGTGCTTCACTCTGGGACATTAATCAGCAATGATTTAGTACAGGAACAAAATTGTCAAATGTGACTTACTGCATTTTATTCCTTGTGTTCCGGGTTTTCATCGATAGTAAATATGTTTTATAGTTTTTTGAACGAAAAGCGAGCCAGACAACACGGGAAGCTCCCATAGAAAACACAAAATTCTTTTGGTTCCGGCCTCGCGAGGCCCTTTTCGTCTCCGGCACTGTGTTGCGGGCTCTGCGGTCCGGTACGTTGTTATAAAAGTAGAGCGTTGTGTGAGAATAGAGCAGATTGTTCCCTGACGTGAGCGGGGACCGTACAGCTGTACGGTCCCTATGTGAGCGACTGGCGTGGAAGAAGAAAATAAAGGGAGAAAACTACAACCTCGTCCTCCGTGCCTTCTTGACTGGCTCTGTCCCTTGGTTTTTAAACGCTTTGCATCTGCCTGTCTTCACCTGCACACCCCTTAACCCTCCACACCATCACATAAGACCTTGCTACAAGGTCGTGATGTACAATCGAGTTTGTTACAGGCGCGGGAAAAGGGGAAAGACTGCATCTGCATAAGGTCGCCTTGAGAGAAGAGATGCGCATGCTGGAAACCTGACTGTCACTACAGATCACAAGGATATCACAGCAAAACAACCAGAAATAGATACTGTTTCTAAAAAAACTTTAAAAAAAATAAATTTACCGGGAAAGGCCCTTTCAAACTCCAGCAGACGGAAACTGTCTGTTCCATGCTGTCCCCACTTTCTTTAAAGGGGATTCTTCCATGGGCCCCAAAAGTTACGATATAAGACGGCTTTGACCAGACACTATATGCGTCAGAGGTGCACTAGCAAAAACAAAGTTCCCCTCATTCTCAACACAAAACCCTTTGGTACGGTGTATGATAATACACCTGTTACTCTGTTATGGACCAGTGTCGCACCATGCCAACCAAAGACAAAATTTGGCTACCTAACCACTTCGTGGCCATTCAAATGGAAGATGATGAAGTATGGGGATGATGAAGATGATGATGTTGTTGATAGTGTTGTTGATGATGATAATGAAGATGATGGTGATGATAGATGATGATGTTTTTGATGGTGTTGTTGAAGATGATGATGATGAAGATGATGGTGGGTGAAGATAGATGTTGTTGATGGTGTTGATGATGATGATGATGAAGAAAGATGGTGATGATGAAGATGATGATGTTGTTGATGTTGATGAAAGATGATGATATGATGATGATGATGATGACATGAGTGATACTAAAGGCCCCGACAAGGATACAGAGGAGGAGGAGGATGACAGGGTGTCAGGGTATTAATGAATTGTGGTGGCAGTAGTGGTGATGATAAAAGCTGCAATGGTGATGATGATGATGGAAGTTATGATGACAACCCGATGACAAAACTAGAGACACCAAACTTTCCAAAAATGATTTCTTTACAACCACTGAGGACTTACATCACCTTAAGGATGGTACAAAGTCCAACTGTTGAGAGAATCCCGACAGACCAAAGGGGCAACTGTGCATTTTTGCTTGACAATGCACGCAACAATGAACGAGACTGAAGAAAGAAAAAAGCACCTTCTATGATGACTGCGGCGCTTGGTTTAAAAACCCCCACGCCAAAATACTACTACCTCGTCAAGTCAAAACAGTGCAGAGATGGAAAAAAGGGGTTCATGAACAAAGGTGTGTACTGTCGAGAGGTTCGCCAGAGTGGAAAGAGAGTTTATGTTCCCATCAGCCCCAACCTGATGCCAGCAACATACTATTATGTCCCGGTACTATTCCACCTTGAAGTTGATTTAGAATACCGCAGGCGGATATCCTGGGTAAAGTCAGGACCACAGAGAATTGTCACCCCCACAAGCAAATCGACTGCCCTTTTTGAATACAAAGGGTATTGGAAGGGTTAACCCCTGCCACATGGGAACAGCAAAACCAGCTCAACATAATGAATGGTATGTCAGGACCTCGAGGAAACCATACAAAAATCAAAGACTTACGTCATCTACCCAAACGACCAATTACAACAAAATGCTTTTAGAAGAGGGAAAAGAGTTTGACAAACCTAGAAACAAACAGCAGATAAAATATTAAAAAGCGAGCAGAAAAAACAAAAGAGGGGCCCAAATTGGAAACAAGGTTCCAACTTGGCAGACCAAGTTCTGCAGGTCGCTGATCTGGTTAACACTCATGGGATTTTGTAAGAAACATAAACTTTTGAGTCATCAATAACTCAATGTCCCCCTCCATCAAACTTGTTTTTGGATGACAGCTGGCTGACATACGGGAACTTTGCTCTGGGTCGAGAGTTGTCTTGGCATAGATAAGACAAAACAATCTTGGGGAGCTGCTGGTGACGGCGATGAATTATAACACACGGGACTCCTTCGTCGAAATTGCAATGAGTCACCGATCATCATCGGCCGATCTTTTTGCATGCCCATTCGACTTTGAAGCGTTTATTATCATTTTTTTTCCACCCTAGCGGCAATGATTGACATTTCCCAACAACACCGATGGTGTTTGGGTCTGACGATGAAAAGTCCATCACAAGAGCAATTCAGTGTGCTTTTCCAAACTCCAGCCTGGCATTGTGCACACTCCATCTGAAGAAAAATGTTGCCAGACACTTGAAGGACAAAGTTGGCGTTGCTTCCAACAGAGGAACCTCTGAAGAACCAACTCTTTGGAGCTGAAGGGCTATCAAACTCATCGACGAGTCACTTTGATGTAAGATGGAAAACCTGAAACGAAGTGGCCTGAACAAGACACGCGCTATCTCAACAGGATAGCGCAACAAATCCATGACCAGTCCTAAAGCTCCACTGGAATGGCCAGCTACAAAAACACGCAGTGGACCAACAACAATGCAGAGTCTCTCAACCATACGCTAAAGCACATGGTTGAGTGGAAACCGAGAGAGCTCCCTGGGCCCGATCAATAAGCTGAAACACTGGCCAAGGCTCAACAAGTGGAAGTACACGCGCCATCATTGGCCTGGTGAGTTTTAACTGGCTCCACACAACGCGCACAAACAGCTGCAAGGAAACGTTTGCGTAGCCATGACAGAAATGCAGAAAACCAAACACATTGCCAATCTAAACAAGCTGTCAGGCCCCCTGTTGTGTACAGAGCACTCATCATGCCTCCATGTCACTGGAACACCTACAAAAGGAAAGAAACCCGGCCAGAGGAAACGAAAAAGAGCAGAAAAGCAAAAGGATCAAACTGGAAAATGAGTAGTGACCCGTGACCCTGCCGAAAACCCTTATCCTTTATGCTTAGTCCTTTTTGTTACATACATTAAGGCGTCGGTCGCAGCCTCTATTGTTTTTTTGGCGGGCTTTGGCCTTTTCAGAAGTCTTCCCGGTTGCTGACTGCACCCTCTTTGGGGTCTGCTTTTCCACAAAGTCCTCTGTTGGGCAGGCGAGACGTGTCTTCACATAAATGCACCTAAAAACAAAATAGAAATCAGAATAAATAACTCTGAAATCAAGTGTGGGGTGTGTGTGTGTGTGTGTGTGTGTGTGTGCGCGCGCGTGCATGTGTGCAAAAAGAAAGGAAGAATAATAAAAAAAAGTGTAGAAGTAAAATAACAACAACATCACACAAACAGCCACACACATGCTTACAACACAAACAACACACACAGTGACACCCACACTCACACACACAGAGCAGGGTTGGCCCACAACCGTACACACAACTTGCATGGTAGATTCTAAAATTTGATGCTGATCACGATGAGAGAAGAAGATAAACAAAAGGAAGAAGATAAGCAAAACACAAAACACACATACACACGATAGCTTGATGCGACAACAATAATGTTAATAAAATTTCATTCTTGAGTAAAGATGACATGACTTTTTTTTTTGATCAAAGAAGAAGGCACTTGTATTCTAATTATTTCTTTTTAAAAAAAAAGCACACACACACACTGTGAACAGACACCGCTTGTCTCCGATCCCCGTCGACCGTTGCCGACCGTCGCCGCCCGTTGCGACCGTCGCCGACCGTTGCCGCCGTCACTTAACCGACCCTTTGAGTAGTATTAGTGTAGTAGTAGTAGAGGGCTGGCTTGTAGCCTAGGCCTTTCGGCCTTTTTAGGGCCCCTTCTTTTGTTATCATATATGTTTTTGTTTTGTTTTTCTAGGGTCTACGCATGCTTATTCAATCCCTATTAGCAAAAACTGCTTCAATCTATTTCCATAAATAAAATTTGAAATCTGTGTTGTTATCCAGGAAATTCTTGAATTTATTAATACATTAGTAAATTTAATTTCAACGGGTTTTTGAGTCCACATTAACAACTCTGTTAGAGAAACTGAATGCTCGTTTGTTAGTAGTTCTATGCTTAACAAAAAGTTTACCTTGTGCATTTCTTGTCATACTAACTGGTGAGAAGGAAAAAAATGTTTCAATTGATACATTGTCCAAACCATTCATTATTTTATACACTTGTATTAAATCCCCCCTTAACCTTCTACCCTTAAGAGAGTGTAACTGTAAAAACTGAGCCGTTCCTCATAAGACATATTTTTTGCATTCTACCAGTAATCTAGTTCCTCTTCTTTGTACATTTTCTATCATTTTTGATTGCCTCTTCAAATATGGATTCCAAACTACATTGGCATATTCTAAATGAGGCCTTACAAAAGCCTTAAATAGTTTTAGAAAAGTATATTTGTCTAGGTACAGAAATGTTCTTTTAATGATACCTAACATCTGATTTCCCTTATTTACAATTTCCTTTATATGTGGATCAAATGAAAGCTCCTTATCAAAAGTGACTCCCAAGTCCTTTTCTGTCTCACAAGTACTTATTTTCTGTACCTCATTACCTATTTTCATAAAATACTCCCTTTCTATCAATTTCCTTTTTTCACCAACATGCATAACCATGACATTTTGACACATTAAAATATAGATTCCAAGTATCCGACCAGTCCTGTAAGTTTTATCAAATCCTCCTGAATACAATCACCATTTGCAACTTTGTCATATATTTTAGTATCATCAGCGAAGATTTTACAAGTACAGTGCAGTGAATCCGGTAAGTCATTTATAAATACTGTAAATAAAATTGGACCCAAATACACTACCCTAGGGGATTCCACTTTTAACATTTATTTCTTCTGACTCAGCATTTCCAACTCTTACCCTCTGTTCCTATTGTACAAGAAGTTTTGTATCCATTTAAGCGTATTTCCTACAATACCATATGATGCTAATTTTATCAGTAACCTTTCATGAGGTACAGAATCAAATGCTTTTCTAAAATCTAAGTACACAACATCAAAGGATCCCCATCATCCATCATATTGGTAAAATCCTCCATTACCTCTAATAGTTGGGTTACACATGATCTTTTTCCTCGGAATCCATGTTGACACTTTGCACATAATTGACTACTTTCAAAGTGGGAAACAATACAGTCTCTTATTAGTGTAGTGTAAAGTTAAAACTAGTTTCACTTTCACTTTTCAACCGGATACAGCTTATGTATGACGCGCGCTTTTGTGTGACGCGCTTTTCGTTGACGTCAGAAACTGAAAGTAGATGGATGCTGGTTTTTTGGCTGCCTTGTTTTTGTTATTACTTCACATGGTGTCAGAATTGTGAACTTGAAACAGACCTACGTATTGTGAACTGGAATAGACTACGTGATGGCTGAGTCAATTTATGTGAGGACTCCCGACTCATTTGTGGTTAGTGCAAATCCAGCGGCGGCATGGGAGAAGTGGAAACTTCGTTTTGACATTTTCCTTCAAGCAAGGGGCCAGTGCCAAGCCGGACGCGGTGAAGGTTGGACTTTTATTAAACCATATTGGTGATGAAGGACTCGAGATCTTCTCCAATTTTGTGTTTTTGGGGAACGACCTAACCCAGACAATGCCGACCAGCCCCTGCCAGCAGAAAACAAGACCAATTACAACACGTTCTGGGGAAGTATGATGCTTTTTTTCAACGTAGAGACCCGCAGTTGATGTTGCGCGAACAGTTTTGGTTCCATCTGCACAGGGAGCCTTCCCAGTCGTTTGATTGTTGGCCTCAGGTTAGTCAAAGACAAGGCAGCAGCTTGTAAGTTTGACAACTGTGACACAATGATCAGAGACAAGCTGGTGTTTTCATGCACAAGATGACACCGCCAAGCTGAAACTGTACGACGTGGTCAAGGCTTACCTTACAGAAGACCACTGACATTCTCGCCATGAGGGAACTGGCTAGAACGAACTGGAAAGAAGCAAGACAGCCAGTGTGGGTGCCCTCCAGAGAAGTTTTCAAGGTAACATGCGACAGAGTGCATACAAAGGTGGCGCAGGTGGCAAGAAAGGTGACCCAAGGCCTCGCCAGCTGGCCAGAAGTGCGGCTACTGCAATGGCAAGCATCCTCCTGGCAAGAAGAACTGCCGGCAGCGAAGGTTTGTTGCAGAAAGTGCACCAAGATAGGCCACTACGCCATCGTTTGTAGAAGCTCAGCGTCAGTCCATGAGGTCGTCCACGAGAACCAAGCGGAGCAGTCTGAAGATGGGGTGCCCAGTTTTCGTGGGTGGCGTCAGTAGTAATGGCGTGCGTGCAAGAACTGTCACTCCAGCAGCCGTTCGGTGAGGTCATCAGTGCCTGCTGACCCTGGGTGGCACATCAAGCTGAAGGTGGGATCACGCGAGCTGACCTGGTGTATAGACACTGGGGCCCAAGTGTCTGTGATGCCCACCACATTTTCAAGCCAGCGTTTGGGACACTCCAAGAGCCTGACCGCACTCTCCTTGGGCCTGGTGACCAGCCTCTGAGGTGAAGGGGTGCGTCAACCTCGACCTCAACCTTGGTCGTACACGTGTTCGTGAGAAGGTCTACATCGTCAAGGCATCTAAACTCCTACTTGGTGCGCCTGCCATCAGGAAGCTGGGGCTCATCAGCGACATCCCAGGTGCCTTTACCATCAGGGCAATCAGATCCTTGCCTACTGGTGGTCAGCCTGCCCAGCAGACGGCGAAGGCCAGCTTCGCTTCATCCAGCGACGTCAAGCGTCAGTTCCCCAAGTTGTTCACCGGACTGGGTAAATGGGTGGTGACATGCAAGCCATCCTCCTCAAGGACGACGCCAAGCTGTTCGCTCAAACGGTGCCCAGGCGTGTTCCCTTACCCCTCCTGAAGAAGGTGGAAGCTCAGCTGAACGAGATGGTGGGAAGGTGACGTCATCGAAACCGGTGGACATCCGACGGATTGGTGCACTCCAATCGTTGTTGTGCCCAATCCAACGGCAATGTTCGTATCTGCGTCGACCTGACCCGCCTCAACAAGAGCGTGAAGAGAGAGGTCTACGCCATGCCATCTGTGGAGGAGACTCTCAGCAAGATCTCCAAGGGCAACGTGTATTCCAAGTTGGATGCAAACTCTGGATTCCATCAGCTCGTGCTTGACGAGGCAAGTTCCGAGCTCACCACGTTCATCACTCCCTTTGGCGCTTCAAATTCAAGCGTCTGCCCTATGGAATTACGTCCGCGCCGGAGTACTTCCAGAAGAAAATGGACAAACATCCTCCATGGCCTTGAGGGTGTTCTTTGTCATATGGACGACATCCTTGTCGCTGGCAAAGACAAAGCTGAGCACGACGCCAGGCTTCATGCTGTCCTGGAGAGGCTCTCCAGGCAAACTGACCCTCAACCCCGACAAGTTCGAGTTCGCCAAAACACAGCTCGAGTACCTTGGCCAGATCGTAGATTCTTCAGTCGGCGGCCTGAGGAAAGACCCTGCCAAGGTGAAGGCCATCATGGAGATGGAGGCGCCGAAGAACGTGGCTGACATCCGAAGATTTTTGGGCATGGTGAACCAGCTGATGAAGTTCCTGCCAAACCTTGCCGAAAAGTCTAAGCCACTGCGAGACCTGCTGCGCAAAGAGTCAACGTGGATCTGGGGACCAGAACAACAGGGTGCCTTCGACACTCTCAAGAAGGACCTTGCCTCACCAGAGACTCTTGCACTGTACAGTCCCGAGCGTGAGACAGTCATCTCGGCAGACTCCAGTAGCTACGGTCTTGGAGCTGTATGTCTTCAACGCCAAGACAACGGTCAACTCCATCCTGTTGCATACGCAAGCCGTTCCTCACAGCGACCGAGCAGCGGTATGCACAGATCGAAAAGGAGGCTCTTGCAGTCACCTGGAGCCTTGAACATTGGTCAGATTTGTTGGTTGGCATGTCCTTTGGGTAGAAACAGACCACAAGCCTCTTGTCCCTCTGTTCTCTACCAAGCTCATCGACGAACTTCCTGTCCGCATCCAGCGCTTCAGGATGAGGCTGATGCGGTATTCTTTTGGACATTGGTCCATGTCCCTGGCAAAGAACTCTATACCGCTGACACTCTGTCCAGAGCACCTTTGCCTACCACAGATTCTGCGGACAATGACCTGACCTGCAAGCAGAGGCATATGTCAATGCTGTCCTGCTGACCTTGCCAGCTTCTGACCACAGGCTGGAAGAGATTCGGTCAGAACTCCAGAAGGATGACATCCTCAAACTGGTCATGCGCTACGTCCAAAATGGCTGGCCAGAGAAGAGGACTCTCAACAAGCCTCTCAAGACCTACTTCAACGAGCAGAGTTTCCTGTCTGTCAACGACAGTCTCCTGCTGAGAGGTACGCGACTAGTCATCCCTCCGTCACTCCGACAAGATGTCCTTCGACACCTACATGATGGTCATCAAGGTGTCAACAAGACGAAGGAAAACGCGGCAAACTCCGTGTGGTGGCAGGGCTGTCCCAAGACATTGACATCATGTCAAGACTTGCCCTGACTGTGCCAAAAACAGGAAAGCCAGAGTGGGCCCATGAAAGGTACGCCCTTCCCTGAGCGTCCTTGGTCTAGAGTTGCAGCTGACTTCTTTCAGCATGAGGGCAAGCAGTTCCTCATAGTTGTGGACTACTACTCACGGGACGTTGAGATCGTGCTCATGAACAAGATCTGCCAGCGCAGAGACAGTCAACAGAATGAAGAAAGTCTTCAGTTGCCATGGCATTCCGGACACTCTAGTTTCCGACAATGGACCACAGTTTGCAGCGAAGAATTCTCCAGATTTGCTCAATCCTGGAACTTCGAGCATATCACCTCTTCACCTCACTACGCCCAATCCAATGGTGAGGTTGAACGCGCAGTTCAAACCATTAAGAACCTCATCAAGAAGTGCGATGATGGTACCTTGGCTTGCTCATGTATCGCAACACTCCCCTTCCAACGGTTTCTCTCCTGCCCAACTGAGCATGGGACGCAGTCTGAAAACCCGAGTTCCATGTCATCCAGACACTCTCCTTCCAAGACCCCGATGTGTCTGTCCTGAAGAAGAGAGAAAAAGAATACCGAGAGAAGATGAAAACCAGCTACGACAGAAGACATAAAGTTGTTGCTCCAGAAGACATTCATCTGGCAACAAGGTGTGGATCCCGCGTGAAAAGGAGGGTATTGTCATCAAGCGTCATGATACTCCCAGAAGTCTCATCATCCAGACATCCGACGGTGGAGTCATCCGCCGAAATCAGCAGATGACCAGGAAGCTGTACGAGCCTTGTTTGCTTTCCCAGCAAGGCAACCACCTTCCTCCTTCCCCTTTCCCTTTCAACGCACCTCCACACTTCTTGGTTCCACGTGCACCACCTCCCAGTGCACAACCTCCTCCCTGCTCACCTGCCAAGGGCCTACTGCTGTCACCGATGGTTCGACGCCAGTCAAGACAGCCATGATGCCAACTCCTTCCCAGAGCCTGCCATCTTCAATGACCCCAGGGCCACAGATGTCGCAGACAAGAAGATCCGCCAGAACAACGCACAAGCCTGAGCGCCTTATTGAACATTGTTAAGAGACTAGAACTTGAAAATTTGAAATGATTTCTTTTGATAATTTTATAAAAAGAAATAAAAGAAAAGAAAAGAAAAGAAAAGAAAAGGCGCATTCATGAAATCAATCGAAAGACTCTGGTGCGAGACCCAGAACCAAAGTAGTGCTATTGTACAAACTTACATGCAGTATTATTTTCATAAATACTCAGTGCTCATTCTAGTCATTCTGGATATGTCTTATCACACGTTTGAGAACTTTAAATTGTTCTTCAGGAAAAGGGAGATGTAGTGTAAAGTTAAAACTAGTTTCACTTTCACTTTTCAACCGGATACAGCTTATGTATGACGCGCTTTTGTGTGACGCGCTTTTCGTTTGACGTCAGAAACTGAAAGTAGATGGATGCTGGTTTTTTGGCTGCCTTGTTTTTGTTATTACTTCACAATTAGTGATTCCAATACTTTACATACAATACAAGTTAGACTTACTGGTCTATAATTTCCAGCTTCACTCCTATTCCCTTTCTTAAACAAAGCAATAACATCAGCTGTTTTCCAATCATTTGGTAACCCTCCTGTTTCTAAAGACTTATTAAACAATATGCAAAGTGGTTTTGCAATTTCTTTTGAGACACGTCAGCTAGCCTTGAAAAAAGAAGAAGAAGAAGAAGAAGAAGAAGAAAACAATGTTCGTAAGATTCAAAACGGAGTGACTGAGGGCGGAAAATGAAGTAAAATTTAGGCTAGTTACCGCCAAGGACAGACAAGTAGTAAGAGTTCGTAAGAGTCCTGTCGAAAGACGAATTAGACCTCGCCCATTGGGTAGGCCTAGCAGTTCGGAGATAGCGTGGCGTGTTGTGTCAAAATAGCAACATTACATAATGACTTCAGCCTTTTCGTTCACTGTGACTTGGATTGCACCTGTAGTCCCAAGCAGACAGTGTAATTGTTTCACACATGCCATAGTTCGGTCTAAAAGTGCGCATTTGCCGAGGATCCGTGCTCGGCATTTCGTCGATCGAACTCTGAGACAAAGGGTCACCCAGCAACGAATTTGACTGAGCAACGAATTTGACCGCGACAACTCTTCCACCAGCCGGGAATCAACAGATCCATACAGTATGATTTTTTTGTTGGTTAACTTATGCAAGCGCTCTTCTCTCTCTCTCTCTCTCTCTCTCTCTCTCTCTCGCTCGCTCTCTCTCTCATTCAAGCGGCCAGCCACATTTAAGCATGTGTTTGCTTATCTGTTACCCTTGGAAATAGAAATTATCACCGTCATCATCATCATCAACATCATCATCATCATCTCTCTTTCTCTCTCTCTCTCTTATCGCAGTTCATTCATCTACAGGCTATGCAGATGATACTATTTTGGTAATTGACGCTTCTTTGTACCCCGTTTCCTCTAGGAGGACTACGTTCTGACTGCGCGGGTACATGTTTGAGTGTGTTACTTTGCTTGGCCTTACCGATCTGTGTCAGTACATTCCGTTAAGCGACAAACCTGACGAGAAAATGAGTTTTTTGAAATTTGGCATCTTTGAGTGTGGAACTATGAAGCACTTGCTGTTGGTGGTAAGGTGTACTGTTCCAAAACGAAGTGACTGAGTGTGGAAAATGAAGCAAAATTTAGAAAGAGATGGGGGTAGTTACTGCCAAGGACACAGACAAACAGAGTAGCCTACAGGACAAAACACGATGCATTTCGACCTCTTGGGTCTTCTTCAGGGAAAAACAAATAACATTTAGGACAGTGAAAACGAAGAACGAGAAACCACTTATCTTCTCATTTGGTGCAAAATCAAAGAAGTAATAATTGTTTTTTTGTATGTACCCAGTAAAGCACTAAAGGTGAATGTAGCATTTCTCTTTACACGGCTTCATTGGACATGTGCAGGTTATATTACTATCAAGTGCCCAGGCACTGCCATTCTGCTAGTGTAAAATTTAAAATGTACGAGTTCTCAAACAATAAGAATATGTTTGTTACATAAATCAGTATAAACAGATCGTATGCTTGAAATTAAAAATGTACAACTCGGCTCCAGTTTAATCTCTAAATAATATCCGCTGCCCAGAAAATGAACAACTGTGCTCTAATCTCTTGATTAATAATAATATCCACAGCACAGTCTTTCCATCCATCCCCACCACCATTGCCACTATCCCCGCCAGGTGCAGATGAACGTCATGTTAACTGAGGAACTGGTAGTGGCTCAAATTCTTCTAAATTGGTATCACTGTGACCTGCACGTGGTGCGGTCACTATTCTCCCTCTCTCTCTTTCACATGGTACACACGCACGCAGTTCTAACGCACACTCGCGCACGCACGCACACACACACGCACCACACACACACACACACATGTATACACACACACACACACACACACACACAACACACACACACACACACACACACACACACACGCACGAGAGGACAAGTAGATAAAAACAAGTTTTTATGCTTGTCCCCAGGTCAACTAAATCTTACATGAGAATTTCTGGCCTGGTTGTGGGTGATCTGAATATGTAATCTCCCACATCCACTCCTTACTGTCCCATTCCCTCTTTTGTCACTATTGTCTTTGACAGTGTTGTGGATAGGAAAAGACAGAAAGAAAAAGACAAACAAAAGGGAGGGAGAAGAAGAGGAGGGGAAAGCAGGGATGCAATTGGGAAGGGGGGGTGGGTGGTGGGGTTAACAGAGTTGAAATAAAATGCTGGTGAATAATAAGGTTTATAAAAAATATAAATTTTCATTCCAATAGTTTCTGTGGCATAACTTAAAACTTGGTTTTGGCATTCATGCGCAGTTGCGACTGATTAAACATTCAGCTACTGTCGGTTCTAAAAATGCAGATTTATTTGATGGCATATTTGTGCACGTGTCCATGTGATGTTGGCAGATTCTACAGAAGCAGCCACAAGAAACTAGACATTCCCACATGTGGTTTCAGAACAGAGATCCAGAGCAGATGGCCAACAGAAATGTGACTCAGGGAAGAGATCTCGGGCCAAAAGGCAGGAAGAATTTTAGTCATCTTGTATCCAGTCCCCTGCCTACTTGCACTGGCATTAGTGGCAATGTCTGGAGTTGAACAAGGTCTTTGTGAGGACAGCGATATTGTCTGCTTCCTGCTGAAATAGTGAGTTTATCTGTGTATGTGTGTCAATTCTTTTCATTATTTTATCTAAGAGTAAAAAAAACAACCTTATCAGCTGCCACAGCGCAGTAATGAACATCATGGATTCAGGGTTGAGAGACTGTATGTTCTGTTCCTGTTAAGAGCCATTTATTTGTGGGATTTTTCAGCCCTAACCAGCTCCTACCCAGAGCTGAGCTTGCTAGGGGCCTGTTGAGGAAGTCTGGAACCACACAGAACAGTTTCAGTCAGATCGTGGATGGACCTGTGAGAGTGTTTCTCCGATTTCCTTGACGAACACCACAGGTGTCTGTATATCTCGATCCTAGTTGACATCCAGATATATTATCAAAGTAAGCATACAGTATAGCCCTGTCGTGCTGTCTCATACAAGAATGAAACTCCATCATATCATCATCTTCATTACCATCCTCCTCACTGATTTCATCAAAAAGAAAGTCTCAGATTCTGAGGCCCTTCATGCTCAGTTCTCATGGTGACCTCAGTTTCAGTTTCCTCTTCGGGTCTGTGTTCTTGGTGTATTCATATAATCAGTCGCAGATATTGGCAAATTTTTTGAAAATGTAAACGATTATATGGCCCCTGCTTACTCTTGCTGGCTTTGTGACAGGGCAATTATTGTCACAGTTTGGGCACAGTAGGTGATGCCCTACACATGTTGGATCAGAACAGGTACCACTGAACACCACCAAAATGATTCAATGGAGGTGAGAGGTGCAGGTTTACATCTGGCAGGTTGCCTCATGACAGCTTGACATTAACTGCTGTCTGTGGAGTGCCGGTGCCATGGCTGTGGTGGGACAAACGAGATTGTGGATGTTGACAGGGAACCAGAATGAGTGGCTTGAGGGTAATGCCACTGAAGTGGCACAGAAGATGAAACAGGGGAAAAAAACCTGCCATGTGGAATACCAAGATTCTTTTTCCAATGGATTTTCAGTTTACTGATGGTCATTCCAGCCATGAGTAGATAAACAGTACTTGGGTTGGGCAACCTGACCTAGGGTCTTATCTTGGCTGGCCAGAACATTACTGACTTCCCCTCCATTTTAAAAATCATCTGTGAATTCATGTTGTATTCATCTTAATTTCAAGTTAATGTGATCCATATTGTGATCCTGTTGTTTTCATCATAACCATACATTCCATGCTTCTGTTTTCTGTTTCTGAACTGTCCTGACTTCCTTCCTGTCTTTCTTAGTTTCTGTACTGCCATTCTAATGCTGACAGCCGTCTGGGGAGTATTGTTTTGTATGTGAACTATTTGTTACATCCAAAGAACACATACAGCTCAAAGAAAATCAATAGGACATATCCATATGACAATGTAAGAATGCTTGAAATAATTCCCCCCCAAAAAAAAGAAAAAAAAAAAAATCACTTCAGATGAAGCTACTGTGACCTCAACACAAAACAACTATGTTGATTGTTGCAAGCAAATGTACAAAACAGAAATAAACCAGAATCTGTTGTTATTGTTGATTTTACAATAATAGATATTTCATTATTTAATCAGTGTGAAGAAATAAATGATTAAAAAAAATACACAAGAATGGGAACTTTCAGCAGCAGTGATAACACACACACACACACACACACACACACACACACACACACACACACACACACACACACACACACAAACACACATACACACACACACACACACACACCATATGTCTACAGGTATGTAAGCAAATATGCATACACACATATATAGATTCAAACATTGTGCATTACCATAATAATTATTGATTAAGCAGTGCTAAATAAGAGAGAAACCCCCCCAGTTGATTTGAAAAACTGGCTACTGTATCATCACTTGCACAGTGAAATCAATGGAGGACCCAATCAGTCAACACTCAAGGAAATGGCTCGGTCTTCCACTTGGTTTCATTGTGTCTATTGTTTTCAAGCTAAGCTGAAGGTTACTCTAAAATTAATCCTCGAAAACAACAAAATGTGAAAAGAAGGGTTACTAGCCATGCTTGAGGACTCCAGCAACAAGGTTGTGAGATCAGTCCAGCCCAAACTAGAGACTGGCAGAAAATGGTAAGTTCAGGAGGCTGTGGATAAGGCAAAGGAAACCCTCAAAGAAGAGAAAATTAACAGGGCACACACAAACCAACAGACAGGGACTGGAATCAACAGAAATGAAGTGAAGTGAAATGAAGAGAGGCGAAGGGAAAGAAAAAAGAGACACACTTAAATACCAGAGTTGAAACAAGAGGAGAAGGCCAAGAGTACCCAGATAGCAGTCCAGCAAAGCCAACAAGGGTTATCGACTTAGAGGGAAAACGTACTGCAAAGAAGTCTCAACTGGAGTAAAATGTGGCTCAAGGAGAAACAAAAATGAACTTCTTAAGACTTAAGCTTCCATACTTACAACAGCTGTCCAATAGTTAGTAAGACATCTGTCAAAAAAGGCACGCCTTGGAAAGACCAGTTGTCCAGGAATTGCAGTCTTCAATCTTGTTAACGTCAGAAATACTTTTGATGCAGAAAGGTATCAAGGAGACATGACCTGAGTGCAGCCTGGCTCCTCTAGGATGTAGAAATTCAGGGCCGTAGAGTGTAAGAATTCCAGCGACAAAACACTTGTAAGTTGTCTGGGATAACAGGGATGAGGAGTCTTCACAAACGACTTTCTGCTGTTGAGCTCTTCTTAGAGTTTCTTCCCACGGGGGAGAAAAAAAAGGAGAAGCAATTAGCGTATAAATTGTTGCAGACATCTTTTTCAGCATGATCTAAGAAAAACATAGTTCTTTTGTTGTTGTTGTTGTTTTTTGTTCCAGCAACAAAAACTGATCCAAAGTGTTACCATCAGATTTAATTGGTGTTTGAAAAAACTGGCACTCCCATTGTCCATCTCCTGCACCCATTGTGATTGCTGGAGACCCTTCTCATCATGAAGTTGACACTTAAGGAGGAAGCTGAAAAAGGCAGTGAAGATGACAATGGAGAGGATGACCATGATCATTATAACGTGACTCGAGTCCGAGTATTAATATACAGTTTTGTTGCTTCGTTACTAGATAGTAACCCTGTGGTAGTGTGTCCATATTTCAGATACAGTAGCCGTTATCCTATGCAGGGTTCGTACAGAGTCCTGGAAGTCTGGAAAAAGTATGGAAAAATGAAAACACCATTTCCAGGGCTGGAAAAGTCTTGGAATTTTGTAATTTGTGGCCATGGGTCTGGAAAAGTCCTGGAATTTTGTAAAAGATGTGCAAACTTTTTCATTGTGTCGAATTTTGCTTTGAAGTTTCTTTACAAAAACATTGAAATAGGAATAAAAACAGAAATTAAATCACGCACAATGATCGCGGTTTTCAGATTTCCTCTGGCTGGAGGTTTAGCAGACGATTACCAAGGGAGGTAATTTGTAACCATCAATTTTGATCAAATTACCTCCCTTGGTATTAACGCTCGCGACGACGTTTGTAAACTTTTTTCCTCCAACCAGTCACTTACACACCATGCATAATCTGTATGTTCTCTTACAAATGGACATATTTTTGCTGATTTTAGTGTTTTGGCATTTAATACAAAGAGTCTGAGTTTGTTAATGTTCTAATGTGTGGTGTACTGACACACTCGCCCTGATAAAAAACTGGAAAAAAAGAAATGGCAGTTTGACTTTTCTCTGTTCAGGTTGATGAAAAAAATTATTTTAAAACAAAGTTTTTTATTTTCTTTATACAAAAAAAAATTGTAAGTAATTTTTTTTTCATCAACCTTAACACAGGAAAATCAAACTGCCGTTTCTGTTTTCAATTTTTACGCAAGTGTTGTAACCTTGAAATAGAAAAGGCACTCCTTGAAAACTCCTTGAATATTGTTCTTGGAAGTCTGTAGGAATCCTGTACATACACACACACACACACACACACATGCTGTCTCTAACGCACTCGCTCTCTCTCTCTTATCCAAAAAATTATGTCAAAATTTAAATACGGAATTGAATAGAGAGCACATTGGCTTGTAAGTACTCAGCCATGTTGAACATCCAAATTAAAATGAAAGGACAGTTGAGAGGCCGCAAGGCCTAGTGTCCTAATTACCTGACCTGACCTGACCTGACCATATCTCTCTCTCTCACACACACACACTCCCACAAACACACACACACACTGTCTGTCTCTCACACACCTACACCCACACATGCGCGCGCGCACTCACACTCACACTTACACACCGTCTCTTTCTCTATCACATACATAGACACATACACTGACTCTCTCTCTCTCTCTCTCTCTGTGTCTCTGTCTCCGTGTCTCTGACTTTTTCACGCATGTGTGCGCACACGCGCACACACACACACATACTAAATTTTTTGGTAAGTATTGAATGCCCTGCTATCTTTAAAGCAGTTCTTTTCTGGTGTGTTTAGCATGGTAATCACATACAGAGGTGCACGCACACACACATTCTGGGGTCTGGAAAAATTATGAAAAGCCCTGGAAAAAGTATGGAAAAAGTATGGAATTTTGTTTGGTCACATCTGTATGAACCCTGCCTATGACTCCGAGGAAGGTGACTACAATCATCTTTTATGACGGCCACTGTCTCGACTTGATCTCATTCTAGCTCTGCATCACCTGCGATCTCACTCTAGCTCTGCATCACCAACATGCCACGTTTACAATGTCCAGTTGAAGGGTGTGACTGGGAATCTCAAGACCTTGGAGAGGCCTTGCGGCGGCACTTAACACGGCTCTGCAGATGCACAACGCCACAGTGCACACCGCCCCAGACCCAACCGACCAAATCCACAACCTAAGCTGAAGCTAGAACCGCCCTCAATAGCCGCCGGCTGTGATCCTGATCAGTGGTCTGTTTTTCACCCGACAATGGAGTATGTACAAAGTTGGCATGGCTATCAGTGATGCCATGATTGCCCAGCGCTGTTCTACTGCTGTGACTCGGATTTGCGCACTGACCTCATGCGTGATATTCGTGGCAACGTCGCAGAATGGCAGAAGCTGACCTCTTGGCCGCAATCAAACGGCTTGCTGTGAAGGATGAGAGCACTCAGTCATCGCATACATCTCAGTAAAATGACCCAGTCGCCAGGCACAGGATCCGGACATTCCTTGCCCGACTCGAGGTCAGCATCCCTGTGCCAGTACACCGCACCATGTCGAGAACGGGACTGCGACCATGTCTTTGACTATAGCGATGAGATCATCAAAGACCACCTCATTCGCGCATTGCTGATCCTGAAATCTTGTCTGACTCCTTGGGACCCCAAACTGATAGGACTTTGGATGAGATTGTCAGCTGTGTGGCGCAGAAAGAGGAAGGCAAAGCAGCGAGAAGCGCAGTTGGAGGTGCCATAGCAGCAATTGGTGACAAAGAACAGGCTGCCACCTCATCAAGACCATCACTCCACCAACCATGTTGGGCATGTGGCGGTCCGGACACGGGCCAAAAAATGATCGCCACACGAGATCAAAACTCTGTGAGGCCTGGACATTCATATGCGGCAAATGTGCTGTAAAGGGTCACTTCACTAAATCCTGCAGCAAATGCTCCAGCTGTGGCACCTGGGGTCATAGAGACCATAGCTGCCAACTGCTACGATATCGCCGTAGTTTGCTACGCCAGAAGAATGCTTGCTACGACGCTACTACGATCATTAAATTGCTACGGCGAAACAAAAAATTCGAATATACTTCGTTTTGATTGGACAGCGCTAAGTAACGTCTCTATCGGTCTGTCGAACTGCATTTTCCGCTTTCGGTTTTACTGTAGCACATAGATTTTTTTACAATTTGCCCTCTTCCTCTGCTTCATCTCTGTATAATAACATTTATAGATATACTAAGAGTACTGTAGCTTTAATGTGGTCCGTAAAACTGGTTATAGGCCCGATTTCTTTTTGAAACGCCGCGCAAAATTAAGTTGCTACTGTCAAATTGGAAATGCTACTGTGAAAATTGTGAAATGCTACTGTAAGCCGCATGAGCAGGTTGGCAGCTCTGGAGACAGAACCTCCAGAGTGTGCCCTCGTGGTGGGGGGCAGAAAAGCCGGACTTCAAATCACCACCTAAAGGACTCGAGGCCATCACAAGGGCCCGACTTCAATGACAACGCCTTCATGTTTGACCAGCTATGCATGGCCTCCAGCAACTGCAGCTCTTCAACAACGACATTGAACACATCGAGATCACGAAACCCCATCTGTCTAGATCATCACGTCTTCAATGGCCAGTGGATAGCCCGTCCATCCAAACCCCACCCCATGCTGCCGGTGCAAATGTCCGTGCTGCCAGAAGAACATGCTGCGTTCAGGAGCCCCTTACAAACCCTCATAGACTCAAGTCTGCCAACATATCCATGGTTGCAGATACGGGTTGCCAGAGTACTGTCATCCCCTTGTCAGTTGCCCGCATACTAGGCATTGAGGACAGTGACCTGATCCCTGTGACACTCAAGATGAAGGGTGCTAATGATCAGGATCTAGGAGTCCTGGGTGCTATTGTTGTCTCCATCACAGCTTGCGATGTGACGGGCTCTGCTGTCGTCTCAAAACAATGATGCTATGTCTCCAAACAGATCTCCAAGGCATTCCTCTGTAGGGAAGCATTGTCTGCACTTGGCGTTATACTCCCTACATTCCTGTTCCAGACCCAAGCCCACGCTGCATGGCAACCTCATCAGAGACAGTTGAGACAACATGCTCCTGCCCGAAGCGCAGTAGTACACCACCACCCAAGCCCACACAGCTCCCCCCCCCCGGCCTGTCCGCCACGAAAGACGATGTAGAGGCCCTTAAACAGTGGCTCCTGGATTATTATGCTGCAACGACCTTCAACACTTGTGAACATCAGCCCCTTCCCCTCATGTCAGGTGAACCCTTGGAGCTCCACGTCAATCCCGATGCCAAGCCTGTCGCCATCCACAAACCTGCTCTTGTCCCCATCCATTGGCAAGACCAGGTGAAGGCAGACCTGGAACGAGATGTGCGCTTAGGCGTCCTTGAACGTGTTGACCCCAATACCCCTGTTATTTGGTGCTCACGGATGGTTGCGACTGCCAAAACGGATGGCTCTCCACGGCGCACAGTCTACCTCCAACCCCAAAACCGTCAGTCTGTTCGGCAAACTCATCATGTTCCTACCCCATTTAATCTCGCCGACCGCATCCCACAAGGCACCATAAAGACTGTCACAGATGCATGGAATGGGTACCACTCAATCCCCATTCGGGCAGAGGACCGCCATATCACCACCTTCATCACTCCATGGGGTCGTTTCCGTTACAAGTTGCACCCCAAGGCTTCCTTGCCTGCGGCGATGGCTACACGCAGCGTTTTGATGCCATCATAGCCGACTTCCCTGACAAGGTCAAATGTGTGGATGATACCTGCATGTGGTCACCGGACATTGAGTCTGCTTTCATCCAAGCTTGCAGCTGGCTAGACCTGTGTGCTCGCAATGGGATCACACTCAATCCCAAGAAATTTCAGTTTGCCCAAGACACTGTGCAATTTGCAGGGCTCACTATCACCTCCACAAACATCTGCCCAAGCCCCAAGTTCCTTGACGCCATTCGCAACTACCCCACCCCCTCAGACATTTCAGGCGCCAGAGGGTGGTTTGGCTTGGTGAACCAGGGAGCTTATGCCTTCTCGATGGCGAAACAGATGAAACCCTTTCGCCACTTGCTGAGGCCTTCAACCCCATTTCGATGGACGGAGGAACTGGATCGGCTCTTCCAGCAGTCCAAGGAGGTCATCATCAACGAGATGAAGGAAGGAGTGAGACTCTTTGACCCCTCACGCCCCACCTGCCTCGCCACAGACTGGTCCAATGATGGCATTGGCTTCTTCCTACTCCAAAAACACTGCTCTTGTGCGCCTACCACCCCGAAATGCTGTCGTGATGGATGGAAGCTGTGTCTGGTCGGCAGCAGATTCACCACACCTGCTGAGAGCCGCTATGCTCCCATTGAAGGCGAGGCGCTAGCAGTCGCATATGCCCTCCACCAGACACATTACTACATCTTAGGGTGCACTGACCTCTTTGTTGCCACGGACCACAAACCGCTTCTACAAATCTTGAATGATCGATCTCTTGCAGACATCCACAACAGACGTCTCTTAAACCTTAAAGAGAAAACCCTACCATACCGATTTGAAGTTGTGTACGTGTCAGGCAAGAAGAACCTGGGCCCCGATGCCGCTTCCAGACACCCAGCTGATCAGTCTGAGGCACCCGGCTTGGGCGGTGACCCTTCGGAGCTGAACTCGGTTTCCTTTCACCAGGAAGCCCTGAAACACCTCAGAGACGGCGACAGCATGGATGAAGCAAATGACCCCTCCACAATCACAGCTGCAGCTGTCGCCCTGTGTGCCCTGGACAGTCGCCAAGTTGTTACATGGGACATGGTGCAGGAGGCCACAGCTTCCGACCCCACCTTCCGGCAGCTCGTCCAGCTCATTGAAGAGGGCTTTCCATCCAACTGCAGACAGGTCCCAGCTACTCTGCGCCCCTTCCACAGGTTCAGTAGCAGCCTCTGTGTTGTTGACGGTGTTGTTCTGATGGGCCAGAGGGTCGTCATTCCGCCCTCTCTCCGCCCTACCATCCTGCAGTCCCTCCATGCGGCACACCAGGGCGTCAACATCATGTGTACCCGAGCACAGGACTCTGTTTATTGGCCGAACATCACTGTTGATATCACCCGTGTCCGAGAGGAGTGCACCCACTGTCACCGCATGGCAAAATCCAACCCCATGCAGCCACCATCAGACAACAGGCTACCAGATTACCCGTTCCAGATGGTTTGCAGTGACTACTTCACATACAACAACACAGACTACGTTGTCATTGTGGACAGGTACTCCCATTGGCCAATGGTCTACAGGTCCGAATCGGGAGCTGATGGCCTCATCCGACGCCTTCGAGAAACATTTGCCACTTTTGGCATCCCAGAGGAACTCACCAGCGACGGAGGACCCCAGTTCACTTCAGGCAAAACACAGGAGTTCCTGAAGTCCTGGGGAGTCCATCACAGGATCACTTCTGTTGGCTTTCCTCATGCTAACTGCCGGGCTGAGTTGGCTGTGAAAACTGTAAAACGCATGCTTGTGGACAACATCGGCCCAACTGGTTCTTTGGATGTGGACAAATTCCAAAGGGCCATTCTTATTTACAGGAACACTATCGATCCCGAGACCAGGACATCCCCCGCAATGGTTCTTTTTGGCAGACCCATGCGTGATGCAATCCCCATCCTGCTGGGCAGATACACACCCATGAAGCCTGGAGGGACCTCATGACCCAGAGGGAAGCTGCCCTGGCGAAGAGACACTCTCAGGAGCATGAACGCTGGAGTGAACATACACATCGCCTCCCTCCTCTCATGGTAGGCGATCACGTATACCTGCAAAACCTGCGTGGCAACTACCCTAGACGGTGGGAACGCACTGGCATTGTGGTGGAAGTTCGCCAACACCATCAGTACGTTATCCGTGTTGATGGGTCAGGGCGAGTCGCCATCCGGAATCACCAACACCTGCGGAAGTTCATCCCGTTTCACCACAACGTGCATCCATTCCCCCACACCCCTTACACCCCACCAGTCACCTCACCTGATGTCCGACCCACATCCCCGAGCACCCATTGCCACCGCCAGTGGCACCTCCACGTGTGGCCTCCGCTCCGGACGCCCTGCCAACATCCGACACACGGCAGCCACCGACACCTGCTCCGGCCTCACCTGTCCCAGCCTCTCCCGATCCACACACCCTGCAGCCTTGGACTGGGACATCCCCAACAGATGGCAGCCTGACCCCTAAGGACTCTGGTGTGGCACCATCTTCACCGACAAAGAGACGAGTACCCCGGGCCCTCGCCCGACTATTACCCTTCAACCAGCCAGGCATGAAGGAGCTCTCTGCACCTGGTACCTCCAGGCGTGGGGTGCCTCTCGCAGAATAACATTTTCCAAGACGCTGGAACACTGGGCGACAGTGACATTAATCTTTTAGTCTTTCTGCGCCCATTACACTTGCCCCTAGGGAAGGGGGAGAGACAGTGGACAGTATTATTAATGTGTTTTCGTTTGGCACAGAGTTATATATTCAGTTTTCATAGAAGTTATAAGAAGGTTTGGACAAGCATAGATTTTGTTTCAGTTTTATCGTACCCGTTAAAACTTACCCTGGGGGAGGGAGATAGATAGTAACCCTGTGGTAGTGTGTCCATATTTCAGATACAGTAGCCGTCATCCTATGACTCCGAGGAAGGTGACTACAATCATCTTTTAGTTACTACTGAGTTGGGCTTACTGCTTGGATCGCCGTCCGATTGTTTATACGTTGCTCTACGTAAGCGGAAGTTCATTAATTAGTAATCAAGCATCACTTCCGGTTCGTCAGTATGTAAACAATGTGGAACAGATCTACGAGATCGTAAGTCCATTCGATTCTCGTGACATCTCCTTCCTTTGAAATAGATAATCCCATCATCGAAATGTTCATTACTAATTAAATAAATACAGTTTATAGTCTTCACAGCCCGAAAATGTTTCTTTGTACCAATTCTTTAGCACAGTTTTAAAATAACTTAACAATAACAAAACTTTCAACATCTTTCAATTAACTGGCCCCTAACTCTTAGTCTGGAAATTAATTTGAAATTAGAAAAATCCACGGACGAAAGAGTTAGTCTTGATATCGGGCAGGTCGTTTCACAACACGTCCACTGCGTGTTTGCGCTGTCTTTGGAGTTCTTGGAACACTGTCGTTTCCACTGGTAGTTGAACCTGAAGACTGTCTACCAGGATCAGGATCAAGTTGTCCTTGGGTTCTCCTGTTTCCTCATGCTTGCCCGGTCTCCACGATTGGTTGTACTTGTCCATCGTCTCCCTTGGGGTCTTCAGCTTCACGTGTAGGCTGTTCGTCCCTCCTCAGTTCTCCATCAGCAATAGGAATGGAAATGACATATGGATGAGGATTTTGCGGGACAAGGGAAATAGTAGGTCGTTGACCAGCAACAGGAGAGGATGCTTCTGAGTGGTTTCTGGAACCTTGATGCATCAGTTTCAGGTGTCTTCGATTTCTCCGATACCTGACTTGACCTTGGTTGGTTTCCACAATATACGATCTTGGATCACACTTCTTTATAACTGTGGCTGGATTTTCCCATTTCTTTTCAAAGTCCAATTTCATAACAACCACATCTCCTGGTTTGAGTTCTGGAAGTGATTGTGTTCCATGTCGTCTGTCAAATGTTTTCTTGTTCTTTTCTTTGCTCTTCTTGTCTTTTTGCAGCAACTGTCTTTCTGTCTATTTTCTTTGGCTCTAGATTTGCAGAAATTGTAGGCACTGTCGTTCTCAGTTGACGTCCCATCAAAAGTTCTGCTGGACTCACTCCAGTCGGTGATGTTGCAGTTGCTCTGTAGGACAGTAAAGCAAGGAAAGGATCTTTCTGATCTAAGATCTTTTTCGCAACTTGCACAGCTCTTTCTGCTTCCCCATTTGACTGAGCATGATAGGGACTGGAGGTAGCTGTAGCAAAACCCCATTCTTCAGCAGACTTCAAATACTCCTTTGAAGTAAACTGACTGCCATTGTCTGTGTAGATAATTTCTGGGATGCCATGATGTGCGAATATGTTTTTCAACCTAGCAATGACTGTTGCAGATCCTGTTGATGGTAAATGTGCTATTTCCAGATGGCAGAAGTAGTAATCCATTGCTACTAAGTATGACTGGTTTCCTTTTTCACAAATGTCGACTCCAATTTCTTGGAAAGGTCTCTCTGGCAATTGTGAAGGGATCAAAGGTTCTTTTTGCTGACTTGGACGACTCTCTTGACAATGACTACATGATGCTATCTTGTTTTTGATTGCGTCATTTATCCCGGGCCACCAAACAGAGGTTGCAGCTCTCTCTCTGCATTTGTTGATGCCTTGATGACCGTCATGGATCCTCTCCATGACTTCTTTCCTCATTGAACTCGGAATAATGATTCTACTGCCTCTGATGAGTAGGCCATTATGGACACTGAGGTCTCCTCTCACAGCAAAGAGATCTTGGAGATTGTCCGCAACATCTCCCTTTTTCTCTGGCCATCCATTTTGTACAAAGTACATTGCCGCTTGTAGCTTTTCATCCTTGCGGGTTTCTTCTGCCATTTGCCGAAGTTTCATATCTGAAGCTGACCAGTGGAGTCTAACGGCATCAATGTGACTTTCCACATCTTCTTGTGCTGTTCCTCCTTCTTTATTTTTCATGGGACTTCTTGACAATGTATCAGCCACAACCATGAATTTTCCTGGAGTGTACTCTGCGACGACATTGAATCGAAGAAGTCTCATCAGAAGTCTTTGGCAGCGAATAGGTGTGTCACTTAAATCTCTTGTGTTTATAAGTGGTACTAAGGGCTTGTGATCAGTGAGGAGTTTGAATGATGGAAGACCCATGAGATACCTCTCAAATTTTTCACATACCCAACGCCAGCAAGGCATTCTTTTTCTATTTGAGCATAGTTTCTTTCTGCCTGTGTCAAAGTTCTTGAGCAGAAAGCAACTGGTTTGTTTTCTTGGAGTAGCACTCCCCCAATGCCAAAACTGCTTGCATCTGCGCTGACTGTCACTGGTTTTGACAAGTCAAAGAAGGCAAGAGTCGGTGAGGTGGTCAAAAGTGTTTTCACTTCTGCCAGGGCATTTTTCTGTGGTGCTCCCCAATTCCATTCTCGGTCCTTTTCCAGGAGTTCTGTGACTGGCTTCAGGATACTTGACAGGTTTGGAAGATACTTTCCCAGGAAGTTGATCATTCCGATGATGCGCCGCAATTCTGTCACATTCATGGGATCTGCAATGTTTAGTAGTGCTTCCACTTTCTTTGGATCTGGCGAAATGCCATTCTTACTGATTACATGACCAAGAAATTTAATTTCTGATTTGCGAAGTTCACATTTGCTTTCATTCAGCTTCAAATTAACTGACGCTAGCTTCTTCATGACACTGTCAAGATATTTTCCATGATCCTCATCTGACTTGCCATAGATCAAAATATCATCAAAGAAGCACAGGACATTCTTTTGATCTGCCAGGATTCTGTCGTCCGCTGAAAAATTTCAGGAGCTGATGAAATTCCAAATGGAAGACGATTGTAATAGTAACGTCCATAAGGCGTTATGAACGTTGTCAGCTTTGCAGTTTCTGGTGACAGTGGTATTTGCCAAAATCCTGATGTTGCGTCTAACTTACTAAAAACTTCTGATCCACTCAGCTTGTGAAGCATGTCATCCAATGTTGGAATGATATACCGCTCTCTCTTGATTGCAGCATTTAGTCTTTTCAAATCTGTACAGATTCGGACCGCTCCACTTGGTTTCAGAACTGGTACCATAGGAGCGCACCAGTCTGTTGGTTCTTTTATTTCTGTGATGACGCCAGCTTTTTCCATTCTTTTTAGTTCATCCTTGACTTTGTCTAACAATGGTAGAGGGATACGTCTTGCCGTATTCAGACTGTAGGGTTGATGATCTTCGTTCAGCACTATTTTCACTGGAGTGCAGTTCATAGGTTTGTTATCAATATCTCCATAAACACAGTTCATGGGGTTTGTTTTCTCCAAGTTGTCTACCCGGTTCACCAATCCCATGCTGCTTGCAGCACTGCGACCAAGAAGGTTGTCAGTTTCATTGTTGATGACAAAGATTTTCAGAGGAAAATGTTTTCCTTTAATTTCAACCTGTGTAGTGAACTGTCCCAAGCAACTCATAACTCCCCCTGGACTCCTCAGTACTGCCTGAGTAGAGTGAAGTTTGGGTTTGGGATTCAGCTGTCTGTATTGTTTGCTGGACATTACAGAAACATCTGCACCTGTGTCTATTTTAAATTTGCAGGTTTTTCCACAGATGGTCAGATGGGTATACCATGGTTCTGACAAATCATTGTTGTTCACTGACCCAAGAAAAAATTCTTCTTGCTCTTGGACAACATCAACATTCTTTGATCTGCAGACAGCAGCGAAGTGATTTTGACGTCCACATTTTGACAAACTTTTCCTTTTGCCGGACATTTGGTGTGTGACTCATCACCACCACATCTTGAGCAATTTTGCCTGGGTTGCCTTTGCCCCATATTGAAGTAGGTTCCTCTTCCAGAGCCTCTTCTCTGACTTCCAACTCCTTTGCTGAAGTTTTGTCCTTGATTGAAATTTCTTCCAGCTTGAGCATGTCCTTTTCTCTCACTGCTCCGTTTGACAGCATCCAAATTTGCAGCAGCATGTTTTTGTTCATTGAGCTGACTTTTTACTTGCTCATACTGTCGTGCTTGGCGTACTGTTTCTTGTAGTGTTATATCTGGTTGCAGCTGCAGCTTTTCACTCAGCTCTTTATCCAGAACACCAATGATAAATTTGTCCCTGATTGCTTCTTCTTTGGAAGGCACTTCTGCTATATTAGCAAGTTCATGTAGAGCCCTGACGAAACACTCAACATTTTCTTCTGTGTTCGTTCATAAAATCTGGCTCTTTCATGGACGATGTTTCGTCTGACAGAGAAATAATTGTCAAACGATGTCATCACAGCTTCAAAGGAGAAATCTGGACTTGTTTCATCTAACTTGAAAGTCTGATAAATTTTCTCAGCTTCCGTTACGCCCATCGCACACAACAACTGACTGACCTGGACTATGGATCGTTTCCGATCAAGCTCCGTTGCTAGCCTGAATCTGGCAAAACTGTCGTTTCCAATCAGGCCACTCACTTGACGAAGCAAAGTTCAATGGATCTGGTGGTTTAAATGATGCCATTTTACTATCACAATCCCACCTGAGCTGCCACCATATAACGTGACTCGAGTCCGAGTATTAATATACAGTTTTGTTGCTTCGTTACTACTGAGTTGGGCTTGCTGCTTGGATCACCGTCCGATTGTTTATACGTTGCTCTACGTAAGCGGAAGTTCATTAATTAGTAATCAAGCATCACTTCCGGTTCGTCAGTATGTAAACAATGTGGAACAGATCTACGAGATCGTAAGTCCATTCGATTCTCGTGACAATCATCCACTCGACTGTCTGATGTTTTGAGCGCTAGTCGTGTGGCAGGAGCAGCGGAGAATAAAGGAATTGTGAGGGAACATGGGCTGGTGCTGAGGAGAATGAAGGAGAGATGAGGAAAAAAGTAGGATCATGGACCGTTTAGTGGTGGGTACAGTTGAGAAAGGAGAGATAATGGAAGATGGAGAATCACAGTGGGAGCAGGGGAGAATGAAGAAGAGGTGAGGGACCATGAGGAAGTAGCAGGGAATGAAGGAGTGGAATCATGAGCTGTTTTGTGGTGGGAACAGTGAGCCAAATGAGAAATTTGCTTCTTACAAAGTACACATGATATGTAACCTTGAATGGGGTGGTCTGAACAGGAATTTGATTGTTCTGCTGTGTATTTACATGATGCATAAATTTGGAACATTTTCACATAATAGATCTATATGTATTGCAATAAATCTGAGGATTTTTTTTTTCAGAAAAAAACATTTTAGGCAGAAAAAGTGAACATCTAAAGAAAAAAATGTCCATTAAAAAATAAAAATCACTAAACGCTTTAGTATCCCAAGTCCAGCACTGTATTCAGTTTTCCCCACCCAGGTTTCCATGATCCTATGTTCAGTGGTCTGGAATATCACGGTGCCTCTGTTTGCATTATTCAGAACATTTTAGTGTCGGACAGATGTGTAGGTGAACACCGTTTGTTCAGCCATTTTCTCAGTTGTAGGTCATGCACAGGCTTCTTCTTTTGAAGGGAAAATAGGATGTCTTGCATCTAACAAATTGTAAATCAAGGCAAGATGTTTTAGGGGAGGCACAATTGTCAACTGTTAAAGATTTGATTTGACTGAAAAGACTTCAAAAGTGAGCAGATTTTGATTCATTATTGGAAGGTAAACTAGCCGGGAACGGCTTGTTGTTACTTCTTCGCTTTACTTAAAAGAGCTGAGCTATGCCAGTCATGGATTTAATAGCATTCATTGAATAATGTGCACTGCAAGAACGCTGGACTACATGAGAGAGCAGACTGGATTTCTTCATCAGATTAAAATTTTACCTCCCACCTCACCCCACTACTGCACTGTAGTATTTGTGTGTCTGTTTAACTAATACAATAGCACACACAAATAGATGAGAAACACAGCCCGTGTGTTTGAGCCCGCAGAGCGCCGTTTACTTGACTAATGGCAGATCTCTGGTAGAACTGTTGCTCTACAATTCACATACTCATTTCCGGAGTAGTCTCCATGACAACGACTGTAAATATATAACATGGATTGTCATTGGCTTGAACACTACATGCACCTACACACACCCACCCACACACACACGATGAACATACATCAGAAAATACGTTGAAAAAAATGGCAAAAACGCGTTAGTACCCCAAGTCTCTTCCGTATCCAGATTTTCCAATCCAGATAAAATCTATTATTTTGTGCTCAGCGCACTTCCGCCACTTCCGTTTGTAGCGTGATGGTTCATGGTGGTGCTCGTAGGCGCCAATAGCATAATCAGCACATATCAGTGTCGGGCAAGTAGGTAGGTGAATGCAATGTGTTCCGCTGTTTCCCTGATTATGAGTCATACAGAGGCTTCTTGTTTCTAAAGAAAAAGTCGACGTCTTATGTGTCACAATCGTAAATCAAGGCGAGATGTTTGAAGAAGGCACACCTGTCAACTGTTGGAGATCTGATTGGCCCGACAAGCCAACTAAAGTGAGCAATTTCGACCGGCGGTTTTCGACCTCCTATCGGAAGTAAACTAGCCGGGAAGAGCTCGTTGTAACTTTTTCGTTTTGTTTAAAAGAGCAGAACTACGTCAAGGAAACTGAACCTGAACCTGAAATTAGTGAAAAGCGTGGTTTTAACTGCACTCTTTGAACACGTGCGCTGCAAGAAGTATATATTGATGCGTCAAGAGCACTGGACTGCAACTAGCGCAAGCATATCATATTGGATTTTCTTGATCGGATTAATGTTTTCCCTCCCATGTGTGTGGTGTGTTGTGTTTGTGTGTTGTGTGTGTGTGTGTGTTATTCCCAGTGATAAACGAACATGATTTTTTTTTTTGACGGCATGACGGCCCAGATAAGTAATATGTCACGTTCTTCTGTGGTGGGCTTGGTTTTGAACAAGTGGTGATGGTGATCTGTGCCCACAATACCTGTGCAGTATATTTGTAATATGAATTCTTCCATTACCAGGTTATGTAAATTGCTAAGACTAAGTGTTGTTTTCTTTTGTCTTTTTTTCCGTATTGATTTCAATGAATTTATTAAGTTTATAATGCATGTGTGTGTTCTTTTGGTTTCTTTGCTTCCTGCAAAATAATTTGCCTGTCAATCATGAGAGACCACGAAACGGTCTTCAAAACTGCTTTGATTCCATTTCGGTCTTGGGGCTTTGCTCCCCACATTGCCCCACCAGGTCGTTGCCCCTGGACCCCACTGGAGTTCAGACTTCAACAGAATCTGGAGTCTGATGATGTCATACGCCCTTGGTAGCTCCTATCCAGAGTGTTGAATGTTCTAGGGCTTACGTAGGACTAGGACGGTTTATGCCTGGAGCCACACAATCTGGTTTCATCCAATTCACCTATAGAGATGCTTATAGTGTGTCAGTGATAATTATGCTTGCTGTTAGTAAGTCAGTGATTATTATTTTTTTTAAATAAAGGATAAGACTCGGTTTTTAGGGGGTCATAAAAATACTTTGGGGGTCACTTTTTGTAACACAAAAGATGTACTGACACACACACACACACACACACACACACACACACACACACACACATACACACCACACACACACAGTGACACATACACATGCACGCCCACTGACTGGCTCATTCATATAAATGCGCAGAGAAGGAGACAGAAATAGATAAGAAAAGAGGTACTAATAATAATATTGATAAAACACCCTAGATTACGTTAAAGTTTGTTTTATTCACGTTCATGTTCCATTGTCAGTAAAGTTTTAACTGAACTGAATAAATGTGAGCACCTACAGTATCAAGATTTAACTGTGAAAGTTGATAATAATTATATATGTCTATGAATAGATGTCCTTTCTATTATCTTTACAGAATTTACACTAGGCAAGCCATTAATATCAGGTTTCAAGTATCTTACTGCTTGACCATTTCTCAGTCATCATGCAATGATCCTCAGACGCCCAGTGAGAAACAAGAGGCAAGTTATGAACATTCATGGAAACTTTGACAAAGCAATAGATTTGCCTCTCTTCCACTGTGTGCAAAACATTTGTGTATCCACAATGGAGCCATTGTAATTGTCCAAATCAATCGCGTCGCATAGATCACTTGAGTTTTGTTTCTTTCGCTGGCTTATCACCTGCAAACCACAGTTCAAAGCCAAATTTTACAGGGTTTTCCATGCTTTTCGCGCTTGGCTGAATCACGTGATCTTGTGGTCCATTCAGAGACTGGATAGTTTATTTTGATGACTGGCATTGATTTCCAGTAGAGGAGTTCTCAAGCAGAAGTTGTTCATTGATTCACAGTGTTCTGAAATATTGAGCAAAGTTACGTTTTTATCGACTTCAATCGTGGCGGTTCCCCCATGGGGATACCGGAGTCTTTAACTCTTTTGTACAAATAGTTCCCCCACCTTCTGGACATTCTGTGCTAGTAACGTCCCCTTTTCCTTTCGGTCTCAGTAACTCTTGTCTCCTCCTTTGCTGTAGTGTCATCTACTGTTTTTTTCTGTCTACCATATCTTTTATCTATCTTTTTCCACAACCTCTTCCACAAATTTCTGCACTCAACGAAGTCAGAGGGAACTGACTATACTCTTGAGTATAGTGTGAGTATCCCAACAGGGTAAAACGAGTTCACATGCTACCAGATACTGGAACGCTGAAGAAGAAGATCGTGGCGGATCAGACAAAAGCGCTTTTGGGTGACGCGCTGTTCGGAGTTCTGATGTGCAAAGGAGAAATGTGTCACTGTCAGCGATGCACATTTTTGCGTACAAATTATCACTGGTCTGTCGCTCAAAGTCAAACTGCATAACAAACTGCAAGTGTCTGTTTCTGTTGAGCTTGGCTAACTTTGAGACACATTATGAAAATGTACTCATGGGTATAGCGATGTCTCAAACCAAATAGTATCCATACAGCATCATGGTTATCAAATACTCATTGATCATGAAAAAAGGAAGGAATTTGGTCTCAAATCCGTGAATACTTCATGCCCTGCACTTGCACTGATCTCACAGTTCATTTCTACATATATAATGAGCCGTGTCAAAAGAGAATATTTAATACTTGCTTGGACCTGCACATAATCAATCCACATCTGTCTAGTACACGTAACATAATTAATCCACATGTGCCTGTTATTGATAAATTTATGTTCTGTGTGGTTCCAGAGCTATCCTGTGAAGTCTTCGGCGATCAGTCACAACGCAGGATGTCACAGCCCTCAGCTTGTAAAAGGCCTGTAAAGACCAGTGGTAAAAAATCCTTTGAGTGTTATGTCTGCAGTAAGTCATTCAGAACACCCAATTCTTTGAGAAGCCACAAGCTGATCCATAATAGTGGCCAGTTGACTTGTGATGTGCATGGAAATATGTTCACAGCAGCTTGCTATCTCAGGAAACATAAGAAATCATTTCAGAGTGTTGAGAGTCCTGTGCATTGTGATGTATGCGGTGTTATGTTGAAAGCAAAAGGTGCTCTGTGCAGTCACAGATTACAAAAGCTGTGTGTGTAATACTTGTGGCAGGTGTTTAAATGGAATAATAGTATGAAACAACATGCATTGGTCTACACTGATCACGAACAGTTTACGTGTGATGTGTACAGAAAGAAGCTTTATCCTCAGAAGTTATCTACACACAGTTCTCACAAGACAGGCCGTGAGGACCTTTCTCACAAAAGCCATTTGTGAAACTGGCGATTATGTTTTTTGGTTAATCTAAGAGACGCAAGGTGGCCTTTCAGAAAGTTGTAATTTTGGTGCAAAAACATTTGTAATGTTGGCATGAGTCTTTCAGAACAGCAGCTTCCCAGAAAATACAAAAAGTAACAGCACGCGAGGCCACTGGTTTGAAGATCTCTTCCACACCTGTGAGAGGACTAGAAGAGAGAAATGGTTTGAGTGCGTTCATAGACCACTCTATCCTTGTTACGGATGGTGTGCTTAGTGAATGTGGGAGTCGAGAGGTGGATGAGAAGAATGGAGTGAGTGGATGGAAGAGAGAATATGTGTATTTACATGTGATCAGGGAAAAGTGATCAAATCAAATTAACCCTCAACCTGGTGCTATTCCGAGTGCACATTACTGTGCTATTGGTGAATTAACGGAGGCGGAAAAGGCTAAAAACGGTCATGTCAGAAAATATTTTGTATCTTTTTATGAGTTTATAACTCACCAACACATGTTGAATAAAAGTTGCTCAAAATTGAACACAGAACAACATGAACACAATTGTTGAACTATTTGAAGAAAAATTTACTGACATACCTGTAAGAAACGTCGGCTGGTAGGTGTTTTCTTCTTGTGAACAGCAATGGTGGTGGTATGGTATCCAAAAGTTCCATAAGAATCCTTTGTGAAAGAGTAGATTCTAACTGAGTCACTTGAAGGTGGCAAATGTTTTAAAAAAAAAACCCAAAAAACACACACACACAAAAAATATAATCCTGTGATTGGTGTTCAGGTGAAAATACTCCAGGCAAAAATCAGAGTGTTCGTGGAGTAAACACACATCATTGCTGTTCCAACGTTTTGTTGCACACACTTATATTACAGAAAAAAGATATCCAACTCTTGTGAACTGAATTGAAAGAAAGTAACCACTGTGCTTGAGAAATCATGTTGATTATTCAGAAAAAAATACTGGCTGATTCTTCACTGAGCCACTGTCAACAACAGCAAAGCGTTCTATAGCACTCCTGCTTAGTTGTCACCACCGTCACCTGGGTGTTTGATCAGCTTGTTGCCTCTCCTCCCGCAGCACCCTCTCATAGTCCACTCTTGAGTGTAAACCTCAAAGCATCGAGGTACACACAGTGTCACATCGCACTGGGCACACTGGTATATGCTTTGTCGCCGCTTGAAGCCGGCGCGGTCTCTTCTTGGTGGGTTGCAAGCAACGCAATCCCGCTGTGGTCGCTGTCGCTTGGCTCCTTCCTTCGCCACATTGTAAGTAGGACGGTGGCTCCCAATCAGGCGTTGTGGAGGGTCCGGGCACTTGCGACCTCTTTTGGCAGGCTGAGGAGCAGTTGGAGCTGCACTGATGAGCTGGCTGTCAACCTCGGGTGATGTCGATGGAGGAAGGACTAGCGCACAGCCCAAACACACTCACAGCTTGCTTACAATCTCATTCATATATCATGCATTCGTCACATCAAACCACTAGTAAAGTCTATAACTTTACTACACATGATCATAGAACGAAACATCAATGCATATGGAGTCAAACAAAATAAAACATTCTCTCTTTCCTGAACTTCACAAAATCATTTATTAAAACATCATTAACTAACCCGGGTATAAATAGGTTTCTACTTTACCTGGCCAGGTGATCTTAACTATTCACGAATCACTGTCTTTTCTTTTCTTTTTTTTTTTCTTTTCACTGTCACTTTCACAACACGACACAACTGCTGGCACTGGTATTGGTCTGCTGGCACTGGCGTTGGTCTGTGGTTCTGCTTGACGAAGTGACGCTGCCAGGTATGAGGTCGAACCCCGGTTAAGATAGAACAGTGACTAACAACATCGATCTGTTCTCCTTTCTTCCTTCCTGCATTAACGCATTGCACTCTCTCTCTCTCTTCTAGTCTGCCCTATCAAATGGACATGGTTGCTTTTCTTTTCTTTTTCTTTTCTTTCTTTTCCTCTTCATTAGTTAGCAACTCTCTCTCTCCACATCTCTCTTTTAGTCCTTCCCCTGCAGACTATCTCCTGCTAATCTCTCAACTTGGTTCTCTTCTCTCCTCCCCTCATCTCTCTCTCTGCCCCACTCTCCTGCAGAGCTTCCACTCCGAACCTCTCTCTCTCTCTCTCTGTTCGTTCTCCCCTCGTTCTCCCGTTCTCTCACTCTCACATCCTTCTTATCCCGTTCCGATCTGTCAAAAAGGGCGAGTACCATTGGTCAGTATTTTTACCGCCTCGTAGCCGAAGTTATCTCCCTCTAATTCCATTGGATATTCAAATCATGACAGTCACGCCTACACGCCTTACTCTCTGTAGTGGTCAATTGGTCATTTAATTGATTAGCTAGATTTCCCCCCCACCACGTACTACCTTCCCCCCTTTCCTACTTAACTGGCGCCGTGTGGCTTAACGTGTGGGCACTGGTCAGTGTAAATTGGCTAGATGAGTCTGGGTAGGCGCTGAGACGTCTGACCAGACCTATCGAGACCTGTCGGTCCAGCCACTCAGACTGTCTGCTGTCTCCTCGCTGTGCTAAATTGGCTGGATGCGACGCTTGAAGGCGTCGGGATGTCTGAGTCGGGCTTAAGCCGATTCGAACCGGCTGGCAACTAACCACGACTTTGCTTGTGTTTATTTTTGACCGTGACACTGGCGGACGAGTTTCTTGCGGAACTGGTGGTGGGTCATTGGCTCACCTGCGAACTTGCGGTGAAGATAATATGAGTTGCAGATGGCCAGGGTGAAGAGGTAAAAAAAAAGTTTTCGCCACCACTTCACTGTCTTGCGCAGCAGGGAGTAATTCTTCAGCACTTGATCACTGGTGTCTACACCTCCCATGTTCCTGATGTAATCCACAATGCACACTGGCTTCCAGATTGAATTGCCTTGCTCATCCACCTTATCAAGCTTGACCTCGTGTGGTTCATGGATGGTTGAAAGCATGTTCACATCACGCTTGTCATGATACCTCAAAGCCAGTATCGTGTCATTTCTACGGAAGACACTCTCACCTTGTTCAAGCTGGATGTTGTCCTGGGCTCGCGCTTTCTTCTTGAAAGTGGCTGGCATGCCCTGTCGGTTTGGGCGGACTGTGCCGCAGGCATACGTATTCATGAGATAAAGCTGTTGGAAGAGCTCAGGGCTGGAATAATAATTGTCCATAAATACCCTGTGGCCTTTCTGCAGCAGGCCTCCATAGGCCAGGAGGCCCATGACAACTCTAGTGGTTGTGGTGAGGTCCTCATCCAACTCCATGACATCATTGAGGTCTTCAGCCAGGCGAGGTGCAGATCCCTGGTACACGTCCATGGCAATGACGTAGCCGGACTTTGCCTCACAAGCCTCGTAGAGTTTGATCCCAAATCTGTCTGGCTTTGCAGGGTTATAGACACGAAAGCGCAACCTACCCTTCCAGGGACATGTGGCTTCATCGAAGCTGATGTTTTGATCAGGTGTGTACACCTCAGAGAAGCGCTGGCGAAGGTGACTAAAAAATGGCCTGACTTTGAAGAGCGGATCAGAACCATCATCCTCAGTATTGTCGACCAAGTGGAAGTTGCTGAGAATGGCTTGAAACCGGACCAGCGACATATTCTTTGCAAAGAAGGGGGTGTCTGTAATTTCATCACGGCACCAGTAATCCTCCACAGTCAGCTTGATGACGAGGCCAGTTGTGATGACCAGCGCCAGGAACACCCTCATCTCATCAGCGGTGACACGATGCCAGCGATGTAGCCTGAAAAATTAGGAAAATGTCTATAGTATGTATAAAACCTAACAATAACAACCACTCAGACACAGACACAGACACACACATGCACATGCACACAAAAAATCACATACACATGTTTCACACACAATAAACAAATACAACCACATACACACACACACACATACAAAAACACAGACAATATACACACAACATGCATACACACATAACATGACAAACACAACATACACACACATGCACACACACATACAACACAGTCAACACACATATGCACACACACCACACACACAACACAGTCAACACAACACATGCACACACCCTCCACACACACATGCACACACCCTCCACACACACACACACACACACACACAACACATGCACACACACCACACACACAACACATGCACACACCATCCACTCACACATGCACACACCCTCCACACACAAACACAACACATGCACACACCCTCCACACACAAACACAACACATGCACACACCTTGAATTCGCCTCTTACTTCAAGTTCAAAACACAACACCCTGCAAGCGTAAACATTGACCTGGCAATTAGCATTCAAAATCAGTCAGTATTTTGTACAAAAGATTTATGAAGTCGGCAAGTGGCTTACATGTAAAATATCCATGCATTTAATGGTCAGTTTATATCGCATTATTTGGTTTTATTCATCTACGAAGCCGTACAATTCAACTGACAAAAGAGAGAAACTCGATCGATAGAGTTGACCTACTTACCTCGAGTTTGGCGTCAGGTTGCCAGCGTCGATCTTCCTCTGGGCGTAGCGTTCGTCTGCTCCACCAGCCTGTCAATAACTTCATCCCCCACAAACAGTTTGAAGAAATCGAAGGGCTGTGGGTTTTGGGGAAAATCGTCGCCAGTATTCAGCGTTGTTTCTTGTGTAAAGGGCATGTTGATAATACCCCCCTCCCCCACTTCACTGCTCCAGCCCTCACTCGCATCGTCGGCTGACACAACATTGTTTGGCGACTGTTGCTTCTCCCTGATGTCGCCAGCAATCATCAGCTCGTCCAAATCGAAGTCCTCAACATCACCGCCGTCTTCATCTTCGAAGAAATACTCGAAAAAGTTCTCAAACAAGTTCCTTTCACGCCTTGCATTTCGCGCGGGGCCGCCATGTTGCGAGAAGAAAACATGCCACGCCCAGCGCTCAGTATTTCTAAAGATTCCAAACCCAATGCACACTGAAAACTGAAAATACAGGTTGCAGGGCCCGAATAGCCTCTATGCAAATGAATACAGAGCTAACTCTTGGTTTTCGTACTCAAGGGATAACCACTATAACAGCCAATCGATAGCGTCTGTAGAAACGTATATTGACGCGACAACCAGCGTATCGTATTCGAGACTTGCAGCGTCAATTGACGCGTCAACCAGGTTGAGGGTAATATATTATTGGGAAAAAAACTTTTATCTTTTCCCTAAAGTATTATAATGGTGGTGAGTGTTGGTGAGCTCTGGAAGTGAGAAAAAAAAAATTATTGTGTATAAATTATCGGAAAATGTATTCTGATCCCTGTTGTGGACATGTCTAGTGATGATAATGTGGAAAAATAAAAGCATTCTTTTCTTGATAAAAAGGGACAAATGGAAATTGTTCCTTTATCTGTAAGAACTATTCTTGGTACTTTTAAAAGAGTTGAATGACTTCAACGCGGTGATGGCCCTGATATGGTCCTTTTGCAGTCATATGGGCTATAAGCAACATTCTCTCTCTTTCTCTCTGTCTCATTCATCACTAATCTGCTAAGAGCTGATCCAGATGTTCTGATCATCTCCACTGGCTCAGATCTGTGTACTGGTGGCAGTGCTTAACGCCACACAGACATCTCTCCAAATTTTCTGTCTTGATTTCCAAGCAGACTCTAGAACATGCTGCATGGATATAATGTCAGGACAGGTGACTTTGTGTTGAATGACATCAGAATGAGGCAAGTAGTGCTGGTAAGCGTCAAGGATTTGTTCGTCTGCATTCATCAGTTCAGCAACTCTTGTGCCAAGGAAGGATGACCTGCAAGGAGGTTTTCACCTTCAGCTTTTCCTCGGATGCCTGCTGTCCTCAGCATTGAAACCTGTAGACTTATCACATGACTGGGGGTCTGGAAGTTTTCAATGTTGACCATGGGCGTTGTACACATGGCAGAAAATGATCTAGGGCTGGGTGTGAGTGTTCTTTAGAACCTGGGACAACAGATGAAAAACATGCAAAACGTCTCCCGCGATGATTAACAAAGCAGACATAATGGTATTACTAACAATCAAGACATTCTGATTCACTGGAATCCTGTTTGTTTTGGTAATATAGACATTGGATGCTTTTATCTTTGTTCAAGTCTTGGAAGACCAGCTTTCCATGACAGGGTCTGTTACCATCTTCTGGGCAAGGTTACTGATAGTCACTTTTCTCATCCTTTGGGAGGTCCAGGAATTGACTACACTGCTGACAGTCACTTTCTCATCCTTTGGCAGGTCCAGGAATTGACTACACTGCTGACAAATACTTCACAAACCCTGCTCTTTCAGCACATCAAGAAGACATCTTTGACAGATGACAACTCCACAGAATGATGGGACCAAGGCAAAGAGACCTACACAAGGGACATTCGGTTAGTGACGTCGCAGGGTGTCCAGATTGGGGGGAAGGTGATCCTACTGTTTGCCATGGTGAATTTTGGGATCTGATCAAAAGATAAAAGAGATTAGCTTCATCACAGAGGGGGAGAAAAATTTCAGACACACAGAAAGATGCAAAGACAGAAAAGTAAAGAGAGGGATGGACATACAGAGAGGGACACAGAGCGACACAGGAACCATATTTACTGACTGAAATGATGAATTCTGCTGAGACTTTCTTTTTTTCTTTCTTTCTTTTTTTTGTTTTTGTCTGTTTTGTTTTCTTAAAACTTTTCAAATTAGATATACAATCCTGTGTATTGTGTGTGTGTGTTTCTTTTGGATTCCCTGCTTCTGCATAGTAATTTGCCAATCATGAGAGACCACCAAACAGTCTGTAAAACTGCTTAGACTCCAGTTCAGCCGGGGAAGGTACAGTAAGAATGAACATTGACCTCAAAAGGGGATGAGCTGCTCATGCACAGTAATGAAGGATCGTGGAATGTAATGGCTTTTTAAATTTGGGGTGAATTCTTTCCAAAATACTCCGAATGTTGCAAAAACGCGATCATGCCTTCCGGCATTGTGAGTTGTTTTGTCATCAGAATGCTTGTATGAGAGTAGCTGCCAAAACGAGTTCAGCTGAAAAAGTGGCTCTCGCGGCTGCCTGTACAAAATATCGTACACAACTGTTGTTGGCAATATCTTTTGCTTCACAACACCCAGAAACAAAAAACAGCCAACAAAGGCTCTCATTTCTATTTCATCAGTTGTAATCCTCACACTGCTTTTTATTATAATATATAGTTTGGCGTCGTATACTATACGATGTCAGACCACAGCATTCAACGGCAGTTAGTTAGCTCTGAAAGGCCGAATTTTTTGTGGCTGATGCAGTAATAAGACAATCACGTGACACCCACCCTACTTCCGCCCACCCTACTTCCGCCAAGGAAAGAAAGCTGGTGCCAACTTCCTGTTCCTCGTTCAGCTTCAGCCTTCCACCTGACAAGGACAGGTTTTCT
This sequence comes from Conus ventricosus, assembly GCA_018398815.1. NCBI lineage: Eukaryota > Metazoa > Mollusca > Gastropoda > Neogastropoda > Conidae > Conus > Conus ventricosus. Next base: position 88,300,304 of record CM031608.1, on the reverse strand, counting down.
TGCTCTGTCTCACCTATACTTCTGTTTTTTTGTAAAGATTGCCTGTTTGTTTTACTTGTTCTGTTGTGCTAAACCCTGGGTACTATTGTTGCGTGAGGCTTATGCGTGGCGTTTTATTGTTTTATTTTGATGCTGCTCTAGCTTGAGGTTTTTCTGGTCGTCGTTCTATCATTTAATCGTCTTTCGACTTTCGTGTGTCGTGTGCCATTTATTATTATTTTATTTCACATTCTATCGAGTGTCCCTCTCACGGCCTCTTGACACGCCTGTACTGGAGGTTCTGTAGTGCGCTAGTTTTTACCTCTTGCGCGTTATTGTATTGTAGCTTTCGGCGATCAAGTACTCTTCCCGGTCTCTCGATCCGCCATCTTGCCTCACCTCATGTCGTCGCGGCTGCGACGCAGAGTTATGTCCAGTGTGAAACCAGGGAGTGGACATAACTTCGCCACCGGAGGAAGGACACTCCTCGTGCACTAGTGGTGGCTGCACTTGTGCACGGTTGGGGAGAGCGCTATGAGCCTGCGTGCTATTAGTGGAGGGGGGGGGGCTAATAGCGGCAGTCTCATTGAGGCGAGTGACGGGTGCTGATTCCATATTCCGTCACCCATGCCGGTGAGTGCCTCGGTAAAAACCCCCGGGGACCGAAGGTCACGTGATGCGGCATGACAGGGAGAGAAGACGGGGTGGCCAAGCGTTGAAAACTCACGCCGGTCACCCGCATCTTTGTGTGTCTCACCGTGCATGTGAAGGGAAGAAGGCAAGCCAGCATTAGGTAACATGGGGGAGAAGGGGAATTCAAGTGCGGATTCTTAAAATGGGCCTTCCATTTAAGGGGGGAGCCTTGCCTTTAGTCTCACGTGGAATGTTAAAAGAAAGGCACTTTGTAATGGTGGCAGCTTGCCTTTTGCCCTTCGGACGCAGTGATCGTGCATCCGCCGGTCGGTTAGAGGAGGTATCAGAATGACGGTCACGCATCTCCTCCGTGGAACCCTCCTCTACACTGGCCGTATGTTCTTCAGAAGAAAGAACGGTTTGTTCCATGGAATCAGTATGCGGGTCCTCCGGGCAAAGAGCGACTTCTGGAGAGAGACGTTGCTCAACCTGTCGTTACCCTTCACCATTTTGGGCTATGGTGGCGGAACAAACACAGAGCACATGACCACAAAGTAGAGACACAAGCTGGTGGATCGAGAGATCGGGAGGAAAACTCGATTGACCTTACAATAATTGCAATAACTAATGTGCAAGAGGAAACCTCCAACACAACTAAACCTAGGCACAACAAGAAAGTAGACAACGGTGGAACCACAAGCAGCACTACCCCTAGTCAATTTTAGGGCATTTGTACATTTAGTAGTAGATGGGTAAACCTGTACATTTTTGGAAACTAGAGATGTTATAGATTTTGATAAAAGCAATAAAAAAACAACAACAACTATACCTGCAATGTAATTGAAGATATCCTTGAAGATATATCCAATGAAATTTGTGCAAATGTGATGAAAAAAAGTTTTCAGTAGTCTTTGAATTGTCACAATTCACCGATCACAGAATCCAAACACTCAAAATAAGCAAAATCATACAGAAAAATATGTTGCACATAGCTCTGAAAAAGCACTAGTGCCTCTTGTGGTAGGCAGAAAAACACTCAGGGCACAGTCCCACATCACAGTCACTGCACTCCCATCCAGAACGTACATGAGTGGCATAACCAGCTACGCAGTTTCTCTTCCTTCCTGCAGCCAGCTTGATGAGATCATGGTATTCCAGTAGATGAACTGGACCTGCCTGAGGTTGTGGGGCTTGGGGGTTGTCCCTGGCAGCTCTAATTTCAGCAGCTGTACGCCTGCAGCGCACAACTTTCTGAGGCGGATAGTGGTCTCCAGCCAGGCCCTCCACCACTGAAATCATGAAGTGGTATATGGACAGTATGGGGCATCACTGGTGTTTAGCTTATAGATCAGGTAGCTGTTCAGGACATCTCTCCCAAACAGGGAAAAGGCCACCTTTGACATTCACTTCATTGTCCTCCTCTCAGTCAGGTACCTTTGCAGACCTCAAAGCTACAAAGGTAGCCATTGGTGCTGTTTGAGAGGCACCACAGTTTGATGCCAACGCGCGCATGCCTTTTGTTTGGCAGGAATTGCCGCAGATGTGTGGTCTTGCCTATATATATACCCTATCATACGTTCATCCACACAAATCTCCATGTCTGGGTGATAATGCAGCAAAAATGTATGGTTGAAATGATCAGTCAGGTACTGTATCTTCATCTTGCTACTTCCTAGCAACAAGTAGTGTGGAAGTTGCTTTCCTTGATATGCGTTGTCTGCTAGCTTATCCTACAGCTCCCCCTTTTCGAGGAGTAAACAATGTTCATCAGATATATTCATGTCTATATAATTAGAGCATATGTGATCAAGAAATCAATGTTTGCATTTTTGGAATGATAAAAGTATGTTTGAGAAAGTGAAAAGAAAATTGATTTATTTTATCGCTGTCCTTATTGTTTCATGAGGTATTTAAGCATACTAACTGTGTGTCTGCATTAACAGCATGAAAAGAATTCTCTGTTGTGTAGATGCTGAAGGTTGCAAGGCAGGACTTGAACCAAATGCCAGAAAAACTGAAGTCGGGCATGCAGGGAGCGAGGGTCAAGAATACCCAAAGATTCCAACAAACAAAACATACTTAGAATATGTCCAAGATTTCAAGTATCTTTGAAATCGCCCACAGATGTCTCAATTGTGAGACTTGGAGAAGATTTGTGACTTTGAGAACAGCTCCCACCATCGACATGGGCAAAGGAAGAGGGAAAGGAAAAGGATGATGAATGTATTGCGTCTGTCTCTAGTGTCATGTATTAGTGATAACCCTTTCCTGCCATGCCCACGTCAATTTTACAGTATTGTACACACTTTTAAGTATCATCAAAACTTTTTTCTCCCGACATATGACCCTTCAGTTTATAATGTAAGTAGTAGAAAATATATCATGAAATACGAATTTTGTACAAAATGTGGGAAGTCCTTGCCACCCAAAAAAATACTTTACCTAATTTCATGTCCTAAACCATCTTAAAATAAGATTTCTAACAAGTAACATGTATCAATAAGTTTTAAAAAGAATTTGATTTGTGAATAATTCAATGTTACAGGGGTGGGAATTCTCCTCGGATCCGCGGTAGAAGCAAAAGATTTCCTCGGATTTGAAATGTTATTTCCTCGGAAAATGAAATTCGCGGAGATAGGGCCTACCTCTTGTTCGGTTACGGTCGATTTCGGTAATCAGATGGCCTGTCTAGCAGGATACAGTAGGCCTATATCCGGCGCTAAGAACTGTGGGATACATTCAAAAATGGCGTACCGACGAGACATCGTAAAGCGCGGGCTTCACAAATTTGACGAAAGCAACATAAAAAATCCATGGAGATGGGAGTGGATGGAGAAGACAGCAGACAACGAAAGGCTGTGTACATTCATGAGAAAAATTCTGGCTCCTGGACTCGCTTTTTGTTCTCTGTGTGAAAAAGAAGTCAACTACTCCAGTCGTGGGCTTGTTGCACTGCAAGACCACGTGAAATGTGCCAAGCACAAAGAGCGTTGTTCTTTTTTTTCGAAGTAGGGTGAGTATTTTTGTAATGTTTGCATGTGATCTATAGATGAAACCGTGCCCAAAAAAAAACATATTTTATGCTCTCTGAATGTTTCATTTATTTGCCCAAAATACACCAGATTGCACAGATATGCATCCTTAAGAAAAAATTTTTTCCGGGGGGGCATGTCCCCGGACCCCCCTAGATTTCCTCTTTTTTGTCTGTTACCAGTTCCCACCCCTGATGTTAGTTCAACCTTAGTCACTAACGTGTGCTGATCATCAGTTTACCAGAGAATTAGGGATTCTTTCAATTTATACCTCTTTCACATCGTGACTCAATCTGTCAGACATTTCATCACTACAAAGTTTGTTAATGATTATTTCAATGTTTATACATGGTGTATTTACAACACAATGAAATAAAACTGACAAACATCCCCTTCTCAAAGTATGTCATTCACTTCTCTGAGGACTCTCAACATTTTGATTCTTTATAAATATGACTGAATAGAAACTGGAATACTTTTTATTTTTCTCTTTTTTTTTCTCTTCCTTTTTTTCCCTTTTTTTTGTGTGGTAAAGACGCTCTTTTTTTTTTTTTCCAGTGAGGCCTTCATTCTTTTTTCCCCCACTTTTTTTTTTTTTTTTTCTCTTGAACAACTCACACACCATGCATTGTCTGTGTGTTACATTACTGATGGACGTACACTTGCTGTTTTAGTTTATACTTTCATCAACTGAATCCGCATCACCAGGGCACTGACTCCCAGTCACAGTACTGCCGTCGTACTATGTGGAGCCAAAGAATCCATGAATGCGATCGAAAAACTCCCATGGCACTTCTTTTTTTCCCCCAGGCATTCCCATGCTCCCTGCTGTGCCCTTTCGCACCTTCCGGTAGTACGTCTTTAGACTCATTTATTTTTCTCTCAACAATAGCTGAAAAAAACAACAACAAAAAAAAGGCCCCTGCCGAATATTTAAGCCCTTCAGCCATGGACTGGATACAGACCACCACTGCCAATGGGTCCGTGGACTGGCGGATGGCGAAGGACTCCGAATCGGGATCCTTAAGGGCAGACACTAGTACCCCTAAGAAGGAATCCATGACTGAGATGGCTTCCAACCCCCTCTAGCCGACTCTTCCCACTCGGCAAGGCAGCGCTCTGAGAGGGCCACCTGCTGAGCTTGAGATTTAGACCTCTCCTGGACCAGAAAACATAAGCAAGGACACCAAAGAACAGCAACAGCAATCGATTGATCGTGAGAAAAGCAAAAAGTACTTAGCTGCTCTTGTACACGAGGCTTAACGGAAATGGCTACCGAGAAAAGAGGATTGATCTGAGCATGCGCAAGGCACGAGGCCCTTTCAGGGGTTTTGTTGTCCGTACGGACTTTATTGTATACGAGGCAGGGATAGCCGCTTATCGCATTAGTGAGCCACGTAAGTACTGTATGTTAGATTAAACGTAATTTTAGAATAAAAATTTCCTCAATTAACCATAATGCAAAATGCAGACATGCAGTAATACCTTGACGGCTAAACATCTTCCCCCAACTGCAGCCCCACAAATATACTTTATAATGAGCAGTTTAATGCTTACTACATACCTGTATAGTAGCCATTGCAGCAATACTAAAACTACATACATTTAAGACAAATCCCAGCAAATGTTAACAAAAGAAATTGTTACGGATGTGTTGGTGCGTGTGTCTCTCTGTCTGACTCACAGAAAAAATGCAGATAGTACCAAATACTTGTGAGTTGCATTTAATGTGGTGACAGCCCTGATATGGCCCTTTGCTGTTGGTTGGGCTATAAACAACATTACCATTACCTGTCCAACCTGATATGATTTTTCAAAGAGATCAGCGTTTTCCATTTCTAGAATTTATACGGAAGAAAGATTTTGATGAAATTCAAGTGTGATTTTAGATGATGTGCTTGTAGTTAGTTTAACGTGTTATATACATTTAAAAAAAATTTCACTTGATGGTTGACTTAAATGGGGTTACAGCCCTGATATGGCCCTTTTCAAATCGCAGGGCTATAAGCAACATTATCTC
>CM031608.1:88257383-88294540 GCA_018398815.1 Conus ventricosus | reverse complement strand
AAAAAAGGGGCCCCTGACCCCTTCCCCAAAGGGTTTAAAATAAAACCCGGGGGGTTTTTAAATTTTTTCAAATGCTTTTGGTCCAATTGGGCCTTTTGGAAAAAAAATGTCCATTAATGCCCGGGAAATTTGTGCACATTCCCAAACAGAGATTTGCCAAGTGGGACTGATTATACCCCAAAAACCCAAACCCATTGTTTTTCCAAACCCCACCCCTTTGGGAATTCTAAAGATAATTCTGGAACCAGCTAATCTGGTACCAAGGCGGATAACTTTCTAAACCAAAAAAACAGAATTCACTGAAATCCCTATGCACTCGCACTCCCCTTATAAACCCCTTCCTACAAAAAAAAGAATAAAAATACCCCCAAAAAAACAAAACCTGCCTTCAACAAAGTTCAAGAGCATGAAGTTTAAACATTTGCAGAAGTACACTTCTTTTTCCAGCCAAAAAATATTTAAATTTTTTTTTTAAATATATATAATATATATATATTATTTTAATATTTTGAATTTTTAAACAAAGCTTGCTCTTATGTCTTAGATTAAAGAAAAGGGGGATACCTTTAAAAACTGCAACACCAAGGCTCTGTAAGTTGCTGGAACGGTGTGGTCTTACCCCTTGGGAAATTTTAAATTATTTTTGTTGTATATAATGTGGAAAAGTGGACTTGGGGCAAAGGCAAGAGCCCGACCCAAAAAAAAAGGGTTTTTCCCAACTTTTACCCCATTTTCGTCCCTTCCACTTTGCAAAGTTAACCCATCAGACAAAATCTGCTTTTGTGGTTTTGTGGATCAATAGAAGTAGCAGAGACAGCAAGCAACCAGCGCTCAGATCAGCCGGGCCCAAACAATTTTAAAACCCAAACCCAAAAATCGATGTTTCTTTTCTCTTTTTATCAGCAAGGAGGTCAGAGCATCTGTCCGGGGCCCGGGTCACAAAAACAACGCAAAAAACGGCGCAAGAAAAACCACGAACACAAAAACACATCTCCTTTTTATACAGGCCCGTCAATTAAAATCAAACGCCCCAACACTACCACATCACCCTAAAACTTTAATTCGAAACAAATTTTAACGACCAACCCCCCCTTACGGCATCCCCCTTACCAACAAAACATCGAACCCAAAAAAATACTATAAAAAAAACTATCGAAAATGAAATATAATAATCTTTCAAAAAAAAACAACGGGTTAAATGAAACTTAATCAAGTTTTCCATGATTTGCTTGTCTTCTTTCCCCTTAAAACAAAATGCAAACAAGAAAATCATCGTAGCAACTAACCCTTACCCAACTGTTTTCAAAATTTATATTCCCAAAAATTGATTTCCCCTTCTTCTTTAAATATTTGGGTTATTGATGAAGTTTTATGTTTGAACTAAAAACAGTTTTAAAAAATTTTTGTTTGTTTCGAATAACTTAATTTCCCTTTATCTTCCATGGAAACATATCCTTTTTTGGGGATCTAAAAATTTGATCTTTAAAATGAAAAAAGGGAGCTTTTAAACGTCATTCGTTTTGGGTTAAGAGTATTTCCTTGTAAAAAAATGGTTTGGAAAAAATCGTAAATAACTTTTCTTCACTTCTCCCACATCTCCCCCTACTTTGTTTTAAATGCCCTCAGAATGAAAGGGGGGCCGGGTGCTAGGAGGGGGTAAATAACCCCACTTCCTAGTAAATTTTTCCCGGGATTAGGGTTACTGCCCCCCCCAAAAAAAAAATATAAAGAAAAAATTTAAAAATTTTCAACCTTTCTCCTTCCCCCCCTCTCCGATTTTTTCAAAGTCCCCCTTTGAATGAAAAGAATAGAGTATATTTGATCCCTTCTTTTTTTTTTAAAAGAGATTGGGACAATTTAATTAAAAACGCTATCTTTAATGGGGCCAATATAAAAAAAAATTTTAATTTAGAAGGGGAAAACCCCGATTTTTCCCCCACGTGACATGCTTTTTTTCCATTCAGTTTGCGTTGTTTTTACAAGGAAAAACCAAAAATGAAAAAAAACCAAAATGAAGGCTTTTTGATTCAAACGGGCTTTTATTTTATAAATAAGGCGATTTAAACCCCGGGGAATTTGGGGTTTTGGGTTTTAAAAAAATTTAATTTTAAAGGGCCCAATTTTCAAACTGGGGATATTTTAAGAAAAAGGGCAATTTTGAAAAAGGGGGAAAAGGGGTTTAAATTTAGTTTAACAAAAAGGGCTTTACATTATAAATTTTTTTAGGGGTGATTTGTTTCTAGGGGCTTATTTTTTTAAAAAAGGCCCGGGGAATCAAAACGGGAACAGGGGGGAAAGGAACCTTTTTTTTCTCAGCCTTTTCTGTAGCCAAACTACACGGAGAGATGAAAAATATCTTTGTAAAATTTCCATGGAAATCTGTAAAAAAAGCCCTTGTCAAAAAAAAAATAAAAAATTTAAAATTTTTTGTAAAGATAACTTTTCCCAAAAATAAGGAAAATTTTTCTTGCTGAGGTTGTTGGTTCTTGCTGACTTTTCCCTTTTTTCCCTTTCTCCAAATGTCTCTTTTTTTGCTTATGAAAAAAAGAAAAGCCCCAACTTTTTAAATTTTAATCTTGCAACTTTTTTTTTCTCCAAACGTTTTTCTCTGGAGGGTGATACTTTCTATTCCCAAAACCACAATTTTTTAAAAAAAAAATTTCTGGGTTCTCGAAAAAAACTTTTTTTGGTTTTCTGGCAAATTTTTTGGGGTCTTTTAGGAAGCGGAAAACCCGGTTTTGGCAGCGGAACTGGGTTTTTTCCGTTCGGGGGGTCTGGGGGAAAGTTCATCATTACGAATCTTTCCGGAAATTTGCTGTTTTGGGGCTTTTTTCCCGTGTGGGAGGTGGTTTTTGGGTTTCGTCCTCCCCCTTCCCAGTCTTCCCCTTTGGGTTTTCGGCTGGGGAGCATGTCCTTCCTGGACCGTGCCCTTTGATTTTCCCCCAGCCCAAAGGTCGTACCACGAAAGGGGTCGTTGTTAAAAGGGCCGGGGTGACGAAAACCCCGGAAAAAGTTTAGGCTTCCAGGGAACTTGCAACTTTCCCCCTCTCCCGGTTGCGAAGGTAGACCCGGTCCCCCCTTTAGCGGAAAGGAGGGAGACGGCTTCCCCCTGGCTTCGCTTTTTCCTGGGGGGGCGATTTTCGGGACTGTTTGGGGTGCCTTGCTGTGGCGTCTTTCAGGCAGCCGGTGAAAATTGACCCGGTTTTCGAGTTCAACTGGCTGGTTGTCGTTGCCCAAGATGTCATCGAATGGGAGTCCCCCGGGGGTTGCCCGAAAAGTTTGGAAAGTGGTGCGAAACCGTGGTCGCGTGAGGCGTGTTATTGTAGGCCTGGGCCCCGTTCCCCCCCCGGGGGGGGGGACAGGCCAATTTTCCCTTTTTTTTTCCTGGGTGAGGGGGAAAGAAAGGAAACTTGAACAAGGGGCGGTTTGAACCTCTCGCCCTTTCCCGTTGCCCTGGGGGTGGTAGGGGGTCGTGGGGTCTTTTAATGTTTACATCGTGCAAGCTCGGCGATCAGGTTGGACTTTGAAATTTCCCCCCTTGGTCGCTGTGGATACGTTCCCGGAACCCCCTACTTCAGGAAACCCCTTTTTTGGAAACCCAAAATTTTTGGGCCCCAGTGGGGCTTCTTGGTTGGTGGGGGGTTTCCCTTGTGTAAAACCCTTTGGGGAAAAACGGGCTGTATTATCGGGGCGTTTTCTCTCCGTCGCTGGCAGCTTCTAACTTGGTGAAATCAAAGGGCCAAAACTTCTAACGGTCCCCGTGCTTGAAGGTGGCCTGACGTGGGGAAAGGGCTTGGGAAATTGGGCCCCCGGGTGCAAACTTGGCAGTTGGGATGTGACGTTTCCCCCTCCCCCCTGCATGCCCCGGGCCCGTACGCTCGGGGTGGGGCAGGAGCCCCAGGGTGCGGTTTATTCCCCGGGGGGCCCAAATCGCGGAAGGGAGGCAGGACTTTTCTTTTTATCGTGCTGGGCCGGACTAGTTGTCGGCCCGGGCCCAGTTGCAGATCCCTTTGACCTTCCCGTGAGGATCCCTCTTCCAAAAAGATTTGTGAGCGCTGCTGGGAAAGGGTTTGAAGATCCCGGTTTTTCCCCTTGCAGGGGTTCTCCGGCCCTACTGCCCGGGGCTGGGGCGATGACGGATCTCGGGGTTTTTCTCTGCTCGTACTTCAAACCACGTCTTTTTCAGCATCAGGGGGGTTGTTCCCGGGATAGAGGGGACTCTGCAGTTGTCCCCTTTTGGATGGCAGCAATCCCGGGGGGGGCAGGGGAAATGCAGCGGGCTTCACTCCGTGGGGGGGGCCGTTGGGGAAGGGCGTCGGAAAGGATTTGTCTTCCCAGGCCGGTACTTGTTTTTCGAAGTAAACTGTGCAACGGGCAGCCCAGCGTTGCTCTAAGGCGCCCAGGGAAGCTGTCTTGAAGTGGCAAGGGGATTTTTTGTCATGTACCGAATTTGGACCCGGGGAGGTAGTCTCTAAATTTTTCGGTGACAGCCCCTTCATGGCGGGAATTCTGTTCATGCTGAGAAATTGGCTGATTCTTTTTCTTTTGGACGTAGTTTGTGCATAGGCCCAGGTGGCGTCCCCCATCTTGTTTTGAGAGAGAAGGGGGCCCAGTCCGTGGGTGGGTCAGTTCCGGGTAAAGGTTGGTGAAATCTGGTAGCCCGGGAAGGTGTGAAGTCATGGCGGTTTTTCTTTTCTGAAACTTCCTATGGTGTTGGGCCCAGCGTGTGGTGATGTCGGCTTTTTTTTTTTTTCTTGCTTTTGTCGCTGGAGACAATGGGAGGGGCCCCGGCTATTTGGAAAAATTTTGAGAACCCCCGGTAGTAGCTGGCGAAACCCAAAAAATGCGGGCCAAGGTTGTGGGGGGTGGGGACGGGCCATTCCTTAAACCGTCCTTGAGTCTCGCGGGATACCCCTTCGAGGAGGGTGTCCCCCAGTAGAGACTTGGCGTGCAGGTTTTGAATTTGTCTCCCCCTCAACTTAGTCCCGTTTCTCGATTTTGGGAGCGGCGTTCAAGTGTTCCAGGTGTTCTTAAAAGGTCTTTGAGTAATCAGGGGTCGTCGGTAGACCAAGAGGAACTGGAACATAAAATTGGACTCTTTTGACTGCATCAGCGCTGGAAGTGGCTGGTGCTTGCAGGGGCCCCATTGGATTCTGGATATTCAAAGGGCCCATGGAGTGGTGAAAGCCGTCTTAGTTGATCCCCGGGTGCAGGGCTATTGGGGGAAGCCGGACCCCAAGGGTCAAGGGTGGAAAAGACTGTGCCCCGCCCCAGAGCGCGAAAAGACTTTGGTTTTGGGCAGAGGAAGGCATCTTGAGGTTTTTGGGTTCAATTGGGGGTAGTGAGCAAAGTCGGGGGCCCCTCTTCTTCCGGCCCGGGACAATCGGTGGGGTAGGGGCTGTAACTCTCAGGATGATCCCCTTTTCAGTAGTTTTTTTCGGTGACTCTGAACTTCTTCAAATTGAGGGGAGGAATTTACGTAGGGTTGAGCCACGGGTTTTTCATCTGTAGCTTCAGCGATGTGTCACTGTATGTAGCCCAGATCGTACAGTCATCATGAAGGGTCGGAGTACTTTTCAAGGAGGTTCTGTACTTTTTTTTTGTCTGTCATGCCCGAAGTCTGGAAAAAAAGGATTGGATTTGTTTTGTGTTCCCTTTGTCTTCTCTCTTTCTTTTTTCCGCAGTGATTCTGTACGATGAGTTCTTTGCGTGAGCGGATAAAAGGCCCTTTTCTGCGGTTGAAGCTTTAAGACGTACTGGATTTGGCGGGGCAGGAGTTTGTCCTCATGTTTTGGTTTCCCACCCTGACATGGGGTGAGCCCTGGTTTTTGGCAAAGTGGGGTAGTAGCAGGCCTGGGAAGGGGTTGGTCGTGTTGAAGCCATCAGGGATAGAAGTCACTTCGGGTTGAGACTTTGTTGTGAATAAGAAGGCGGGGATGTGTTGAGGGAGATCGTCGAGGGGTCCCCTTGGTAGCATCTTCTTTTCTGATTTCTTGCGCTAAAGGTTGAAGGGTTGGGAGGAAGGTTTGAAGCATTGTTCAGGCGGGGTTCCAAGTTATCCCAGCTAGGGGATGTTCTTCTTTCCCCCTTAAATGGCTCCGTGGGGTTTTTTGACCGAAACGGGGTGTTTGAGCACAGGGTTTTGAAGACTTGTATGTCGCCCAATGTGGCGGGTAGGGCCCCCTCTGCCCATTCACTGCCGTTTTTGACGGGGCCCCATTCTTGTCAAAGTTCTTAAAATTTTTTGCAGCCCAAGTTTCTTACAGTCGTTACTTCGCTGCCCGGTCCAGAGCCCCCCCCTGGGGCCCCTCCCCGTTAACTTATTTCGTCTGGGACTCTTCGGCGAGGTTGTCTTGTTTTTCCTTTGATGCGAGCCTTTTTCTGCGAACTTGACTTTTCTATTGTTTTGACTGTTCTTTTTCCCCCCCCCCGCTGCGGTTTTTCCTACGCGGGGGGGTTTCCTTTTTCCCCCGCCCTGTAGCCTGTGATTTTGTCTTTGTGCCCTTTTAAGAAAATTTGCTTGCTCGGAGTTTGCTTGGCGTGTCCCCTTTCCGGCACCCCCAAACACTGTGTAGACTGGGAAATGGTGGTGGGTGAAGGAAAGGTGTGGGAATTTTCTGGGGGGGGACATGCTGTTGTGCCCATTCTAGGGGCATTTCGTGCTGCTTTCTATGCTGCCGTGTAGGTGTTGCTTTAGGGGTTCCGTCTTTAGAGTCAGCCCATATCTTTTTCCCGCCGCTGCCGAGCGGGGCCCGTGATGTTTTTCGAGGCATTCTCGGCGAGGAGTTTCCCTTCATCGTTGTGTTCCCTTTTTTGCTTCTTAAGGTACCCGGGGTTTCCCTTGTAAACCGCTTCTGTCCCTCTTCAAAGGGTGGGGTGCCGGCCCTTTGGGAAAGGTCCGAATAATGTTGGCTCGAGAGGGGTCGGATTGCCCCGTAATCTTGACCCTAGCATGCGAGGGTTGATGCTTTCGCCTTGCTCGCCCCCACCAAGCGTCGCCAAAAAGGTCGCCCTCGTGTTGAGTGTCTTTTTGTTCCCCATTTTGTTAAGAAACTTGATTATTTTCTCAGCTGAGTTTATCTCCCCCCTTTCCCGTTCAGGATCTCTTTTTTGGGTCTCCCTCAAATGGTTCAGAAGCCAGCTTGCCGCAAAAACGGTTTGGGATGGGCAAAAATTTCAGGATGAGGGGACCCTCGGGCGAAGTCTTCCACGTCCCCAACGCCTAAAATTTACGCAGCTTGTGAGTCGCAGGGGTTGTGTGTTGCTGGAATGGGGCCCTCAGTGTTGTGTTGATCTTTTGGGGTTCGCCCGGTATCATTCTTCAATGATGTCCATATCTAATCTGAAACTGGGCTGGACCGCAGCCGGCTTATGGTTGGTTGGTCAATATAGGTTATTTTTATTATGACCCCAAACCACTTCTGCACCAAAAATCTGTGGCAAAGTGGATTAGGGCAAAGGCAAAGGCTCGTCGAAACCCAAAGGGTTTTAACTTTTATCTCATCTTTGTGCCCCGCCCCTTTGCAAGATTAATAAAAAACTAATCTGTGGTGGTGTTGTGGATCATAGAAGTAGCAGAGCAGAAGCAACCAGGGTCGATCACCAGGCAAAACAATCTTAAAACCAACCAGATCGATTTTTTTCTTTTCTTTTATATCAGCAAAATGGTCAGCAAGATCGTCAGCGAGACCCCTCAGCAGAACAACGCAAGAATGCGCAAGAACAACCACGAACACAAAAACACTTTCCTTTTATACATGCTCGTCGTCAATTGATCGGACGACCCACTACCACATCCCCCAAAAACATAACTCGAAAAAAATTAACGACCAAACCTTTCGGCATCCCCACCAACATGACATCGAAGCAAAAAAAAATACTATAAAAAAACTACGATAAATGCAATAAATAATCTAATTTTAACCAAAAAACTGTAAAAAAAAACTTAATCAAGTTTCCCATGATTTGCTTTTCTTTGTTTAAAACGAAATGAAACAAGAAAAACGTAGCAACTAACCCCTTTGCAAAATGTATCAAAAATTTTTATTCCCCAAAAATTTATTTTTCTTCGTTGATATTTTGTTATTGATGTATGATTTATGTTTGAACTAAAAAACAGCTTAAATGTTTGCTTGTTTCGATATAACTTATATTTACCTATCTTCCATGGAAACATATACTATTTTGGATCTACAATCTGATCTTTATGATTAAAGAGCGTTTGACGTCATTCGTTTGTTAAGAGTGATTTCTCTTGTAATAATGGCTGAAAAAATCGTAAATAACTTTTCTTCACTTCTCCACATCTATATATATATATATATATATATATATATATATTATATATATATATATATATATATATATATATTATATATAATATATATATATATTATGTGTGTGTGTTGTGTGTGTGTGTGTGTGTGTGGGGTGGTGGTGTGTGTAATACATCCAAAACTGATTTGTGTCTAGAAATTGAGGTCAAAACTGGATCAGGAATAAAGAGAAAGAGGAGCAGCTCGAGCGGATAACTGCTTTGGTTGCTGTTGGACTCATCAAAGAGAGGTGACGTTCCTGAAGAAAACGTGTTGATATAGATCTATAGTCTCATTGTATCTCTACATTAACAGCTGGCATAGGCGAAAATGACTCAGACAGTGGTGAGTGCGTGGACGAATGTGCCTACAAAACAAAACAGACATAAGCACAGAACGCCAGTGTCAACTGTACAGGATTTTCATATGTTCGTTTGCGCCTGAATGTTTTTATTCATATAAAAATGTTAGGCATACCAGTGTGTTTGATGCCTTAGTATGAACACGCCAATTATGGACAATGTTAGCTCTCGCATTCGCACTTCAGTGTGCTCACTTCTGCATATTTTCACAGTAGAAGCGATTGTTGTTGTTGTTATTGTTGTTGCCTTCAGATTGCGTTTCTGCTTGGGCTTGCACTTATGTCTCGGCACTTGACGTGGTCGCAGCTTAAAATTGCTCGACAATTCATCACTTCATTAACGCAGAGGCTATGGGTATTGTAATATTGTAACAGTGTTTTCATTTTTATTTTGTCAGTGTGAGTCATATCTTCATGACAAGGACAAATTGTAAGAAAAGGCCTAGAATCTTCATGCTTATATACTGACTTCCATAAAAAACGCGAAAATTTGAAAGGCTATTTTTCGGGTGAAAAGGGTGAATATACAATATTGAACCATTGTTGCAAGTTGTTTGGGTCCAAGACTCACGTGCAGTGAAAAAATTGTGTGAGCAACACATCATTCCCGGCATTGGAGGGTCAACAAAAATGGCAAACTGGTTGCTGCATGTGAGGCACGTGCACACCATGCAGAGCAAAGTTAACCAGCGACAAGTACACAGGCATGCAGCCTTTATAAAGCCGCGCAACAAGGTTCAGGTAACAACTTGCCGTCTGAGCGCTACAGAGATGCCAAGACTACGAGCAGAGGAACGCAATCGTGCCTAGGCCATCTGGAGGCTGGTGTGGGTGCCAGGCAGGTCGCCAACATCTTTAACGTCCACATCTCAACCATCTATCGTCTGCAGCACCGGATGCGAGTCACTGGTACCACTGATGATCGTCCCCGGCCAGGCCGTCCTTGGGTCACCACACAAAGAGAGGATAGCCATCTTGTTCGAACCCATCTGCGGGACAGGCGGCAAACAGCCGCTAACACTGCTCGACAGGTGCCTGGGAATCTCCAGCAACGAATCAGCCTCAACACTATGTGGCGGCATCTTCAGGAGAACGGGCTGGCATGTAGGCGTCCTCACAGAGGTCCGGTACTGACACCAAGACACCGCCAGGACAGGCTGCAGTGGCACAAGCCCGAATCAACTGGCGCAGGCAGCAGTGGGGACGCATACTGTTCTCAGATGAGAGTCGTTTTTGTATTGACATGGCTGACGGTCGTGTCAGAATATGGCGTCGACCTGGTGAACGCTATGCTGACTCCTGTGTGGTAGAGCGGAACCCCTGGGGAGGCCCGAACGTTATGATATGGGGTGCAATTGGCATTAACCACGCCATAGGACCAGTCATCTTTCAGAACATTGGTCCTGGTCGCGGACAGGGTGTCAATGCACAGCGCTACATCAACCAGGTGCTCAGACCCCATGTCGATCCTTTTTTGCGCAACACCTAAACTGGACATTCCAACAGGACAATGCAAGACCACACACCGCCAGGGCCACCCAGCAATTTCTTCAGCATAACAACGTCAATGTGCTGCCCTGGCCAGCCCTCAGTCCGATTTAAACCCAATAGAACATTTTTGGGATGAACTTGGCAGACGGTTGGACCTCCTGCGTCCACGACCAGCAACAGCGGCTCAACTTCACCAGGCCATCGTCCATGTGTGGTCTGGTGTGCCAAGGGGACGCATCAACCACCTGGTCCACTCAATGAGCCGCAGGTGTCAAGCAGTTGTCAACGCAAATGGTGGCCACACACGGTATTAGGACTTCAAGCTGGTTTGTCACGTGACCTTGGATTTTCCACATAAAAGACATATTGCTGATGACATTTTCACACATTACCGGTGTAATGAATCAAATCACGTTGAATTCTCGCTTCCACTTTGTACAATTGTGACCAATAAAATTCACCCCAACCTTCAGCTTGTTTTGTTTTCGCGTTTTTTATGGAAGTCAGTATATGTTCTCTCTCTCTCTCTCTCTCTCTCTCTCTCTCTCTCTCTCTCTCTCTCTCTCTCTCTCTCTCTCTCTCTCTCTCTCTCTCTCTCTCTCCTCTCTCTACCACTGAGAGAGAGAGACACCGCGCGCGTGAGTGTGTGAATGCGTGCATGCGTAAGTACGTGTGTGGTGTGTGTGTGTGTGTGTGTGCGTGTGCGTGTGTGTGTGTGTGTGTGTGTGTGTGTGTGTTTTGTGTGTGTGTGTGTGTGTTGTGTGTGTGTGTGTGTGTGTGTGTGTGTGTGTGTGTGTGTGTGTATTGCGTGTAAGTGCATGTGTGTGTATGCGTGTGTGTGTGTGTGTGTGTGTGTGTGTGTGTGTGTGTGTGTGTGTGTGTGTGTGTGTGTGTGTGACACAGAGAGAGAGAGAGAGAGAGAGAGAGAGAGAGAGAGAGAGAGAGAGAGAGAGAGAGAGAGAGAGAATTGTGCATGTGCATAAATGAGTGCGTGCATGTCATCATGTGTGTGTGTGTGTGTGTGTGTGTGTGTGTGTGTGTGTGTGTGTGTGTGTGGGGTGTTGTTTTGTACACGCACGCACGCACGCACGCTCGTGTGCAATAAAGAGTTAGGTGCAAACGAGACCAAGAAAGAGAGATAAGTGTATGTATGTGTGTCTGTGCGCTGGCGTGCACATGTGTGTATGTATGTGTACGTGTGCATGTGCACGTGTGCATACGTCTTTCCGTGAAATTGTAATGCTGAGTCTCAAATGTTCTGATGGGAGTGGATTTGGATTTATATCTGATTTTGATGCTTATGAAACATCTGATGATAAATTCTCGCATCTCTCTCATGCATGTGCAGTTGTGTGTGTGCATGTGTGTGTGTGTGTGTGTGTGTGTGTGTGTGTGTGTTGTGTGTGTGTGTGTGTGTGTGTGTGTGTGTGTGTGTGGTGTGTGCATGCGTGCGTGTGCTTGTGTGTGTGTGTGTTTGTGTGTGTGTGTGTGTGTGTGTGTGTGGTGTGTGTTGTGTGTGTGTGTGTGTGTGTGTTGCAATACCTACTGTTTTCAGATTTGCCCCTCCCCACCCTCACATCCCTCCCCTCTCCCTTTTTCTTTCCTTTTTTATATTTATTTTTGTTTTTAAGTCAATGGAGCCGGGAAGAGCGAAGGCAAGAGAGACTGGTGTGGAAAGGTTGAAGGGGGCGCTTCGTAAGCTCGGTTCTTTCTATCCGACCCCCCCCCCCCCCCCTCCCCCCCCCCCCCCCTCCTCCTCCTCCTCGTGTTCTTTCGTCTTTTGAAATGAAAGGTTGACTTTTTGATGAGCATTTCAGGTCCTGTTTGTAATCCTAAAGATTGTTATGTCTGGAGAACTGATCTAGAATCAATACACTTGCAGTGTAGCAATTTACATGTGTGCTTGTGTGTGTGTGTGTGTGTGTGTGTGTGTGTGTGTGTGTGTGTGTGTGTGTGTGTGTGTGTGTGTGTGTGTGTGTGTGTGTGTGTGTGCGTGCGCGCGCGCGTGCGCGCTTGAGTTGTTGTGTGTGTTTCAGATTTGCTTTTTGTTTGTTTGACTGGAGACTCAAAGATTCTATGGTCTCAGTGTACACGGTCTTTCAGAGAACGAGGGAGAAGAAGTGGAACTTAACAGAGAGACGTTGGCGTTTTATAACCTTTTCTTCATTCCTCCTACCTCTTGCCTCCTCTCCCTTGTCATCCGCTATATACCTGATTACCTTATGTTGCATGACGTTAATAGTTTTCAATGTTTGTACACTATAGGAAGACATAGGCTATATCCTTTTCCCCATCGTCTATACTATTTCTTTACAGTTCTAAAATAAGACTTTTTGTTGTGTCACGGGACATCACTCTCATTCATCAATCAACAAAATCAACAGCCTTTTGCCTAACAGGGACAATGGTTTGTATTGGCCACGTAGAATGACGAATTGTTTCATTCGTCAGCTCAGGCTGATCTAACTCTTTTTTTTAGAGAAAATGTCTGGTTCAAGGGAAGAACTGAAAAGAATTGTGCTTGGTAAAATCCGAGAAGATCCACTTTCTGCAGACTTACGATGGAGCCTTTTTGTGGCTGCGCTTCAAAGCTATCGATGTGATTCTGTCCTCCGCCCGTTCCCTCCTCGGTTTCTCAATGATGTCGAAGAGAAAGACATCGATCGTTTGGTGAGTAAGGCTCCCCGTTGACGAATGAGTTAATAAACGTGTTCAGACAGTTTTCAGACATACCACACCTCATAGACGTAACCAGCCACACGCAAGACACTTTGTTGCAAAACTTAGATTTTTTTACAGTCACAATAGGACACATGCTCCCAGGCATCTAAAAGTGAGTGGACAAAACCAAAGGCATGTGGTAAACTTATGTCTGTACCTCTGAGCCATGTGCAGTTTTAACACAAGCACATCACAAGTACGACCAGTACTAGAGTATGGACATGTATTCTTTCTGGCAACCCTACCACAAAACACTGTGCCAGGATGTAGAGGATGTTCAGCGCAGAGCAACTAAACTGATCTCGTAAAGATAGACCATACCCTGAGCGTCTCTCTACTCTCAAACTTCCAAGCCTGGAGCACAGAAGAAAAAGGGGTGACATGATAGACTTGTACAAGTTTATGCATGGCATTTACCGGAGTGATAAACCATGGTTTGAATTTTTCATCAACAGGGACAGCAGAGAACACTCCTTGAAACTGTCCAAAGTTCATCACAGACTGAACATTAGGGGAAATTACTTCTTTCTCCGAGTGATTGATGTTTGGAATGGTCTTCCTGACTCTGTAGTAACAGCCCCCACAGTCAACTCTGTAGTAACAGCCCCCACAGTCAACATAGATCTTCAAATCATGGTTAGACACTCATTGGCAGGAACTGCCGACAAACCACAATCCATCGACCTAGATAGTCTCAGTCTGTGACTCTCTTCCTTCCATGCATGCAGAGTTTTTTACCTAGATGTTATTAGAACGGTGAACAGGCCTCTAAAGCCAAAGGCCTCTAACACAGGTTCAATTTCAAGTTCAAGATCAAGTCAATTCTTTATATACCTCCAATTGTAATCAATAACATCAAGCACCATGAATTTGCTCTTAATTTACTTTTCAGCCTGTTGATACTCTGTGTGTAGAGACGCTCAGAATGTTTAGTGTGTGTGTGTGTGTGTGTGTGTGTGTGTGTGTGTGTGTGTGTGTGTGTGTGTTTGAGACAGTGCTGTGTGTGTGTGCGTGTGTGTGTGTGTGTGTGTGTATGTGTGTGTGTGTGTGTGTGCTTGCATGTGTGTGTGTGTGCGTGTGTGTTTTATTTCTTTCTCTCCAACTTGAAATGTGTCACCGTATCAGCATAAATTTGTGTGGGTATGTATGTGTGTGTTGTGTGTGTGTGAGAGAGAGAGAGAGAGAGAGAGAGAGAGAGAGAGGCATGAGCCTTGTCACTATGTGAAGGGAGATGCATTACATCTTGTTTAAGAAGTGTAACTTGATGTTTGATTTTCATTTTCTTTTTTTAATCTAGCTCTTTTGACCAATTTGTGCTTTTGCCAGGTTGGTGGTAGTTTCCTCACTGCCGATTGGACAGTGCAATCAGGGCTTCTGCTGGGGTGAAAATCTTTCCGGTCCCAGGGACCCCTTCATCAGATTTTTAAGGGGTCCCAGGCTAACATTAAGGGGTCCCTACACCACAATAAAAACAACAAAATATACGTTAAAAAATTGCATCCCTGCACACGCACTGCAATTGTCACAGACACATCGTCACAATAAAAACAACAAAATAAACATAAAAAATTGTATCCGTTCTCGATCTTGCTCCTCTGCTACGCTTTTTCGCTTTTGTGACGATAATTTCGTTAACCACGCTTCGAGAGACATGTTGGAAACAAAGGCTTCACGGAAATGCCTCTCTCCTGCCGGGAAAATGAAAAGCGTCATTGTGACATCACATGGCTCAAAGTAAGAAAATTCGGTCAACTGAAAACGAGGCTGTGGCCTAGCGTTAAGCTTAGTCAGTCAGCCTCAGCAGACGACAAAAGTGACCGACGTATGTTGTTAGGAGGCTGCCCTACTCGCTTGTTACTGTTCAAACTTGAAAAGGGATGAGTTCGGTCCGAAGTGTAGCAGACCTACGATGTTACGGCTCCCAACTTACGATGTTGAAGGCAGTCTTTTCTCACTTTATGTCTGACTTCACCAAAATTTGAAGGGGTCCCTGGGGACCCCTTACATGGACACCCAGTGCGTCCCGTAGAGTTTTAATGCGTACTGTACGCAATTTTTTGCGTTTTCAGAAGCCCTGGCAATAAATGCAGCAAATATGAAGCCGACATTTGCAGTGAAGCAAGGGAATGCTACCCTTGCCCTTATTCATGCTCAAGTCCTGGTGACAAATTTGGTCACTGGTTTTGATTCTTAAATTGATCAAAAGCTGATCATTTATCTTTGTAAATGAACTATGGTGGCATGGACGGCACGATTTGTCAACATTCGCTGTTCCACATGATCAAATAAGAGAGAGGAGGACCGAACCCTCTTAGCAATGGCATGCGACAGTCTGGCACATGAGTGTGATATTTGAGGCGCCACTTCAAAAATTCACACAAAAATGTATGTGGGCATGCCAGCAATCTGAAGCCCAGCTGTTGGAACATTTGCATACCTGACCTTTCACCATGCTTTGTGCGTGCCCATTCTGCATGAAGGATACCACTGAAATAAAGAAATGGAAGTATGGTTAGATCAATATGAATAGAACTTTGGCAGTTATCAGATGTTAGCAGTAAGACAATAATGCCTAAATGACAATGAAGACAAAGGGATATGGAAAAAAATTAGATATAGACACATCACAAGCAGAAAGAGCAAAACAAATGCAATTTATATGGTGCAGAAAGTATCAGACATCTGAAAAGAAAGTTATGATTTTTTAAGTGATTAACAGTTGGCCTTTTTTTTAACCAGTTGAAGTGAACTATACTCGAGTTCTTTGAGTGCAAAATGAGGTCTCAAAGTACACACCGGGGTCATGTGAGCTAAAAAAATCTAAGATACTGAGAGGTTATATCAACAGACAAAAGGTGACAAAGAGCTCAAGTTGATATGGCTGTTGCACCCCCTGACCTGCCATCACAACGCTTTTCTGGGTGAGATTAAGGTATGAACAAATGTCATTCACATGAAATCATAAAAGTGACAAATCTAGATCGTTTGATATTAACAAGATGAAAAACAGTCGGGTTTTTTTTTTTTTTTTTTATTTCATTCTGCCAAAGTGAAGGTGCACTTTTAGACTAACTTCCTACTTCCATGTACCGCATAAAATTCACCTGACCAAAACAGATTGCAGAAACCTCTTTCCACTATGTGACACTGCCTTCTGTTCTCTTCCTTCATTTCTCTTCCTTCATGTGTGATTCATATATGTGTTGGCATACTGTAAGAATATCTAAAAGGCCAGAACATCAATACTTGTCCCATACTCATCAGACTGGGCAAATGCTTTTTCTCTACTCATCGATGCAATGCTCTTGGTATGAGCAACAGTATTTGAAAAGGCTGCAGTACCTGTTTTTACTCACAGAATCCCTAACAATGTTGGATTCACATTTCCTATTGCACTGCAGACTTAATTACAATCATACAGATTGTTGTTTCGAATTACCAACTTTGTCAGGATTTTATAGTAATAGTCTTACCTTGTATACTTCAGGGATTAGAATTTGACCAAAATGGTACCTGGTAGAAAATATTCGTTTTACTTTGAAATCCTTTGTACTGTGAGTAAAGTAGCATGTGAAAGTGTACATGTGTGTTACTGCTCATTGACGTTGTAGTGGCAAGTGAGAATCAAAATGTGTATGATAGTCAAACAGATGATATATGTGAAATGTGTCCAATGGCTTAAGAATTTCTTCTTGTGACACATTTTATTACCATACTTTTCAAATGTGTATCCAGAACAGAAATAAAAAAAAACAACAAAGAAAACAAACAAACAATAAACAACAAACAAAAACAAAAAGAAAAAAGTACAATGAGAATAGCCCACAACTAACAGAAGTCCTGAATGAAGGATATTCAGATACTTAAAGTCTTTATTCAGCTTGCTGTTTTTCCAGTCGTTAATTGGAATGGAATCGACAGGCATGGTGTGCACATAGAGCCAGAATGAATAAATGAATCAGATTAGTTAGACAGGAGAGAGAACCTGCATTTCTGAACACCTCTTTGTCAGAGTCAGTGTTTAACTGTGAAAAAGAGTAATTAAATTATGCATGTGATATGTTTTGAAATAGTTATGGTCTGTTGTTGACTATCAAGGTTTGATACAGGGGATGAATTTGCTTTTGTGTAGTGTTATCAATTGTGATGGGTACACCAGAAACACAGCAAGAGAGAGAGAGTGTGTGTATGTATGTGTGTGTGTGTATGTATGTGTGTGTGTGTGTGTGTGTATGTGTGTGTGTGTGTGTGTGTGTGTGTGTACAATCAGATTAGTTAGACAGGAGAGAGAACAAGGGGAGCGGGTGGGGAGTTGGGGAGAGAAATGTAAAGATTTCTTTGAATTGATACCGTGCTGCTTGTAGCACTTCCAAAATGTGACCTTCTCATTGCCTAATTGCGCCCATGTCTATGTGATCTGACAGAAAGAGGCTGTAGCAGAAATCCCAGGGGTCCTGCAGTTGTCGCTCAAAGTATCCAGTGTGTCTGATGAAGCCCTGGAACTGCTAGCGTGGGTGCTTGACGACCCATCCTTTAAGCTGTGTACAAAGAACAAGTCTGAGGTACATGCAAAAGAATTTTCCTTCTGTGGATTCTCAGAGTGCAATTACAGTGCAGTGTGTGTTTGTGTGTGTGTGTGTGTGTGTGTGTGTGTGTGTGTGTGTGTGTGTGTGTGTGTGTGTGTTTGAAATAATGAATGCTGGTGGAAAAAAAACTGTGAAAGTCAATACAGAAATTTTTTTTTCTTTGTCTGATACTCGGTTACAGTACTGAGGAGAAAATTTTGTAATAAAGATATGCTTTGCAATATGACAGGCATAGTTAAACAAAACTGAACTTGGATTATACAGGATTTCACATCATCAACATTGTAAGAGTTTTCATACCCACCCCCCCCCCCCCCCCCCCCCCCCCAAGTTAACTTTCAGGAGGGGGGGAGGGGTCATATCCCAACAAAATATTCTTGGGGATGTGTGTGTGTGAGAGGGGGGTGGGGGGAAGCAGGTTTTACAAAGGATTCTGCCATATTTGATTAAAAAGCAAACTTACTCAATAATCTTATAGTTTCTTTGTCAATATGTGCTGCTGTTTAATGTTAAACTTTGTTATTTTAATTATAATCTGAGCTGTGTCAGATAAAGATCTCCAACATGGAATGAGATATTTCACTGGTGATCAGCATGGTGAATTTTTGAATGCTAACACTAATTTGACATTCAAAAACTACCAGTAACCCTTTGATTTATGAAGTAATCAGTATTCCCGGAGCTTTTGATTGCAAAAGTTTTCCAATCCATCAGTGGCAAAAACAGAAAAGAAGTGCAGACCTCCTGCTGTGTGTAAAGTTCACTTAAAGTCAAGTATGAAGAGTTAGATATCCACCACTGACACTCAGTTGAGCTAACCATCACTGTTCAAAAGCTTTGTTGTCCATCTGCTCTGTTGATGTTGAGTCAGCTCTGGCGTTTTGTCAGTCTCTTCTGATGATGTTTCTGGTTGTGATGGCTAGAAAAACCTCAAAGTTTTACAATGCCTTCTATCTAGTTTCTGTTGTTTTTGCCATTTTCGCTTTAGGCCAACTTGCATTTGTTTCTTTGCTTTTAATTTTTGCCATGTTGACATCCAAGGAGAGTGGACTGTAGGAAGCAATCAGCATTTCACTCATGACAAACTAGATGTGACGTTTTTTGCTGTTGGGGTGACTGATGAACCAGAACATGTACAGGAACTGGAAGACCAATCTTTACAGAACTTTGTGCACTTTAGTATACATACTATCATCTATTTCAGGTATTCAACTGAACTCATTGTCTGTTTCAAGACCTCTTGTACAATCAGCATATGTTCATCCCTGTAATTCATGTTATTTGCATATTCAAACATCGTGGGGGGTTTTATGTACATATTTTCAATTTCAGTGCTTGATTTACCCTCATTTTTACGTTGTATTCAACCCTGCTATATACGGATAATATACACAGAAGCCATGGAATAAACTGATTTTTTTTTTTATGCATTTGAAAATTTGGGCTGCCCACAAAGTATGAATGTTGGTAATAACTAGAACTATGATGTGCCAGTACCCGCATATGATTTAGTTAATAAACACAAGAGTTGAAGCTGTAAAGAAGTGGCATTTGTACACAACTGTAATTGCAATAATTACAATAGAGGACTATGTATGTGCTTAGTGGAGTACATCTCATTAAAAGATGGGTCAATTTCATTGGAACAGTATTCAAACATCAAGAAGCTGACAGGCCACACAACATCGGTGCCAGATCCCAGCTACATCTTTGAAGTGCAGTATGGAGAAAGCGGAGAGAAAAAGTTCCAGTCGCTGCAAGATGGCAGGGCCCTGATGCATGCCTATCATGGCAGTCGCATTGAGAACTTCCACTCCATTCTACACAACGGGCTGGCTGGTCACATGAACAAGGTAGGCAGCTGTGTTTTCATGGAGTCTGCAGCTCCACACCATGAAACAACAGCCCCACAAACATGAATCAATGATATCACATCATGAAACAACAGCCCCACGCCATGATACAACAGCACCAATTCATCAGACAATTGTACCATACAATAAAACAACAGCACCTTATCATGAAGCAAGAACATCACATGATGAAACAAGAGCACCGTACTGTGAAACAGCAGAACGACACATGAAACAACAGACACACAGAAACAGTAGAACCACATCATGAAATGACAGAACCACCCCATCAAACAACAGACACACAGAAGCTGTAGAACCACATCATGAAATTACAGCACCACATCATCAAACAGTGGCACCACACCATCAAACATCAGCACAATGTCATGAGACAACAGCACCACATCATGAAACAACAGTACAATGCCATGAAACAGTAATACCACACCATGAAACAACATTACGATGTCATGAAACAATAGTATCACACCATGAAACAACATATCATGAAACAATAGTATCACACCATGAAACAACATGATATCATGAAACAATAGTATCACACCATGAAACAACATATCATGAAACAATAGTATCACACCATGAAACAACATGATATCATGAAACAATAGTATCACACCATGAAACAACATATCATGAAACAATAGTATCACACCATGAAACAACATATCATGAAACAATAGTATCACACCATGAAACAACATGATATCATGAAACAATAGTATCACACCATGAAACAACATGATATCATGAAACAATAGTATCACACCATGAAAAACATAATATCATGAAACAATAGTATCACACCATGAAACAACATGATATCATGAAACAATAGTATCACACCATGAAACAACATTACAATATCATGAAACAATAGTATCACACCATGAAACAACATGATATCATGAAACAATAGTATCACACCATGAAACAACATTACGATATCATGAAACAATAGTATCACACCATGAAACAACATGATATCATGAAACATAGTATCACACCATGAAACAACATATCATGAAACAATAGTATCACACCATGAAACAACATGATATCATGAAACAATAGTATCACACCATGAAACAACATATCATGAAACAATAGTATCACACCATGAAACAACATGATATCATGAAACAATAGTATCACACCATGAAACAACATCACGGTATGAAACAATAGTACCACACCATGAAACAATGTACCACACCATGAACCAATAGTACCACACTATGAAGAAAGCAACAGACCACCATGAAATAGATATTGCCACACCATGAAAACAGTACTGTGCCATATAACAAGAGCATAACTCCACAGGTGGTCATCCTGCCGAGGCCTGAAATCCATCATCCACTATGCTGCTTTGACCCCTGCTCACCTAATAGAACATGCACAGATTTGTAGTATTACTATTGTTAGGGAGTATTACTGCACATGAAAGAGGGCGTTAAAGAAATCATTTCCTGCATTTTGAACATCTCTTTGTCAGAGTCAGTGTTTAACTGTGAAAAAGAGTAATTATGCATGTGATACGTTTTGAAATAGTTATGGTCTGTTGTTGATTTCAAGGTTTGATACAGGGGATGAATTTGCTTTTGTGTAGTGTTATCAATTGTGATGGGTACACCAGAAACACAGCAAGAGAGAGAGAGTGTGTGTATTTGATTTGATTTGATTTGATTGATTAATTTAACGTCTGTTCACAACAATGGTGATATTAGACTAAAGAGTGTTTTGTATGTATGTGTGTGTGTGTGTGTGTGTATATGTGTGTGTGTGTGTGTACAACCTTGTACCTACACCATGGTACAACCTTGGTGTGGTACAAGGTTGTCAGTACAACTTGAGTTAATCTGACAATAAATTGGTTTCAGTCAGTCAGTGTGTGTGTGTATGTGTGTGTGTGTGTGTGTCTCCCTCTCATTTATATGAAGAAGTTAATGGAGCTGTTTTTGTGTGTGCTGCCAGATGTCCTTGTTTGGCAAAGGCACCTACCTGTCCAATGAGCTGGCAGTGTCCATACTGTACAGCCCCGGGGGCCAGGGCTGGAAGAAGAGTCAACTGGGCAACAACTTGGGGTGTGTGGCTGTCTGTCAGATGATCGATGACCCCAGCGTCAAATGCACCATCAAGGAAGGTGGGTCCTCATGTGTGTGAAAATGTGAAAATCTAAGTGTGTGTATGTATGTGTACATATGTACCCTCTCAAAAACTGGCTCAGGATATTTTTTCTGCAGTGAAAGAAGTGAAATATCCTGAGCGATATCCCAGCTGCCATATACTCCATGCTTGCTCACAATCATTGTCATTGCATGATTTTGGCACTTTTTAATTTTACGTGTCTTAGTACAAGCATTGTAATCTATAGCTATAGGTCAAGACACAGAGGGAAAAAATGAATTATGCAGTTAATATACTTTTAAATACCTTTCAGCTGATATTATAACGTTGTTGTGTCAGAAGCAATATGACTGAAACATAAGACAGTTTTGTTTATGTTTCTTTGATAAAGATATTACAATAGCAAAACAGAGGAAATGGGGGATAATGTCAGTCTCTCTTTAAACAAATGTAAAAAAAAAAAAATAAAAAAAATTGTGTAGGGCATGTAATCCAAATGAAATCCCTAATTACCACACACATTCCTTCACCTGACTGACATGTTGCTGAGCCAGAAAACAGCAAGCATGCCTCGTTTGGGAATTCCCAGTTGCAGACAGGGTTGCTTGTGTTTTGAGACAGCTTTGTCCAGAAAGATCACCTCTATAACAGGAAAACAAACTTTTTCCGTTTTACTGGAGACATGAGGCAGGTATCTCCACAGGAAATGGCGGCCTTTCTGGCTGGTCACCGGGAAAGCATTCTGCTATCCCACAGTATGACAAAGTTTGTTGCGCAAAAGTGAAAAAAAAACAAGGGATTATTAGAGTTTCCACTGAAAGTCGCTGAAATAACAGTCTTTTAACTGCACAACGCTCTGTCAATGATTGACCCACTGAATACTGTGCACTTCCACTCTTGTAAATTCATGTGGCTCTTGTATTCATACTTTTGAAATATTCACTATGATCGTCCATTATGATTTCATCTAAAAGTTGTTACACTATAATTGTTTCATTGAGTCATTGTGTTGGACGCCAAAAAAAAATAAGAAGAACTCACCAAATTATTCAAGATCTGCCCACTCAAAGCAGTACACATTACAAGAAGAAAATAACTTATAAACTCTCCCCCTAGACTTATTAGTTATTTACAGAATAAGAGTTAAATGTACTTTTTAACTAAGACAGAGGTTGGGTGCAGGCAGCCACATGCATTTGAGTGCACCTGATCAGAAGTTGGGTGTCAGGTGTAAAGAGTCAACGAGTGAAAACGAAGGCTTTTGGTAAGAAATTGGCAGTCCATGCATACCCCAGTGGAGCAAGTCTTTCCCTGTGGGTAAGCATCAGCACTGTTCACGGTTGCACAATAGAATGTTTAGCAATTTGCAAGTTGGTTTTTTTTTTTTTTTACTTTTATTTCTGTTACATCTCCATCCTTGTTTGATTATTGGTATTATTTAAAAGCTAAATGGAATTGTAATACATAAGATTAGTTGTAGATTAAAGGTTTTGAATGTTGCTTTCACTCGGACTGTGCCACCCGGTGCTGGATGGTACGTTGTGAATATAACATACTGCTGACACCCATATTTGGGTAGTATGTAGTGAAAAGTTAAGAGCCCTGCACTGTATGTATTTGTGTCGTCTAATCTGGGGGTCATGATTACAGACTCATGCAAACTTAAATGTTAACACAAACAGAAATACACTTTAGAGGATGTGTACAGAGACATTATTTCTGTATTGTATAAGAACATATATGGCTAACTTCAGCAGGTGTTTAAACAAGGTCTGAATTTTTTTAGCATTCACACAGTGTCTGATAAGAAATCATCCATCTTCATGAACAGAAGAAGATTAACCTTTTTTTTTCTAAGTCCAAAGTTGATTTGAGAAAAATAAAACTACCAAACAGTCTAATACATTTTCTGAAGTACTTGACAAACTTTGGTACTGTTCTGAAATTTAGCATATCCACCTACTCCCCTCATGTGTAACAGAACAAATCCATATTGTACCACATTTGGAATAGGACTCTATTTCTGTATGTGGATTAAAGTGTACCAGTCTTTTGATGTGATCATCAAGGTCACTTGCCTCCATTGTGAGGGTTCAGCGCATTAATGCCAGACTGACCTCATTTCACTCACCTTAGACATTGTCAGTTAAAATTCCAATCAATTTCAGTCACATTTGTAGTTATTCCTAGAAGCACCTGAGGCATTGTTGCCATTTTATCAACTACTGGGCCGCTTCAGTATCCTCTTATCTTAAACATACTGTCAATGTCACCATCATCTATTGGTATAGCCAGTCACTCTCCAAAGAAGGTGAGAAAAACAAAAATGGTACCCACAAGAACTAAAGCTGCCTGCTGAAAATACAGCATCTTAATGCTCAAACTCTCCTTGATGATCTGTGGGGAAACTGCAAGTTGAGTGGTTCCTTAGATCAGCAGTTAAAAAATTATGATGGATGGGTTAGTAACTTTTAGTGCAGGCTGAAGATCTTGACAAGGTTGGAAACTTTTTTTATTCAGTTCTGGTTCAGAAGATTTGAGTCATCACTTTCATGATTTTTTATTTTTTTATTTAACCAATATATATCTTTAATTCTGATGTACGTGTCATTCATCCTCGCATGTAATGACCTGTGTGCCCTCATCCAGGTGGCAGACCCTCTACAGAGGGTGACGAGACCAACAGGAACAGAGCACGGGCAGCAGAGAGCCTTGCTGGTGATGTGCCAGAGCGATACTACGTGGTGGAGAACAACGACATGGTGCGCGTCAAGTATCTCCTCATCTACAGTCAGCCGTCCACTGCCAGAACTCATCGGTAAGTCTGCACGCCATGGATGTGTGAACATGTCCTGTCTACAGATAGAAAGCCACGTAGCAGACTTCCTGCGTAGCAAATGAAGCCATTCTATGCAAAGTTATAAGTGACCAGTAATATCACTGTGGTTCCCAAACAACAAATTTTATCCCTGTTAGCTGCAGCAGATCAAACGCTGTATCAAATATGGTCGCAGTTCTTTTCTCCCAGCCAGAGATTAGAACGTGTTGCCTGAAACAGCTGTGGGAGCAGATGTTCTTGACTCTTTCAAGGCAAGAATGCCACTTCAAGATAAGAATACCATGTATCTAACAACAAGTTGAACGGTAGCTGTATACAGTAGATAGGTAGGCATGCATAGGATGTCCCGGTCCTGTCTTTGTTGTGTGGAAATGTTGTTTTCTTGACTTGATTTTTAGCCTGGTTTTGTGTTAGAGTGTGCTTGGATCAGCTGGTCCTTAAGGGTGAAAAATAGTTGTAGCCACCAGCCACCATGGCGAAGTGGTTAGAGTTGCAGATACTGGCTGAGAGGTCATGGCTTTGATTCACCTCAGAGCACTGGGATTTTTCTGCCCCGACTGGCTCCTTTCCAGAGTTGAGTTTGCTACGGGTTCAATTGGAAAGACTGGGACCACACAGTCGAGTTTCATTCACTTAATGGATGCATCTCTGATAGTGCTGATCAAACAGAGTTAAGATTGTGTTACCTATGCCTGGCAGTACATAAGCTGGTACCACCTGCGTTGCCCTGTTTCCTCACAGTTGTACACCCTGTGGTTGGTCACAAATTGTCTACAGGGTAGCGAGAAATCAGTTCACCTCCATATCACTTGTGTATATTTTTTCCTCAAAGATCAGTCTAGAAAATTGTTGGAATGGCTCACATCTGCTGCAGCGGCCACTATTGACAACAGCAAGATCCATTCACTGACCGCTTCAGGCTGATGTCAGAACCACAGTCTGGAAAGAAAAAAAGGATCAGTTTTTTTTAAATTGTCATGGGATTTTCTCACATTGTCAAAGAAGCTCTGATATATATCACTTACGCAAACCTGTTAACCCACACGCTTTTGCCATATTTTATACACATATTTGGCAAAAATACAATGCATGCAATGATCTGAAAGAAAAGACATCAAAATAAATTCTAGAGGTGTAGTTCTTGAATGGTAAGAGCTTTTGCGGCGCATAAAGATTGTGTTGACTTTAGAGTGGCCACTCTTGTTAACTCTCGCACTTGAAATGGCATCTGGCTGTGTCCGAGTCTTCAGTAACATGCCAATATGTTGGAACAGTCACAGGGACTATAGGCCCTGAAATGGCAGGGGAAAAAAATGGTGAGACAGCATGAATTTGTGCCAAACTATGCCGATGAATCAGCTTTCAAAGTAATATGTACTGAGAGAAACATTTCCTATTGTATATACCAGGCTGTACCCTCGACTGTGTGATAGTAGGTGAAAACAATCCCCCCCCCCCCCAACTCACCCCTTTTTACAACAGTTTGGAAGAGGTGTACACGTACTCTATATACAAAATACATTATTTTAATTGAAAAGTACAGTGATAGCAGTTTTAGGGTAAACAAGCCTGCTCACAGTCAAGATATGAAAACAAACAAAAATATACATATGCTCGCATATAATCCAACTATGAAGTGTGGTTGCATGGACCATAATTCCAAGTTGTTTCTAGCTTGATGGCAAGAGGATCGATACGATTCCAGTTTGAACAATTTGATGATAGTGTGTGTGTGTGTGTGTGTGTGTGTGTGTGTGTGATGTATTGATATCTTTATATATGATGTTGCTGTGTTGGTAGAACTGTTATAAGCATGGGGATGTCATAAATGTTTGTTGCTGTTATTATTTCCTGTTACTGTGCTTTCATACTCATACAGAAATGATTAAAAAAAATTTTTTTTATTAATCTTCTATGTTTGTTGGTGTCTTGAAAGTGTAGTATCCATTCTGTTTCCTCAGTGGCAAGTCAGCCAAAACTGATAGGTTTTCACATGTGCAGGTCAGCCAATCCTGTGCCGTGGTACATATAGGTTTTCACATGTGCAGGTCAGCCAATCCTGTGCCTTGGTACACACAGGTTTTCACATGTGCAGGTCAGCCAATCCTGTGCCTTGGTACATGTAGGTTTTCACATGTGCAGGTCAGCCAATCCTGTGCCATGGTACATATATGTTTTCACATGTGCAGGTCAGCCAATCCTGTGCCTTGGTACACACAGGTTTTCACATGTGCAGGTCAGCCAATCCTGTGCCGTGGTACATATATGTTTTCACATGTGCAGGTCAGCCAATCCTGTGCCTTGGTACACACAGGTTTTCACATGTGCAGGTCAGCCAATCCTGTGCCTTGGTACATGTAGGTTTTCACATGTGCAGGTCAGCCAATCCTGTGCCATGGTACATATATGTTTTCACATGTGCAGGTCAGCCAATCCTGTGCCATGGTACAGGAAGAATAAGTTTGCCGTGATGATGGCCATTTACATGCTGCTGCTGCTGTGTATCGGACTGTTCAGCTCCAAGAGCTTCCACTTCTACGTCAAGAAAGCCTTCAAGAGCTATGGTTTCAGCAAATAATATGACTACCATTTTAGATGTGTGTGTGTATGTGTGTGATGAGATTCAACACTGTGAGCTAAATTGGATCACCTTAGCATCTGGTCTAAGAGGAAACGTGAATATTGTGACCAAAAGAGGATCAACCTTGCATGTTGTCTCAGAAAAAAACATGAATACACAAAGCTCATTGTCTGACAGTGTGTAAGATCCCTGGTAAAGATTGTTGAGAAAAAGAAGAAAGGAGAAGAAAAAACACGAAGGGCCAACAACGAAGGAGAGGGCTTAACAAAAAAAAAAAAAAAGAAATTTTTTTTTTGGCGATTTGTGGGGATTTTTATGTTGGCTGGTTTTTGGGTTTTTTTTTAAGGTGATCTTGGGTGTACATATTTCCTGTTGCATTATTTATTCATTGTTATTGGATAAGTTACGTGATGGATAATGCACAGTTAATAATAATCCATAAACAGTGGCGCTTGAATTCATTCATGAACAAGTATGCACACAAAGCAGTCAGAAACCCTTAGCAAAGTCTTTTTAAAACAGCATCATACCCACCCATAAGAGAGCATGCTTATCCACATAGCAGTTGTCCACACACTGTATAGAAAAGCCCCTACAACAGAATGTCTGATCTTTTAGTGATCAGGTCTGTAACATATACACAAAGCAACCTGACGCCTTTTTTCAGGTAAAAAGCTTATTCAGAAAGAAGACCGACAGCGAAATATTTTGAACACATGTATGGCAAAACACAACTGTATTTTCCTGCCTTTTTTTACTGACCACACATATTCCTGTCTCCCTGCCCCAATTTATGCATGTATCTCAACATCAGCAGGAGTGAAACAATCCTTGAAGAAATCCATGAGTCACTTTACAGCATGACCTTTGATTTTGTTTTGTCAGTTTTAAAGTTGTCTCATTTTTATCCATGTATTGCTCAGGAATATCTTTTCTCTCTTTTGTTGTTGTTGTAGATAGTTTCTTTCTGTAACAGTGAAAGCAATAAGTACTATTCATTTAAGTTATGTATTCACTGTGAACTGATGATGATACGGCCAGAATTACTGTCTTCAACTTCCACTTCAACACAACCACATCCATGTTATTCTGCGTTTGAAGGGATGTATATGTATCATCTCTTTTTGTGGAAGGGATTTATGTTTTGTGATTATTATTTTAGGCAAATTCCCACTTTCAGTAGGTGACAGCCCTGATGTGGCCCTTTGCGGTCGGCTGGACTATAAGCAACATTATCTTATCTTATCTCCCACTTTCAGTAGGTCACAAGTCTGAAGGAATTTGACTTTTCCCATATTCGAGCAAGATCAACAGTCAGCAAATGAGAGGGCCTGATTCAGAATTTTTTTTTTTATATAGATGCCAGAAAATAAATGTGAACATAAACAAACAGTCCACCTCTATACCATATGTTGTAAGGAGTATATTTTCACATTTCAAAATATACCAATAAAGATTAGTTCTGAACCAATATAGTGACGAGGCAGAAATAGTAGACCCTGAAACAAACACACCATTCACATTAAGTGAAACACTACTTACATCATCCGTAACCAAATAACCCAACACAGGTAGAATGTGTTCTACCAGGTTATGACATTATATATGACAAGGCAGGAATAGTAGACACTGAAACAAACATACCATTTACATTAAGTGAAACAACACTTACATCATCCACAACTAAATAACCCAGCACAGGTGGAAGATGTTATACCAGGTTATGACTATCAATCCTCATAGGACTGCAGACTGTCACAGCTTCTCACTGAGGGCCATGAGAACACAAACCCTCAAATATTCAACTGGAATCCAGGCTCAGCCACTGTTCTAGTGGAACCTTCCATGAGTCAACAAATCATCAAAGTTTGTGTAACTGAGAAGTTTTCACATTAGCCTTTCATGGAAGGACAGTAACATTTGCCTGACTGCCTGTGGCAGGCGATCACTTCTGCCGAGCCACGTGTTGAATGGTGCAACCTGCTCTTGGGCCAAGAGCAGCAATATTTTCAGTCGCCTCTTTCGGAGAAGTAAAAGTGCAGAGTTAAGGTAAAAGTCTCCATAGGCTGTAAAGGCAGCATGAACTGTGTCCGGGCATGGCTTGATGGAAGTTGGTGCCCATCCACCTCCTTCCACCCCCTTTAGCCTTCTCTGAACTGAATCAGGTACCCCCTTTACTGCTGGGTGGACAAACAGGATTTTCAAGCCCAAAAATCATACCACACAAGTAGCTGGAACTGTCAGTTCTGCAGGCAAACACTTGAAAACCATTTGACTACAGGCTGTGAGATTTTCCCAATGTTGAATGATTATCGTGATTTCTAGAGATTTTGCTTTGTGAAACTACCATTTTAAGTTGTTGTTTATGATATCAATATTAGTATGTGTCATACCATGTAATTGGCCAATACAGAAGGCAATGGCCAGCCAGAATGGAGCACATTGGTTGTCAAGTTTGGGTTACCTGTTTACACAATACCAAACAAATATAAATTGTGTTTTCCTATTTCTTCATTATTTCACATTTTATACTATTTAAAATTATTGCTGATTGACGAGCTGGTGGTTCTGCATCAGGACAGTTGAAAATCTTAGTCTACCTGCCTCCCAGGCAGTTCAGGAAAAGAAAATAATGACCCACTCTGCCAGTGCACTAAATTGATATTTGATACGCGAGAAAAAAAAAGAAAGAAAGAAAAAAGCTAATGTTTAATTTTTACATGAGGTGACAGCTGAACTGAAAAACACGTTGTGTTGAAGCCGCAGTAAGGTTCAGTAGACCTAGACACAAAAATTCTGGAGTTTCAACATGCCATTTCGAATTACGAGCTTTGGCCAACAACTCCTACTACACCTTCCAGATTATGAACACACGCAGTCATTTTGCATCACACCCTAAAGTTCAGATATTGAAACCACTCCTTCAGATGACAAAAATGGTGCTCAGCTGATTTAGGAAATGACAGCATTATTCAACTGTAAACAGCCTGTTTCCATATATAATATTCCAAATTCATTTTTCCTTTGAAAAAAAATATCTGAGTTTTTTTTATTTATTTCCAGTTAAATTCCAAAATCTGCAATCATCCAGTTGACTGCCCAAAATTAGGAACAGTTTAGCAAACATAATAGATTAGTAATAGAAAACAATTGCATACCTGATTGAATGTCCACCTCATCTTACTTCTCCCACAAGGGAAACAAAAGCAAAAAAGGATTAGAACAAACAAATTTCAGTTTCCTCCCACCAAACAGTCTGACACAGCACCTCATCTACAAAACTTTTAGTTAGAAATGAAAATGTTCCTCATGATCCAGACCATTCAAAATAAAAATTTATGAGAAATTCCCACAGGAAAATTAATATTCTTTGTAAAACACTACTTTAAAATCCTATGCCCACATTCTGACTCCTCCCCTAGACCACATTGGCATCACTTCCTTTTAAGGAACTCTGTCTAGTCTTAGCCACTAAATTGTAATAACAATGGGGTACAACCTGACTCAAACGTAGCTCTTGAACAAACAACGAAATAAAGAAAACAGGTAAGTAAGCAGTTTCACAATGCTGCCTTCCATGCTTGTATAAAAAGATAAATGAGATGTGCGATGGTTTTACTCAACTGCTGCTTGTAAATTATGCAACAAAATAGCGGGGACTCTGAAATATTGTGTTCTTTCTTGACATTCTTCATCTCTCTTACTTATGTTTGACAGTGGTGTTGTGACTCATACTGGATGATTGTTTCGTATATAGAAGTGTGATTTTACTGTTGATGCATGTTGTCTTTGTTACAGATTGGGCAATGATTGCATGGATGGCATTCGGATTTTGAAGATGCATGTATGGTTGTGAATTGTCTTATTGGGACAGAAATAAATAGTTAGGCCAGTTTATGGAAGGAAGGGCATATGTACACACACACACACACACACACACACACACACACACACACACACACACACACAGAGTTACACTGTATTTAGCATTTGATTAGTTCAATCAAGTATGTACAGCTTTTATTTTCCCTGTGAAGTTTTTTTTTAATCTTTTGTTAAAGTTTCCAGGCCAGCCAGATAAAGGATGCTGTACTGTATCAGTCATAAACCCCTGGCATTGTTGCCTTGTTATATTGTGTGTCTATTTGAATAAGGGAGTGTTGGTTTTGGGGGAAGATGTTCAAATTGTGAGGAAAAGTTGCCACTTTAGTCCTCCAAAAGGGCAGAGGTCCCACCACCTTCACCGTAAGTGGTGCTGTCTGTTCTGGAAGTATACTGTTAAGACGTGTTGTTGTTACTTCTTTGCTTAGGTAGCCAGTCACATCCTGTGTGGAATCTTCATGTGAAGAAAAGCACCAATACATCAGAATATGTAGATTAGCAAAGTTTTTATTTTTCAAAAGAAAACGAATTTTTTCTTCCTATCTCTTTACTTCAGGAGCATGTTAATATGACAAACAATATTCACAGGAGGAAACTGTTAGGTCTATATTGAAATTCATATGCAGTCGAAAATGATTTTTTTTCTTCCTATCTCTTTACTTCAGGAGCATGTTGATATGACAAACAATATTCACAGGAGGAAACTGTTAGGTCTATATTGAAATTCATATGCAGTCCTTCAAAAAGACCTTTGTGTAGGTTCAGGCCCATTATCTTTGGTGATGTTCATATTAGTGGGAAATGTACTTTGGCATTGCTGGTATTTTGATGAGGCATCATTGGAGTTCAAGTTAATTCCGTTTTTGCTAGGATAGCATCGATTCTGTCCTGCTGTTTCTGATAGCTCATGAAAGGATCACCAGGTAGACTGGAGTCTGGGTGCTGGTTTGGATATGT
Organism: Conus ventricosus; assembly: GCA_018398815.1. Taxonomy (NCBI): domain Eukaryota; kingdom Metazoa; phylum Mollusca; class Gastropoda; order Neogastropoda; family Conidae; genus Conus; species Conus ventricosus. Next base: position 88,262,800 of record CM031608.1, on the reverse strand, counting down.
GTGTGTGTGTGTGTGTGTGTGTGTGTGGTGTGTGTGTGTGTGTGTGTGTGTGTGTGTGTGTGTGTGTGTTTGTTTCCTATTTCATGTAGCACTTTGTGACTTCATTTATGATTCATGTAGCTGAAGGTAGGTGGGGAAATGGGGAAGAAGGGTGGGGGGAGAACGCTGCACTGTACAAGAAGAAACAAGATTCCTCTGCTGAGTTGTGTTCAATGAACCACACAGGCTTCCACTTCATAAATCACCAAAGGAAAGGATTCATTTTCAGAGCTTACGTGGTACAGTTGTGTGAAACTGTACAAAACTCTACACATAGTTTTTTCTGTCTTGTACCTGAAGGACAGTGGCCTCCTACAATGTCCTCCATGCTTCTGTTGCCTGGTGTGTTTTGACTTATTTATAGTGTAGATGTTATCTTTATTTGCCTCCTGCGCTCTATGTTCTTATTCCTTCCATTTTGTTTTATGTGGTTCATATATACATTTAGATTTTTCGCACTCATATATGTAATCAATTTATGTGTTCATAACAAATCCATACCTCTTGATCCAAGAAACATTTTTGAATACAAATAGATGGAGTATACCAAAGGGGCACAAATTTTCAGCACAATGGTTTCTGTCAGGCAAACTGCAGAAAGTAGGATGCAGATGTATTCAGTCTGCTTGTGTTCATCTTTCGTCTAAAGCTGTAGTGGAAATTTGGTTACAAGTTCTGCATACCATACCAGTTTTAGCACTGGTGTTGTCCTTGTAGGGGCTGAACCAGAAACTGTGGAAATCAAAACATCTGGATGACAAAACTGATTTAGCTGAAGATTTGTGCCTTCTTTGGTTTTGCTTTGTCTGTAGAGTTACTAGGCATCCCTTGTTGTGTTAGTTGTATTTCCAGAATACTGCAGTCATTTTTGCTTGAGATTATTTGCAACAGTCGACACTGCTCCAACATCATGAAAATTATAACCTGTGTTTACTACCAACACACACACACACACACACACACACACACACACACAGCACACACACACACACACACACACACACACACACACACACACACACACAGCACACACACACACATACACATGGCACACACACATGTACATACATACACTCTCACATACGCATGCACAAAACATCATACTCCCAGTGCTAGCAAGCAGGCAATCATCTGTTTTGATACACATCTGCAGTGCCATTGTGCATGTATCTAACCAATCGCATGATGCATAATCCAAAGCATTATAGATCATGATGTTTGACAGAACAGCTGTGGTGAAAAACATGTCTTGGAAACAAAATAAACTATGACGGAACATCTCACTGTGAAAGAAATGTTTTTTGGGAGGGAAGAGAGTTGGAAGATGGGGGAGTGGGGGGAATATTTAAGACACATCATGGTGTTGTTGTTCCTTTGAGTCTTGTCCAGGAAGGATAGCAAAGGTTAATACAAAAACCAGTGGAACATACTTGGTTGAGATGCTTATTTCCTAAATATCTTTAAACTGGCTTTCTTTTTGTCATAAGATGCAAGTATTCACAATGATTGTCCTTGGACAGTAGGTGTTAGGGGTGCAATGACAGACACTGCGGCAATCAGGGATAACCACAGTCTCCCATCTTCAGTCATGCGTAACAAAGTAGAGGCATCATAGCCAGTCCTCTGTTATGCTGTCCATCCAGAAGTCCAGAGAGACCAAGTCATCCTTCTCTGAGCACCCTGAGCACATGTTGATTTTCCCAAGTCCACTGAAAAGTATACAAACCCAGTCGTCACATTTTTTTTAGATATAATCAACAGAACAGTGTGTTGCACTGCAGCAGTTTCAAACTTGTATGCCTCTGCCAACTTGTTCTATGCTAGCTATTATCTCCCCTTACTTTCCCCAGAAACTGACCATTTCTATATATATTTTCAAAAAATCATTTTAAAAAAATGAATAAACACTGACTTGTTATTTTTTTCAAGTTTTGTTTATAAATGATTGGGAAACCACAAACAATATAGCAATGTTATTTTTCTATTTATTTGGCGATACAGCATGAATGACAAAGAAAACGAGATTTTGTGTGTCATGTCAAAATAGGGGTGGTTACCAGTTGCTGTGGCGAAGTGGTTAGCTTTGCGAACTCCCGGCTGGGAGGTCGCAGGTTCGATTCCCCTCAGGGTCATGTGGGATTTTTCTGCCCCGACTGGCTCCTACCCAGAGTTGAGTTTGCTGCGGACTCAGTTGGGAAGACTGGGACCACACAGTCGAGTTTCATCCACTTAATGGATGCGTCTCTGAGAGTGTTGCTCAAATTTCCTGACCAACACTGCAGATGCCTGTATCTCTCGGGCCTGGTTGACGCCAGGATATATTATGAAAGGAAGCGTAGAGTACAGCCCTGTCATGTAGTCACAGACCGAAATGGAAATCCATAGCATCATCTTAATCATCCTCATTCTCATCAATCAGCATTAAAAAAAATGTCTCAAATTCGGTTACCCTTCATGCCCTGCTCTCATAGTGACCTCAATTTCGATGTCCTCTCCACGTCTGTGGCCATGGTTTGGTTCCTTAAGGGTCACCGGTATCGGTAAGTCCATGGGGGCTGTCGTTGGCCGGACGTGGTGGTGCCCTCCGGAGGGAGAGCTCACTCACGCCGGCTCCGCAACTAAGCAATTATTGTCATCAGTAGGGGTTTAGTAGGTGGTGTCCTGCGTATGTTGGATCAGAACAGCGCCCACTGAACACCACCAAAGTGACTCAGCAGCAGTGCATGTCTCCTCCAGTGGGTTGCTTCTTGACAACTTGACATTGACTGCTCCCTGTGGATTGCCAGTGCCGGGGGCAGCAGCGGGACTGACCAGGCTGTGGCTGTCGACGGGGTGTCGGAATGAGCTGCGTGAGTGCACTGCCTCTGAGGTCAGGTGGCACAGAGGTTAAGACAGCAAAAAAAAGTAAAATATAAAATAAAAAAATAGGGGTGGTACACACCCTATGAACAAAAAGTTTACATTAACTGTTTTTTTGCCCTGAAATTATTCAACTGTTTGCAATAATTCAAGGGCTTCGGTCACATTGTATCGGTGATTTGTAATGTTTCTTTCACCACACCTGCTTGACGGAGTCGCTGACGATGCCACATTGCCACGTCAAGCCAAACCGAGCTGGTGACATGGCATGAAAAGCATCTGCTAACGAGCATTCAGCTTGCAAAGCCTAAGTGTCAGTACGCCTGCACTCTAATTAGTATGCAGGAGCTATCTGTAACAAGTAGTTTCATACAAAAGTTTCACTTACTTCGGAGATAAATTCCAAAGCTTTGGACTGCATATGCAGTCCTTGGTATACAGCGGTTGTAAACATAAGGACTGGATATGCAGTCCTTAGTACAGAAAGAGTTAACCATTTGAATTCCCTGGGGAGCATAGGGCTGTAGCAACACTCCGTTAGTGAACTCTGTTCTGAGCCGACATCTGCAGCTGGGCTCATCCCATTCAGGCTGCCTTCTTTCAGAATCAATGCACTGCTGCCAGGTTGTTTCACCTTCCTTTCCCCTCATGTGGGTTCCATTCAAGTGCCAGTTTAGTGATGTGTGTGGGAGGCCTTGGTAATGTGTGGCCAGTCCATCCCCATGTCCTTTTCTGTATCTTTCTGTCTTTAGAAGTTTGCTTTCCACTGCCAGGGAAGTCAGGTTTTTACCTGCATCAGTTGGTTTTTCTGATTATCAGCAAGATTACACAAAAACTGATTCTGACAAAAATTGGTAGAAAGATGGAATGTGGTGGGTTCTTTTTTTTTTTTTTTTTTTTTTTTTTTTTTTTTTGTCAAGAAGATCACACAAAAACTGCAACACTGACTGTAGCAGAACTCAGCACAAACACGGAACATGGCCGGTTCTTCTGTCAACAAGATGGCACAAAAAACTGCAACACTGATTTTAACAGAGGAACTCGGCAGAAAGACAGAATCTGACCAGTTTTACTGTCAACAAGATTACACAAAGACATGAAGACTTAATTTAACAAAAATCGGTAGAAAGACGCAATACGTCAGTAGAAAGACGGAATGTTGCCGGTTTTTATTGCCAACAAGATTACACAAAGATTGCAAACCTGATGTTAACAAAACTCAGTAGAAAGACGGAATGTGGCCGGTTTTACTGTAAACAAGATTACACAAAGACAGCAAAACTGATTTTAACAAAACTCAGTAGGAAGACAGGAATGCGGCCGTTTTTAGATTACACAAAGACAGCAAAACTGGTTTTAACAACATTCTGTAGAGAGTCGGAATGTGGACGACTTTACTGTCATAAAAATTATACCCCCAAAAAATTCAAAACTGATTAAACAAAACTCAGTACAAAGATGGAATGTGACCGGCTTTTTCTGCCAACAAGATTACACAAAAATTGCAAAACTGGTTGAAACAAAATTCTATAGAAAGATGGAACAATTACATGACATTGTGGTACTGACCTGGATCCAAGAGCAGATCCAGCATCCATTCAACCTTGGCAGAGACCATCTCTTTCCCGAGTGCCCTTTCACCAAGTGTTAGTGACTTGCTGCCCATTTTTATGTCTTGTACGAGTTTCACTCCCTCAGCCCCTCAGCCCTCATTTTGAACGGATCCCTTTGCAGTTCCCGACGGGAAAAATGGATCTCTTTGCATTGGTCATCCGACCAGTTACAAGGAAGTCTACAGAACTGGGCTAATTGTGTAGTGCAACAGGTATGTACATTTATATCTGTTCACAACTGAAAAGTCAAGGAACAGCTTTGATTGTCAGTAGTTTCAAACAGAAATTCACAATCAGCATGGAAAACTGACTGACTTCAATAACACATGAGATCTTACATTGTGAACGTGAATCATCCTTCTATCTGCTGATGAGACAGCTGTCCATACCAGACGGCAAAATCCAGGGGGGAAAAATCATGGAATTGTTAACCCATTGCCCAACCAGTGTACCCAATAAGCCATAACGGTGACAGTGGCAGTCCATGATGTACGTGCGAGACGTACACAGCGTCAATACCGTTCACCACTGTTCAACGTAATGAGGTCTGAAACACACCTGCCTCCAAGAAGACAACAAGAATACTGTTTGTTGCTTGACTTTTATTTTTTTCAATCGACAATATGTTTTTTTTTAAAAAGGGGGGGGGGGGAGAGAAAAAGAGATGCAGATGGGAAATAACTACAAAGTTTCGACAAGTTAGTCTTTGTTTCAGCTTCTTTCCGTTTTAATGTTAACCTCTGTGGTGTGTGTGTGTGTGTGTGTGTGTGTGTAAGGGGGCAAGAACTCTGAAAAAGTTTTCTATTCTAATTCGTATCACCGTTGTGTTTTGTTGTTGTTGTTTTTTTCATACTCCAACAATAGTGACAGGTTCTGGTAGACAGAATGATCTCAGCTTCTCTGGCC
>CM031608.1:88062383-88252383 GCA_018398815.1 Conus ventricosus | reverse complement strand
TGTCTTGATAGTTCATACCTTTACATTCTTTGACCATACTGGCTGTTCTTTTCTGGACACTTCAAGACATCGTGAATGGTGTTTAAAATATACATATACTGTAAAATATAAATATACTGTACTACATTCTTTCAATACATTGTGACCGGCATTTTAAGATATGGGTACCATACTACATTCTGATATTCAGGATGTAGGCGGAGCATTGACTTATATGCTAATAAATATGTTTCCTTGTCTACATGATTCAGTATCAGTTTAACTATTTCCAGCGTCTGAATGGTTTGTTAATTGCCTTTTAAAAATGAGTGTCAAAAGTCAGTAGATTATTCTGCATTGCAAGATGCTTTTTTTTAAAACATCCTTATCTAACTTCATTGATTAGTCACATTCGGATTATTTTCACCAATATGCATTACTTTGCATTTAAACATATTATAACAGATTCCAATCACCTGACCACTGTTGTATATATTATTCATTGGATGAAGCTATATTCAAACACTGTATCATACATCTTTGTCTGATCAGCAGATATTTCGCCTGTGCTCTAGACGTAACTGAGTGGTAGATCATTTATGAAAATAGCAAATAAAATTGGCCCAAGAATGCTTTCTTGACGGATTTCGCCCAGTTCACGAGTTTTAGTTGAAAATTCCGTGCATTCAACACCCATATTGCGCCGAATTTGAGAAGATAAGTAATTGCTCGTTCTTGATTTTCGTTGTCCTGAGTGTTGTTTATCTTGCGTGAAGAAGACATAAGAAGTCGAAACGCGTCGATTTTTGTTTTTTACCATGTTAACTGGCGAAGTTATTTCAAATATTTTTCAAAATTTGTTTCAGTTTCCGCCTGCAGTCACCTCACTTTGCGGCTAGTTTTTCAATTGTGTAGATTCTCTTTCTGGCACTGCAGCAGCTCCAAGTACAAATCCCGTAAAATATTTCTTGGTCAGTCTTTGAGGTTTTGTTGTAATTATTGCTACCAACCTTTCTTCTTCTCCCACCTTTTCTGCTTCGCCGACTGTTGTTTTGAGGGGATTCAGTTTTAAGTCCCAAATCTCGCACCCGATGATTCCCAAGATGCAAGACAAAGTATTTTGAGAACCCATAAAAAGGTATTCTCACAATCGATTAAATGGTAAAGGGGGTTCCTTCAAAAACATTCCTGCTAACTGCACTTATAGTCATTGTTTTCCAAATTTCTATTCCGGACCGTCAAGTCACAATATGAAATTAACAGTTCAAAATGTAATATGTTATTATCCATTAACACTGTTTTAATTGTTTTACAGCCAATATCTAACAGCGTCAACCCCCCCCCCCCCCCCCCCCCCAACAGATTTTGTTGGTGTTGTTCAATGCGTATTTATCTTGATTTAGGTAAAGCGACAGAATGAGGTCGCGTTCATTTATGACGAAAGAGGGCGCTGCAGCAAGTTCCACCTCCGGTCTTTTCAACCAACGCCATTTTGCACGAAGCTGCTGTTAAGAGAACGAGACAATTAAAGCCGTGAACGACATTTGTTTTTTGTCTTGTCACTGAACAAAATTCAACATGGGCGGAAGAGAAGAGCCTGGGTATGTATATTTTAGGTGTTGGTGGTTCAGAATGTTTGAGGAACAGTTATTTTGAATTTTCACAGAATTGTCGAGTCAGAAGCGTTGGACGGCGGGAGAACGCTGTCGCTAGTGTCGCGGTAGGCTAGTTTCACCGTTCTTGCAACCAAACGGTAATGGATTTTCAAGTTATTCGATGAGAGTCATGTTTTGCATGTAACTCGATGTAAATCTGCAGCATTTGGAATGGGTCTTTATACACGTCTATCTCGCGATATTGACAATGGTATTGGTTGGGTTATAAATATATTATAGGCTAAATATATTGGACAAAGTCGAACAAAGGGACGCGCTGAATAGTCTAATGTCCGCACCTCCCACGTGTTTCGTGGGGGACAGGGGCTACACAGTAAAACGTGATTGAAGGTTTGTGGCTCAATATTAAGCATCTTCATCTGTCACACGGTCACTGGTTTGTTCATTACTGAGTATTAGGTAGGTAGGTAGGTAGGAGCTATTATAGCCTCGCGGCTTTCATGTGCTCCATCAATTGAAGTGACAGTAGAGTACTTTTCCCGGTGTTTAGCGCAGCGTGATTACAGTTGCATATAATTTTGTATAAATTGGGATGAGAACAATTTCAGTCATCAAAATCATATACTATATCTTTGAAATTTGCATCTACATCAAGGAGGCTCTTAAAACTGTTGATATTGTTAGTTAGTTTGATGTAACTCGGAAGAGAATTCCACCTGCCTACTACTCTATTAGCAAATGAATTTCTCCTCAGGTTAGTGCGAGAATATTGAACAAATAATTTGCCAGCATTGCCTCTTGTGATGTTAGATTTGCTTAACTGGAATAGTGAGTTGAAATCGATGTCATCAACATGGTGGAATATCTTGTAGGTTTGAATCAGGTCACCCCTCACCCTCCTGGCCTTCAGGGATGTTAATCCAAAATATCTAAGTCTTTCAACATAAGGCATATTTTTGCATTCTGGCAGTATTTTGGTCGCTCTTCTTTGAACCTTTTTATTGATGAGGATTGCCTTTTAAGTAAAGGGTACCAGATGACATTACCGTATTCCACATGTGGTCGGATGAGTGATTTGTATAGCTTTATAAACATATCTTTGTCAATGAACGAGAAAAATCGTCTTATCAACCCAATCATTTGGTTGGCTTTACTAATAGCTTTCTGTATGTGTGGGTCAAAACTAAGATCACAGTCAAATATAACTCCAAGGTCCTTTTCCTCTACACATTTTTGGATCATTTGATTTGAATCACCCATTTTCATTGTGTAATCATTTTGGGGGTTCTTCTTACCAATGTGCAGCACTTTACATTTTTGAACATTGAAATACAGGTTCCATTTGTGAGACCAATCCTGCACATTGTTAAGGTCCCTTTGAATGACAGAGTGATTACTTGAATCCCCGTAAATCTTTGTATCATCGGCAAAAATCTTACATGTATTTGTTATGACATCCGGTAAGTCATTTATGAATATCGTAAAAAGGACCGGGCCCAAGATGCTCCCCTGTGGAATACCACTCAAAACTGGTTTGTCTGAAGAGTATACTGACCCCACCCTCACTCTTTGTCTTCTGTCAGTCAGGAAGTCTGTAATCCAGTCAAGAAGAGATCCATGAATTCCATAATTCTGTAACTTAACCCTCTGCCTACCGCATGACTTTGTGCTATATGACTGAGAATACCATGCCAAGAGAGGTAACTCCGCAACACATACACACTTGCCATAAAGAAACCTCAATAGAAAATTTGTTTTTAACTTATCTATTCTGTAAAAGTAATGAAAAAAATTCAAAGACATCACTCCATCCCAAACAGCCATTTCCCCCCACATATAGTGAACTGGTACACGAGGAAAAAAAAAACAAACGAACAGACTAACTGTACTTCGGTATTCTCGGTGCTAAAACAATTTTCCCTAAATTCACTGTACCCACAGAACATCATGGATTAGGAGCACAGAGTGATTTTCCAAGTCTAAACAAAGTACTGAAACCTTCAGGAACAAAATAAAGTCATTTTGTATGGTATGCACACTAAATAATCAACTTTTGTTGTGAAGCAAAAAACAACAACCCAAACTTCAACAATTTTGTTAAACTGAAGGCATCACATACAAGAAGATTTGTCTTCTAACTACTGAGGGGGAAATATAACAAGAACAGATTACTGAATACTGGGCTTTAGATTGTGATGGAATTCAACAAAAATGTGCTTTTGCACAAGTGCACTGAGCAACCCCCCCTTCCCCCCAACACACACACACACACACACACACTGTGGTGATGATGTACCTCTTGTCCGGCTCCTCTTTGCTTTTTGATAAACAGGCAGTTTTTATTTCAGGCCAGAGTTTATGTTCATCCTTTTCTGCTTGCTTTTGTGCAGCAAATAAATTTGTTTCTCGTTAAAAATCTGCCAAAATTCTTCTGAAATCAAAAGGCCACAGGTGATGCGCCCACAGGCAAATCATGGGGGACAGCTTTACATTTCCGTCCTTATTGAGACACTTAGTGAAAGGGCAAACAAACAAGGCTTTACAATTTACACATTTGTAATCCAATATTTTTGTTGCTGTAGTCTGAGCAGAGGCATGTATCAAACTTGTGTACTACTTAACTATGGAAAATTAACTTCCCAGAAAGTGATGACGTCATTTTTGCACAATATTGTGTTTGTTGTCATTGTTCTAATATTGCCTGACCACTTGCGTACAAGCTTTCATGCGGCATCTATGTTATCTAAAAGAAAATAAACCCAGTCGAGTTTGGTATTAAAAGAATTGTTGGGAATTCGCCAATTCAGTCATCTCAATAGTGCAGATATATTACATTTTTCATGACAATAACTAATTATCAAACCTACAGCCCCATTTGTAATGGCCGCTCAACCTTGCCGAACGCATTGCTGCCAGACCAGCTATGTACAGATGACATTCAGTTGGCCGAATACAGCGCGGTTAGCTGGCTGGTGGGGAGCGGCCTGCAGAAAACACTCCTTTCCCTGACCTGCATTCACAGCTTGGTCTCTGCAGCTGTAAACTCCCCTGCGACTCAAAACTAAGTAACTTGCTCTGAACAGCCGTGGGACACACCCTCTGACTGACCCGGTTTCCTGGCTATCAAAACAAGGGAAACTTTTGGGGGGCTTCACTTCTTGTAGCCAACCACTCTAGTCAACAATCCAAAGAATCTCTAGCAAGTTTTGTTTTTCGAATTTTCTTTTTTGGGGGGTCTGAGCCCAGCAGCAATGGGCTATTCGACGTCATCATTATCATCGCCTGAATCATTATTGATTCCGGCCTCAAAATCAGTCAGCAGTCGATCTTTATTCATAACTAGGTCAAGATTGACGTCCGAATCGTCTTGCTTCAAATCTTCAAGAGTGTAGCCCGCAAATGCGCTCTCTTCATCAATATCACTTCAGAAAATGAATTCTGCAAGTTGCATAGTTACTTGATCCGCCATTTTCCCAGAAAATCTTCGCGAAAAAAAGCCGAACTTTGAAAATTCACAGCAGCGAAACTACTCCACCAAAACTCATGCAACAAAAACCAAAATGGCGTCCAGAAACGGAAGTACCGGAAGACTATTCTGTCGCAATTGCATTCTGGGATATGCGATGGTGAAAGCGAAAGTCGTTGACCGAGTATTCAGCGGTCGATCTTGGTCGATCTGGTAGGCATTGGGTTAATCAATAGTCTTTTGTGCGTACAGAGTCGAAGGCTTTACGGAAGTCTAAATACACTATATCTATTGGTTTTTTGTCATCAGTAAGTACAGTTAAGTCGTCCATAACTTGAATCAGTTGTGTCATGCATGATCTTTTATTACGGAAGCCATGTTGACAGTCCGCAAAGAGTTTAAAATCATTAAAATATGATACTATGACATCCCTTACAATTGACTCTAGCACTTTACACATGCAAGTGAGGCTGACCGGTCTGTAGTTACTCGGGTCTTGTTTGGAGCCTTTTTTGAATATGGCAACATCAGCTGATTTCCAGTCATCTGGGATCTTTCGTGTCTCTAAAGATTTATTGAACAAAATGCTGAAGGGGATTGATAGTTCCTTACAAAGCTCTTTCAATATTTTAGCTGGAATTTTATCTGGTCCCTGAGCCTTCGAGGGTCAAGATTTTTAAGTTTAGTCTCCACAACCGTTGGGGTAACTCTAATCTCTGAAAGAGTTATGCCTTCTAAATTAAGTGGTTTAGTTATTTTAGGTAAATTTTCTATGTTCTCGCGAGTGAATACACTTGAGAAGAAGTCATTAAGCGTTTCCGCTTTCTCCGAGTCAGTTATTGCCATTTCACCTGAATCCATTTTCAGAGCGTTGATTCTAGTGTTTATTTTCATTTTTTCCTGCACATATTTCCAGAAGTTTTTAGGGTTACTCTTTGCCTGGTAAGCTATATTTTTCTCATACCCTTTCTTTGCGATTTTTATCATTCTCTTTGAGAGATTGACCACGACTTTTGATTTTGTTTTTTCAGAAATCACAGTTAGGCTAACACTAGTGATATATAATTCGTGCGAAAAACTTGTTTCCAAATTGTCAGGGAATCACAAAAATACTAAGGGGGTCACACTTTATAAACTGCCGTTTATAACATCCGTCGATGTTAATGCCACAGTGTGGCCCTATCGACTATACATCAGGATCCAGACAAGACTGCCAGTAAATGTACTGAAACACGCATACACACACACACACACACACACACACACGCACACACACAGAGTGCGTTCTGACTGGCAAACGCACATAAAAACGGAAAGAATTTGAAATGGATGAGGTGCCATCAAAAAACCATTTCTGATCCCCAAATCACATAAGAGCTTTGAAATCGCACAAATATGTTTTTCCATGTTTTTTTTTTTTTAACATAAACAGTAGGGAAAAAATGAAGTTTTAAAAGAACAATGGTGTAATTTTCGTGCCACCTTGCCTTGAAATAAAAAAAACGCTCCTTGAAAACTCCTTGAATTTTGTTCTTGGAGTCTGTAGGAACCCTGTTCAATGTTAATAAAATGTCAACTAAAGTGAATAAGTGTGAACACTTACAGCATCTGGATTTTAACAGTGAAACTTGATGTGTGGAATGTCCTCTGCTGTTATCATAAATTTACACCACGTGAACCAGTTCTGTCAGTTCTGGAACATTTTATCATTTGACCATATTCCAGTTGCCTTCCAATGATCATCGGGAGCCCGGTGACAAACGAGAGGCGAGTGATGAATATTCGTAATGCGTTACACAAAACTACGTAGGTTGGCCACTCTTGAACTGTGCACTTCACAATACTCCTACGTCTACAACGGAGCCATTTTCATTATCCGAACCGGTCGTGTTGTATAGATCGCTTGTCATGTGTTCCATTCACTGGATGAGCACCCGCATGTCACAGATGAACTGTAGATTTTGTCTTGTAAAAGCCGAATTGCATTCGGTTGTCCATGTGTTCGCACATGGCCAAATCACCTGATCTTGCGGTCCAATCATAGACTTTTGCTGGTTTTCAGCAGAGAAGAGTTCTAAAGTGGAAGTTGTTAATCGATTCAGAACATTCTAAAACGTCGAGGAAAGACGTTCTTATCAACTTCGATCAAGATGGATCGGACGAAATCGCTTTTACATGACGCACTGCCCGGAGTTGCAATGCGCAAAAAGTTTTAGAATGTTCGGTTGCTGTAAATTTTGCTACGTTTTAGTGACGCACTGGACTGAATTCCAGTGCATCAGACAGGATTTTTATACGTCGGAGACGCACATTTGTGTGTATGAATGATCACTGAAAACAACTCTTGACAAGAGGTCTGTTAAAGTATGTGATGGGGAGGTTATTTTTGGGTCGAGTTGTTGACATTGGGGTGCATTCCGTGCAGTGATTTTTTTGAGTCGGAGAGGTAATATGAATCGGAAAATTTTTGAAAACTTTGTACTATAGGGGAGATGGTGTTGGTGCTGTCTCCAGTGAAGTGAAATTTTGTTTAGACAAATTAGAGTGCTTGTTGATGCCCACATACTTTCGCAGCATAGCTTTTTCCTCTGGTTCATCTTTTAGGATGCTTAAATTTGTTACACGTATTTAAGTACATATTAAATGATGTAAAAAAAATGTATAAGATTGTGTTTCTATATGAGGTTTTGATTGCAAAATCTTAGAAAGTAGTGTCACAATTGAATTATTGAACTCTTCCGTTGGGAAAATTCAGAAGAATGTTAAATTAAAGCTACTTCCTGTCAATCCAGACACAGAAATGACACTTCAGGCAGGAACAAAAATAAAGGATGAAGTACTCGACAAACATCTCGCTAAAGTGATTCAGCAGAGGAGTTTTGGAAAGAAAAATCAAAATGTATTGCTTGATGAACGTAGAGAAAATGACAAGTCTGGTGCAGAGATTGTGTATCTATGTCAGAAAATTGATGTTACCACTGTGCATTTCATTTTGTGTGGTTGAACGTTCTTTTTAATCATTAATGTGAAGCTGGGGGAATTGGGTGGGAGCTAGGTCAACCAGAAATTGTGTGCACCACAAAAACAGCCAGATTTACTGACAAGATCAAGACGGCGAATTTTCTCGCTTCACTAGGGTTGCCTTTCCTCTCTAGTAGCAGGCTGTAATGGAAACAACTCAACTTGTTAAAAAAAGTATCTCATTTTGGGTTATTCTTGCCAACTGTTGTTGACACATCAGCAGAGCTTCAGATTGTGGGGGCACCTGCATTAATTCTGCATGAAATGTGCTAATGGCTTGTATATCGCGCTTGTGCGCAAGAATGTCCCGTGGGGATTGGTCCACCCTGCCATTCGATCTTGCTATGATTGACAAGTTAAAAATTGTTACAATCCAGACATTTACTGACTTGCTTTTAGATGGGAATGAACAGCTTTCAATCAGTTAGGAATCGACAACAAGCAACAAAAGTAATGCCAGTATTTAGAGAAAAATAGACCAGCATCCATTTGATTCATAGCCATTATGGTTCGAGATGCGTGTACTGTGCCATTGATAGAAAAAATGCCACCAAGGCGTTGTCGCAAACTTTTCTACCAAGCTTGAACAAGGCATTTTTGAGCAAATGAAATATTGCAGCTTCACGTAAATAAATCTTCCTTCACATGTAAGTGATCATATTCTCTTTGTCTCTCTTCCACATGTAAACGCACAGATACATACAAACCTTGTGTTGCATTTTGTTAAAAGCATACCATAAAACATGCACCAATTGTACTTGCACTGACCTAAACATGCATGCATGACCATAAACAAATGAACACATAAGCATGCATGTGTATACACATGCGCATCCAAGAGAGAACACGCACGCACATGCGTATGCAGCGCACGCACACAAAAAAACCAAGTGGCTTATTTTTTTAGAGCGACACGTTTTCTCTCGCACACATACACATGGTGACGCATAGTCGCGCACACACACACATTGACTCTTGCAGTGACACATTTGACCAAAGTTCATACACAGTGAACACTATATATACATATAGTCATCTGCATTAACTTTTATACAGACACTCTGGCACATGGGTAGGCACACCCACGTGAGGAATACACAGCGAGCAGTCTGCAAACACTTTCCACAAGGTGATTGGAAAAATACACCAATGGCTTTTTTAGGTAAACTGGTCAGATATGTTGGTGTATTGGTATGTCACACAGGGTTCATATGCTCCTTGAAACTCCTTGAACTTTGAGCCAGTTTCAAGGCCTTGAAAACCGTTGAAAATCAGTAAAGTGTGGTTCTGTTGACAAAATCTTAAACCTTTAAAACTTTTGAAAATCAAGTCATCAGCTCCAAAGGTTTTTAATGTGGCAAAAATAAAATGGCAGGTTGATTTTTCTGTGTTCAGGTTTATGAAAAAGTATTTAAAAACAAATTTTTACATCATTGCGATTCTTCATTGCCGTCTGCTATTTAACCAAGGGAGATAATTTGTTCAGCAATTTATTCACTATGCATGTGCGAAGGTCAAGCACTTCCTGCTTGTTCAGTTCTTTGTGACCGCTGGTTTGTGAACGAAGCTTGAAAATGCCGGTGTTTGTGTGTTGTGCTTTCAACAGCTGTGGTTGGATAAACCAGATATGTCTTGCTGGGTGAGATAGAACAAAGCAAACAAATATGCCTGCTACTGCACAGTTTGCAAAAAAAGTTTCGATGAGCAAGCAATGGGCGAGAGTGCCCTGGTTAGCCACAGCAAAAGAAAAAGCATATGGCTTTATTGGTGTCGAGCAAATCTTCGGCAGTAATACCCATCGCACACTTTCTTACAAACAATACGGCAGCAGCAGCAGCATCGAACGCGAATGTTGTGTCACCATTAAATCCTGCTGTGTCCATGCTGAATTCAGTACCAGCTCTTCAGCCACAATGGACTTGTTTTGCTCAAAGACATGTGCTGAAATCTGAAATATTTTGGACACTGCACACTGTAAACTCGTACAAAGCTTCAACTCTTGTGAACAGAATTCTCAGCTTTTTCAGTGTTTCCACATAGTCATATTGCCAAAGGATTTCAGTATGGTGAGGGAAAATCCAAGTATTTGGCGATGTTTGGCGTTGAACCTAACTTTCCTTCATATTTCATTGTTGAAAAAAACCCAAGAAGAATCAAACTATGTGCTATTGTTTGATGAAGTCCAAACAAAGAATTGAGGCTTAAACAGTTGATACACATGTGCGCATTTGAATTTCCAGGCTTTTAGCAGTTCTTTTGTGTATAATGACTTTCCATTTAGTACTTCTGCTTTCTGCTATGTGAACAGGGTTCGTACGCCCCTTGAAGACCCTTGAAAACCCTTTAAAATACAACTGGGTCAAAAAGGCCCTTGAAAACCCTTGAATACTGCAGATATCCCTACCATCCCTTGAAATCCCCTTAAAAAATCGTTTCGGACCAAAACTGACCGTAACATTTGAAGACGAATTGGAGAACAAACGCGAACAAGACTTCGGACATCGATTTTCGCCTCTCGAATCGTTCCGTGTGTCGTCTGCTTTTCAAGCAAAGGGAAGCAATTCAATAGTTGGTTATTGTTTGCGCATGCGCAGTTCGACTTCCGACAAAGTGCCTATGCTCCCTAATCTTCGGTGAATGCCAACACTGTTGCGTCTGTCACCATGCCTAAGGGAAATTGCGCATTTGATCGTTGTGGTTACGAAGGAAGAATATCTAAGCTGGATCACTGAATGCAGAGACAACAAACATGCGTTTTTTCCGTAAAGTGTGCGAAAAGACCGTTGATGTTCGGGCAGTGGGCGAATCGCGGTTGCAAGTCACGGAAAGAGGAAAAATATGTGGAATTGGAAAACGCGAGTAGGCTGGTAGTTAGTCTTACGGACTTCGTTCGGCAATCATCAAATTCATCAACATCAGGTCAGACCCTTTCGTCAGTAAGAATCGTCAGCCAATCCACAATAACAGCAAGTGGGACAGATGTGTTAAAAGTTAAAAGCTGAAGTGTTGTGGGACGATTCATGCCATCAACAATTCCGATCTGCTGAAGACGACACGAAACTGTTTGCAGCAATGTTAACATATTACTCGATTGCGACGAACTATCGGCGTGGGGAAACTAAAATTAGATATTTTGCAACTTTGGCATGCTCCTTTTTTCTGTTAAAAACTGAAAAAAGAGTGAAATCGTGTACTGAATCTTCAAATCAATCGTCACGTCGTCTCCATAGACACTTAAGTGACTCTAGTGTGCACATTTGTAATTTTTTTTTAAAATAAAAAAAAATCCTTGTTTAAAAGACAGAGCATTCATACCACACCCCCTCCCCCCCCCCCCCCCCCCCCAACTTACCTACCAGCTAGCTACACACACACACACCACACACACACACACACACACACACACACACACACACACACACAGAGAACACACACACACAGACACACACACACACACACACACAACATACACAGAGAAAGACACACACACACACACACACACACACACACACACAGAAAGAGCGAGAGAGACACACACACGCACACACACACCCACACACACACACACACAACACACACACACACACACGCACACTACACACACACAGAGAGAGAGAAAGAGACAGAGAGAGAGACACACACACACACACACACACCAAACTAAAAAACAGTTCAAAAGGCCACTTTTGCTCCCGCATGTAATCAAGTATTTAGTATTTTTGTGTTACACTACATATGGTTGATATAGGTCTTGTTTGCCCATGTACTCTCCACTGTGTTTTACAGCTTGTTTGTCCAACATCCAAAACTTGATTTAAAAGGATGTTACTGAAAGCATTTGAAGTCACGCACAAACCCAACCCAATCTCTCTCTCTCTCTCACTCCCCCACTCCCTCCCTCCCTCTCTTTTTCTCTCTCTCTCATACTTTTTTTCTAGCTTTATATTTAATTCACTTATAATGAATATGATTTCTTTTGTGTATTTGTTGTCATTTTGTTTAAAGCAATTAAAAAAAAGTTTAAAAAAACAAAACAAAAACAGTTCAGTGTGGAGCTGCAGGAAGGCTACCCACGTTCACTTTTCAAGAGGGTTATCCCGCTCCCGATCCTGCCCCAGAACAAGCATTAGGCTAGTCCAGGCCCGCCAACCATTCACACACACTTCCACACAACACATACAGTGGTTAAAAGTAAAGTTTGCAGAGCTCCCTCCTGAAATGTGCCAGAGAGGGGCCTCCGCTGCAGCTGCCGGAAGAGAATTAATGAATATGTCATGCTTTTTGATGAATCATTGAATAAGGACTTGAAACAGAAGCAGCTGGACATCCCATGTCAGATACTGGTCCAGAAAGCAGATTGAAAGTTTCTTTTTCTGATTTCTTTAGTTTCTGTATAAAGACTTCATTTTTTTATTTTTTGTATATGATATTGAACATGGAAAAGACTACAGAAGTGTAATCACCTTATCATCATGGCTGGATTACATGTGTAAGGTAATTATTCACTCTTTTTTTTCAATCATACGGCTAAATTTGCCCCTTAAAAATTAAAATATCCCCTTTAGAAACCCTTGAAAAACCCTTGAATTTTTTTTCCTGTGAGGAAGTGGGAACCCTGGTGAAGTAACAGCTGGTAAAGTCGACAAAGGGCAGAAAACAGGTAAAGGGTGTATCCATTTATGCATGTGTTGTAGCCTTGAATTAAAAGAAAGAAAAAAGCTCTTTGAAAACTCCTTGAATTTTGTTCTTGGAAGTCTGTAGGAACCCTGTATGTGTATATGCAATGGAAGTGAAATGTGTTAAGATATTTGCTTCTGTCCATGAACTTAACCATAATCAGTTTGGAAAACTGTGATACCAAAGACTGCTGATTAGATGATGTGTTTCAGGAAAATTTTTGTTGGAGGTCTCAGTTGGGATACAGATCAAGGTAAGTGTTGAAGTTTTGTACATCTTATGGTGTAAAAAAAACACGCAAAAAACTTGATTAATCAGTGTTTTAGATAATGTAGAAAATAAGGTTATATTGTGTTTTGAAGGGTAAGAGTAGGTATTTTATTTGTTGCTTATCTTGTCATAAGTGGTGATGCCTACTATGGCGAAATATCTGTAATGGAAACTTGCAAAAGTAGGTGAACGTTCCAGGCTTTGCGGTTGTTGAACGCATAATACTAGAAGGAAAGCAAAACAAAAACAAAAATGCTCTGAAAACAAGTGAGAATTTTTTTCAGTGATGGGCAAATCTGATGAAATGATAGGAGGCATGCACATTACTCCTTCACTGACTGTTGAGCAGACTGAATTGAGTTGAAAACACTGAACAGATAGAAGTCTTGTGTGGAAAAGTCCATGGTTTTATTTTGAATGTAAAAAGCTTGTTTTAAAGTATCATACGAAAAGAATTTGTGTTTAAATTGGAAAAGGGAGGAGAGGGGAATGTCATTTAATATTAATGGCTTTTTTTTCCAGCTGTGGCGCAGATTTACAGGTCTAGTATTTTTTGAGAAAAAAAATATTGTTTCAGATTCACTTCAGGGTTACTTCAGTCAGTTCGGGGAGATAACGGACTGCATTGTGATGGTGAACCCACAGACAGGCAAATCCAGAGGCTTTGGATTTGTTTCTTTTAAGGATCCTTCTACAGTTCAAGTCATTTTGTCGTCCAAAAGCCATGTCATCGATGGCAGAACAGTATGTATATCTTTAGGTGTTGTAGTTTGCAATAAATGTTTTTAAAATGCATAGTAGTGTTTTGTCTACACCCTATACCCGTAACATGATATGTGTGAAATCAGTATGCTATGATTTTAGCTCCAGTGAGAATCATAATGTCGGAGTGCTATATCAATGGATTTGATTACTGTTTCAGGAAAGTTTTTATTTTTTTTTAATTTTTACTTCCACTCCATACATTTTGTTTCCTGCGAACTTGGAAACCAGTATGATAGACATCTCTCAGTTTACTAAAAATATGATCAGTATGTTAGGGAAATAATACAACTGAGAAAAAAAAACGGAGACTAAGTTGTATAGTTTGATCCTCTGTCCAAAATCATAATTGGTATAATTGACTCAAAATTGTAGTGAAAGTAATGTGAAGTGGTGCAGTCCAACCACAAAATGCTAGCCAATTTTGCCAGTGCTTGGGTCAATCTTCAGAACTTTCTTCCGAATCGTTTATCATATCTGGAACCTCGTCCCAGTCGAAATTTAGGTCACTGTAAGCTTCATTACCCAGCACTTTCACTAAGTCTTATGCCGTAAATCCTACAAATCACAGTATCTTCATCACTAAATCTGATTATAGAACGGCAGAAATCAAGGTTAGCCATGGTGAAAAGCAGCATTTCGACCACAAAACATAAAAAATTAATAACTCGAACTACGGCACGCATCGACTCGCATTTTTTTGCAAAAGGAAGTGAATCGCTACAGGAAGAAGGAAGTCACGTTCTTGCGAGACTTCCTTTTCTACGAGAAACGTGGTGGCGCCCATTGTTGCCACGTGTTTTACCAGGCGCTGGCAGGCGCTCAGCCTTTTGGCTGTGTGATGTCCGGTTGGGCGCTAGCGGGCGCGCGCTTGTCAGAGTTAACTTGCTGCAGCTATTGTCAGGAAAACTTTCCAGTAGCCAGTTTTGGAAAGTTCAACATTTAGCACCATGTCAGCAGGAAAATGTGTCAAAAGCACCTGGAAGTGGAGCAGGCTGCAGCAGATTGTCAGAGTATTATCAGGGGTGGGAATTCTCCTCGGATCCGCGGAATTCCGCGGTAGAAGCAAAAGATTTCCTCGGATTTGAAATGTTATTTCCTCGGAAAATGAAATTCGCGGAGATAGGGCCTACCTCTTGTTCGGTTACGGTCGATTTCGGTAATCAGATGGCCTGTCTAGCAGGATACAGTAGGCCTATATCCGGCGCTAAGAACTGTGGGATACATTCAAAAATGGCGTACCGACGAGACATCGTAAAGCGCGGGCTTCAGAAATTTGACGAAAGCAACATAAAAAATCCATGGAGATGGGAGTGGATGGAGAAGACAGCAGACAACGAAAGGCTGTGTACATTCATGAGAAAAATTCTGGCTCCTGGACTCGCTTTTTGTTCTCTGTGTGAAAAAGAAGTCAACTACTCCAGTCGTGGGCTTGTTGCACTGCAAGACCACGTGAAATGTGCCAAGCACAAAGAGCGTGTCAAACTTCGCCGGGAAAACACCACACTTGAAGGTAAGCAGTGCTGATGTGCTTTAGTTCTCTGGATCCATTGATTAGAGGAAGGACTGGTCTACGGAGAATGAAAGATCTTCCAGTGATACTCAAGCACTTGCTACCTGACGAAACCCACCAAGATCAAGACTCGGTACAACAGACACTCGGAGAACAGTTTGACAGAGAGAGGAGGAAATTTCATTCTGATCGAAATCTTCCAGAGGTAAATGATGGCACCAGGATTGACTCATGGTGGAACTCTGTTAACAGTGAGGTGTATCCTTTGTTGACTAGTGAAAGCTGCTCTTAGCTACTTTCATGGACCGTTAGTTGAGTCGTCGTTCAGTCTGATGTCTGATATCATAGACATAGGCAACACAGGTATTGACATTGAAACATTTTCTGCCATCCAGACTGTGAAATATTCTTTTACTGCAAGGAAAGTTACTGCTGTTGAGTGTTTTGGGAAAAAGAATCCTCTAAAAGAGTCTGTTGATAAGAAACTGACTGCCAACATGTCCAGTGCTTGTAGAAAGAACAAAGAAAGGAAGGAGACTAACAAAAGAAATAAGGACGAGCTCAATCAGCAGCTAGGTGTCACAGATCAGGTTTCCAAAAGAAAGGCAACTGAAGAGATCCTTGCAGAAGCAAAAAGATCCAGACTGCTACACCAGAAAGCTGTTTCACAGTCAACAGATTTGGAGAGCACCAGCAAGACAACAGAATCACCCAGAGACCTGGTTGTAATTCCAAGCACCAGCAAGGCAGCAGTTAGCAAACCACCACAGAGGGCAGCACCACAGTCCAGCTCAGGAAAGGACTCATCCGGATGTGAATCACAGAGGGCAGCACCACAGTCCAGCTCAGGAAAGGACTCATCTGGATGTGAATCACAGAGGGCAGCACCACAGTCCAGCTCAGGAAAGGACTCATCCAGTAAACGAAAGCAGGCATCCATTTCAATGTGTTTTTTTTTCGAAGTAGGGTGAGTATTTTTGTAAAGTTTGCATGTGATCTATAGATGAAACCGTGCCCCCAAAAAAAACATATTTTATGCTCTCTGAATGTTTCATTTATTTGCCCCAAATACACCAGATTGCACAGATATTAAGAAAAAAAACTTTTCCGGGGGGGCATGCCCCCGGACCCCCCTAGATTTCCTCTTTTTTGTCTGTTACCAGTTCCCACCCCTGATTATGTCTAATGCCTGCACAGACTACAGTGCCAGAAGAAAAAACTACTGTTTGTGCAGAAGCCAAGTTCACTGAGCTGTAGGTTTAATCTTCACCACTCAGGAAGCTTGCCTATGCATATAGTCAGGGAAATGTGCAGGCATGTAAACCTTTCCCTATCATTTGGGGAAAATGTTCAGATGAAAAGCAAGGTTTTCTTTTTTGTCGCACAGTTAGCGGACTGCATTAGTGGAATCGGGTTCTATTCAACATTTTGACAGGAAAATCACCCTGCATTGAAGTGAAAATTAACTTGACTTGGAAATTTTTTTCCAAAACTGTCTCTGGATGGTTGAGATTGTGTTGGTGCAGTCTGTGGTTTGGCAAGATTTTGTTGGGCTCCTTTCTGGTGCTTTGATGTTTGGGGAAAGATGTTGGTAAATCTACATTGTACAGCGTATACATGTTTAAATGTTGAATGAATGTTGAGAAGGAAATAAGTGGTGAGTTTAACTGTGTTCTGTTTATTTTTTTTATTTTTTTTTTTAAATATTGGCTGTATAACGGTCCTTATCAGGAAGATGCTAAAGGAGGCTAAATTCATTAAGAGATCTTTTTGTCGGTCCAGTTGCAATCCAGTCACAGAAAGTTGGTCTATGTGGGAACAAACAATTGAGTGTAAGATTAAGCACTTAATTAACAAAATAAGATTTTGACAGCTTTCAGCATATATGCAATAATCATGTAAAGATCTGCAGAAAATGGTTATACTGACCTGCCAACCATTACGCATTTCGCATAATTTATTACGCCCAAGTGATAATTCTTACGCATTTAGCCAAAAAATTACGCATTGAAAGTTTAAAAAAAAAAAAAAAAAAAAAAAAAAACGACGAAAAAATCTGCTTATGTACAGACACGCATGGCGCTGTGCGTATAACCAGTAATCTTCAAGAAGGATTTCCGGTCGTGCGCAGTTCGTTTCACCATCTTTACCATTCGACGAAGTTGCCGTCCTTTTGAAGTTTTAGC
Organism: Conus ventricosus; assembly: GCA_018398815.1. Taxonomy (NCBI): domain Eukaryota; kingdom Metazoa; phylum Mollusca; class Gastropoda; order Neogastropoda; family Conidae; genus Conus; species Conus ventricosus. The sequence continues at coordinate 88,234,893 of CM031608.1, read as the reverse complement.
TACGAAAATGTCGAAACGTGGAGTAGAAAGTTTTGGACAAGATGCAAAAAAGAAAAAACTTGGTCAAAAGTTCCGAAAAGAATACTAGGAAAAGTTCCCCTGCATGCGACCTTTGGCTAAAGGTGTGAATTGTGCACGGTGTACCACTTGCGAGTCGGACTTCACAATTTCCCATGGCAGGATGGTGGATGTGAAGCGTCGCCTTGAGTCGCGCAAGCACATCGATTCCTCTAACGCGCCGAATTCTTCCAGCATCACAGTTTTTTCAGACTGTAGACACCACAAAAGAGGATGGAAGTAGGAAAAGGGTAATTCGGGCTGAAGCATTGGTGGCCGGATTTTTCGTCAAGCACATCGCTCTTAGTGCAGCCGACCATGCATCCCAGCTTTTTAAAGAAGCGTTCTCAGATTCGGAGATCGCCAAACAGTTCAAGAGCAGTCGAACAAAGACAACACACATTGTAAGGACCCTTGCTGCATCTCGACTGCAGATTGGACCGTTTGTGTTTGGGACTGATGAAAGTGGGGGGGGGGGGGGGGGGGGGGGGGGGGGGGGGGGGGGAGGACAAATTCTTTCCTGGGTTGATGCGATACTTAAAAATGACACAATCGCCACAGAGTTGATAGCCAACCCCACATGCACAGAATCGGCAACAGGGGAAATTTTTATTAGGTTATATGGCTTAATTATTTTCTTAATTTCATGTTCCAGTTCTCCTCTCACCCCCCCCCCCCCCCCCCCCCCCCCCCCCCCCCCCCCCCCCTCCCCCCCCCCCCCCCCCCCCCCCCCCCCCCCCCCCCCCCCCCCCCCCCCCCCCCCCCTCCTTAAGTCCAAATCTTTGCCAAGTCATTACTATCAAGACAGTTGAGTTGGCCTGCGCTTGTTTTTTTCCCCCCACTATTAGATTGTTCGTCTATTTGTCTGACCTTATTCAAGTTTAACCGTCTTTAGTATGCACTTACCTGAGCTTAGTTATGCCGAAAAACCCATCGGCAAGGTAAGTAACTCCGTAATTTGAACATGGTTACCCAATTTAAAATTAATTTAAAAGAGAGGAAAGGAAATAGTGAAATGAAAATAATTTTAAAAATTCCTACGAATATATATGTTGCTATATCATAAGTTTGAAGAATATCATATGAGCCATTTACTGGGGGGGGGGGGGGGGGGGGGGGGGGGGGGATCATCTTCAGAACGTTCTTCCGAATCATACCTAGAACATCATCCCAGTCGAAATCTAGGTCACTCTAAGCTTCATTACCCAGCACTTTCACTAAGTCTTATGCCGTAAATCCTACAAATCACAGTATCTTCATCACTAAATCTCGTTATAGAACGGCAGAAATCAGGTTAGCGATGGCGAAAAAAAAACGGCATTTCGACCACAAAACTTTAAAAATTCGTAACTCGAGAACTACGGCACGTATCAACTCGCGGTTTTTTTGCAAACGGAAGTAAATGGCCACAGGAAGAAGGAAGTCACGTTCTCGCGAGACTTCCTTTTCTACGAGAAATTGGCGGCGCCCATTGTTGCCACGTGTTTTACCGGGCGCTGGCAGTTGCTCAGCGTTTTGGCCGTGTGATTTCCGGTTGGGCGCTAGCGGGTTCTCGCCTGTCAAGAGGGTTTAAAAGGCTGTGCCAGTCTTGAATAAAAGTTACTTTGTGTTAGGTTTCCTTATGGGAGCAAACATTACCCCACTTGTTTACTGTTTATTGTTTACTGTTCCCTGCCTCATTTCATTTCCAATTTTTTAGGTAAGCCTTGGTGTGCCATGCACGATGGTTTAGGGGATTTGCGTGGGTTTCCAGTGTATTCTACATTTTCATAATTTGTAAAGATTTCTTGTGACACTTAAAAGAAAAGCTTGTTTTTGAAGAAAAGTAAAGTTCACAAAAATTGTGTGAACAATTTCATCGCATCGTGTATGTTTGAGAAAAGGTAAATGTCGCGCTTGATTACTCTTAGCTCTCAGAAATTGCACATTTCTGCCTCACTGAGCTTCAATTCTTACTCATTGGTCTCTTAGGGGGTTGGCAGGTCTGGTTATAGATTGACACTGTGAAGGTGGACAGGTTTGGGATAGAGACCGTGCATTAGTTATTTAAAGAAATTGAAGTCGCTACCCTGCAGATTATTTAATGCAAGCTATCCAAGTGCAGCATCAGGCAGTGGGGAGAAGTCTGGCTACTCATGTCACACATTAAAGTGTGCTATGATCGCAAGTGCAAAGCTCTTGGCTACTCACGTCACACATTAAAGTGTGCTGTGATCATAAATGCAAAGCTTTACGGGACACAACCACAACAAATCATTTGTACAACAGAGAGCAACCAGATGTATCGGCAAGATCAGACAGTGTATTTTTTGTTCCCCCTCTTGCTAAACTCTTTCCTTTCTTTAGAGTAGCAGAGTGTAGTGAATCAAATCAAAATTGTAAGTACTTAAAGCGTGTTTGTGTCTTTAAGGGCAGATGCAATTTACACATTGATTGGTGTTTCACATTTGTGTGAGCATTGTTTCAGTCAGTTAATTTACACTTGCAGCTGTCAAAAGAGTTGTTTTTTTAATGTGCCAGTGTCTTTGATAATACTGGGGGGGGGGGGGGGGGGGGGGGGGGGGACCTGAGGTTTGTTCCTTTCAAAATTTGGTAGATTCTTGACACAAAAGTTGCTGAGCATGTATGAACTTTGATTTGAATGCATGTTCAGGTCGATGCCAAAGCCTGCAATGCAAGGGGTACAACTCCAAAGGTAAGTGGCTACAGGACATGTTTGTAGGTGTGCATTTCGAGATAATGTGCCATGTGGACGCAAAGTGTGTTTTGCAATATTAAACGTCGTTTCAGAAGTGAATTCGCCAATCATGGGAACAAAATTTGGCGTAATTCAAAGGGTAATCATGTCTGTAGTTAGATGCTTGCAAAGGAAGAAAGATGTTAAAGTGTGAAAGTATTATCCTAACTAATTACAAATACATGTACTTTCATTGCGTTTTTATCTTGTCAGTTAATGTGAGTTGAAAGGCACTTTTGAGTAGGCAATTTGTGATTCCTGGTTCTTCTTTGTGTGACAAAGCACCAGTTGGTTATTGTAGTAGGCAAAAATGAACAGTCTAGTTTTTTCAAATATTCTGTTTATATGACAGATTTCAACTCGATTTATTTCGGTAAAGCAGTTATGCCCACTGATATTACAACACTATTTTTCACTCCTTGTTTATTATAATCAGGAGATTGGTATATCCTTAAGCTTGTCGCCTCAGTGTATTAACACAACTTATATAGGTTGATTTGTTTCTTAGTAAAAAAAAAAAAAAAAAAAAAAAAAAGAAAAGAAAAAAAATTTGATTACACATGCTATACCGTGGCTCACTAATGCAATAAGCGACAGCAGTTTGCTGTCCCTGGACTCGTTAAAAACTTAAGAACTTGACATGGGGGGGGGGGGGGGGGGGGGGGGGGGGGGTTGAGGTTTAAATCCAAGTATCAATGAGTTCATAACAGTTTAAATCTATGTTCCACCAATAGCCTCCACCCCACCCATATGCCACTACCACCCTTCCCCTGAGATACAGGGTTGCAGGCTGAAAGAAAACAAGACCGCACAAGTTTTCGGTTGAAATGAAAAAAAAAAATCTATTTTTCCATGCAAGGGACTTGTAACATGAAACGCACAAATTCTGGATACCACTATTTTCTGAGTTCAAACTGCAAGTTGTCTTCATAAGTTTCAAAAGTAGCAATACAAATTAAAGTTAACAAAAATTATTTGTGCCTCCGGTGCCTTGAATTAAGTGAACTCCACTGCATACAGATCCGTAACATTGTCAGTTTTCATGGTGGTAGAAAGAAGGTAAGGTGTCTCCAAATGCTCAAGATTTAACTTATTCAAAGGTGTAGAAACACTTAAGGTTCAGGAGATTTACCTCATCAAAGACGTAGAAAACCCTTCAGTTTCAGGGAGCTTGATGGCCTGACCCTCGACAAGGGAGTCTGTCCCTTGGCCCTGCTGTGGGGCCAAAGGCAGCCCTTTGGACCTCTGGCCTTCCTGCTTTTCAATTTTTCCTGGTTTCACCCATGTGATTTACCTTAGTTCATGATACTGAGCTTACAGAATGCTGATGTGTTTGGATTTGAAGGATGATACCAAGTGTATATATTTAAGGATAATGTTTCAAATGTTTCACCTTAAACCTGCTAAATTTAAATGTTGCCTCTTTTTGGAGTAGACAAGCTTATTATTGATTATGAGAAACATGTCCGTTTGTGATGATTCAGGTGCCTGTTGCTGGTGTTTCAGACACAGAATAAGTTTGGTGGTGGAATGACGGGACGGACAAAAAAAAATCTTTATTGGTGGTCTGCCAAACAACGTGAGAGAAGACACCATTCGAGACTGTTTCTCAAGGTTTGGAAATGTAAGTCACAGGGTTTTTTGACGTGCATTCTTCCGATCAGTACTGTTAGGTTGTTAAATAATGGAACACATCACAAGCCATTTGTGGTAAGAGAATTATTTTTTGTGCCTTCTCTCGCTCTGCTTTTTGTTTAACAGTTTTTCCCTTGTCTGTTTCTTTAATAGATTGATTGTAAGCCATTGCTTGTGTTGAACATGATGTGATTGTAAGCCATTGCTTGTGTTAAACATGTGATAACTCTGTTTTAAAATTCATGCTCATTTTTATGAACTTGTGATTGTTGGTTGAAATTGCAGTTTTACCCAGCCTCACTGAGGCAATATGTTTGCTTTGAAATGATGTCACATTTGTTTTCAAATGCTTTCAATCTGCTCTTTTCATTGGGGGGAGGGGTGGTGGGTAAGGAGCGTATCTCATGACATCGCCACCCCTTCCCCAAAGCAAAGTGCCTGTGTGCCCCAGGAATTGTTTGTTGAAATTGTGCAGTTTTACCGATTATTTCAAAACTCTGCAAAATAATACAGACGGGTATTAAACTTTTTATGCATGTTTTTATTCAACCAGAGTGTATGAAAACTTCTGTGGTAACTAAATGATTATTTTTGCTTTCCTGGTTGATGCAGATAGTGGTCTGGCCTTTTCATCGTGAAATTGTTCTTGTATGAGCAGGTATGTCTGTGTGTGCAGGTTACTGAAGTTGTGATCATGTATGACCATGAGAAAGAAAGATCACGCGGTATGTAGCATATAGTTTCGATAATTTTATTTAGTTACTCCTAATGTAACTGCAGTTCATTTGTTAATATAAAAGTTAATAATTATGATAATTTTAATAATGACTGCTTTTGTGGAACTTAGAAATTTGCATCTCAAGACGGGATTCGATAGTTTTAAGCGTTTCTTTTGGCATTGGTTATTTGACAGTTTGATAGTTTAATAGTTTCAGAAGAGAATTTTACTACATTTTGGTGTTCAGTGGCTTCTGTTTTATGTGTATGTTAGGTTCAGCTCAGATGATCTGTTTGAGAAAATGAACTGCCGTAAATCACAGTACTTATCTGTACCTAATTCTTGCTTAACAGTTGTTTACCAAGAGATAATGCACTTTACTACATGATTTTTCTCAAGACTGCATTGTTGTGATTTCTTCAAGTTGTAGATGCACCCACGCCATCTCAGAACTTCTAGTGGATTTCATGAATTGTATACCTTTTTTGTATTCAGTAGAAAGTGGTATTGGGGTGTAAAATATTGCCACAGACACCTAGCACGATCTCCAGTTCCATTAATTTATTGCTGTTGTGAATGACACTGCAATAAATCAGACTTGAAGCATTTCTGGAACAGTGAATCTGACTTTGGAACGTCGCTGAGTGTAGCCCACAGTTGGCCTTTAAAAATAAATAAAAAAAGAAATAAAAAAAAAAAGAAAATTTCTTTGGAAAAGGAAGCATGTATTTTCACAGAGAGGAAAAAAAATATTTGCAGCTATGTAGGGTGATTTGATGAGTTTGTCAAGTTAAAAATTTTAGACTTAAGTGCTAAATCCAAGTAATTCCCAGAAATGGTATTTGTGTAGCCATTGTAATGAATTGCATTCTGTAAATAAAGGTAGCCCTTAAACATAAACAACCAATTTAGTTTTGATTTCAGAGAGTATATTCATGAATCTTTTATCAGTTCATGGTTTGAAATTCATTTAGTGAAAAATAGGCGATTGCCCAGCTGACAGATCAAGGAGATTTCAGTGCCGCATTAATTTTCAAAATTCTTAAATTCACATGCGCACACCTGTTTGTGTGTGTGTGTGTTTCCGTAAAGAGCTTTTACTTTAGTTCTGTTGTCAGTGAGCAGATGTGGCACTTTTTGTATTCAACGTGCAGGACAAAATCTAATGTGGCTAAACATTCTAGATCCAATTAACAAAAAAGCGAGGGATACATACATATGTATGTGTGTGTGTATATCTATATTATATATATATGTGTGTGTGTGAAGAAAATGGTTTCCATTTATGGGTGTATTCCATGTTAAGATATAGTATATTGTTTAAATTGTTGTTGATAAATTTACCCATATCATTAAAAAAAAAAAAACCAAAAAAAAAACAAACCCTGATGTGAATTATACAGAATATACATTCATCCAAAGCCAGCCCCACCTCGCGCCATATTGACAGAACCATTGGTTAAGGAAGCTTGATTGGAGCACACAAATTCAGTGTCTACAGTCTGAGTAAAGAGTCTTTTCGTTGGGTGATTCCATTATGTTATTCTTGATATTATATCTGCAATTTCATTGATGAACATGCAGCTCGAAAGACAACAAAGGTGAAACCTTGAATCGTGCAATATGCTGTGTGAATGCCAATTAAACTGGGATTTAAAGTGAAAGTGTGTAGCTTTATAAAAGTTTACATATTTGATTTGTAGTTGGATATAGTCGGAATACTATACAACGCTTAAATATGGTCCAATACTACACAAAGCTTAAGACTAATTTCAGTCGATAGTTTGATTGGCTCCTTTCAGTGATGGTTTGATTTAAGAGCCAATAATGAGCTGACTGACTGACATGTTGACAGAGTGACAGATGCGTGGGTAATTTGTTTAAATGTTGATTTTGTACTAAGTTTTTGATGCTATGGCAGTTTACAATACATTGGTGACTTGTTAGGTGCTTATAAGTCCAGATAAAAATGTATAGTTATGTTGTGTTAATGCATGAATACTTGCACATCTATTTTAAGACTTACATGTTAACATGTGTTGCTTGTGGTTAAAAGCTAGATTCAGCATATACACAATTTAGTAATTTATTACAGAGGCGTTTATTGCATTATGGATTTTATTAATGTATTGGTATTTAATATCTGTGCTATGGTATTTGAAAAAAGGTTCTTTTGTCATTAATATGAACTTGTTATAAATGTACAGTAGTGTAGTTACGATAATTACATGTTGGCTTATCATGTTTTTAACTTGCATATAATGTTACCCATTAGATTTTATAAGTAAGGAGTAGGTAAGCTCGTGAAAATACTCTTGACAATATGAGACAAAAACGACTGATTGGCGTGGCTCACAATTCTGATGATGGGGAGCAGTGTTTTGTCTGGGGCTGTAGACAACAGCAATACAAATACCCTGATGACTGGAATCAGCTCCTCATATGATGAAGTTTGAGCAAAATACCTCGGGCAATCAGCACCTCTAAAAGAAACAGAAGTACTGCCGATCTGAACTTGAGAGCTGGAAGAAGTGGTCAAATAATGGTTGCAGTTATGACTACTCTTATTTGTGATTGACGATTTAATCATTTTTATTGTTTGTGCAGATTGGGCTGCTGATGATCAGCTGAAATACTTTTTGTCTCTGTGTTAATTTTGTCTTTAATATATTCAGAAGTTATAATACTATCTAAAATTGAAAGCATGGAAGATTATGTAATATTCAGATGATGTTTTTATTAGTTGAGCAACAGTAGCTGATAGACTTAGAGGATGGTAACTCTTGCTAATTATTGGATAGCAAATGCATGCAAATTTGTAGAGTTAAAAAACAGGGAGGAGGGTGGTCGTAATGTGGGTCATTGATATTTATGTCTCCATTTCCTTTCTTTTCCACATTGGTTACCTTCAAGAAGAAACTCTGAAACCACTGCCCTGGCTGAAGCCTTTACCTGATGGCAAAAGGCAGGGGTGATCAAAGGTGTTGATCTGTTTTCACTATCTGTAGGGTGATCTGTTGAACAAGCGAAATGTTCAAAGAAAAGTCGCATTAACGTTTTAGGTGTTAGGAACCATTGTAAATATGAAGCTAAAATACATTTGGTTTGAAATCCTTGAATGTACAGGGTTGCAGGTATTTCTGGACATTGATTTGCCTCCCTGGATTATCGAAGTTTGTAGGCAGAATGATTTACCCCACCAGTTAGTCAAAGGCAAAACTAATGTCATAAGGCTTGATGTATGGGCATTAATCTTGGCAGCTGGAGATTAATTATACTAATGTCCATTTGGGGTCTTGTGAAGAAAATTGTCATACCTGTTCCTCCATCAGCTGGAGAAAGATTTGAATAGTGCTTTGAAAAGTTGAACAATTAGATTTTTCCCTGCTCGCACTCCAGAATGTATGTACACTGTGATGGACAATGAAATAGGTTTCACTGTAGAGAAAAACCATTGAAACTATCATATTGTTTGCAGTGTTGGGAGAATGAATGAATGCAAGATGTTGCCAAGTGGTCCTTTGTGCGAGTTCAGTGTGTGTGTGTGTGTGTGTAGTTCTTGATCAGTTGGTCATTATGCAGACATGAATTTTTTTAATTGATTTATGTGGTTTCACTGTGAAACGAAACTTTGTGAAATAGTTGAGGCCCACTTTTATGATAGATATATGACGAAAAACCTGGCATGTAACCTTTCACCCCTTCCCCTACATGCACTCCTCACGAAATCAACCCTGATAGTAGCCATGTTGCTAAACATTCACAGAAAAAAACCATACTTTCAGAGATGATAGATCAACCTTTAGTATAGCTAAAGGGCTTGAATTAAAACACAGCTGCGTATTAAAAAAGGAGAAAAAAAATGTGTCATTTAGGGTATGCTTTCGTAGCATGTGAGAACAATACTCATTTTGGGTCTCGAGTTAAAGTAGTAGTAGTTGCTTAGTATTCATGTCTGCATACTGGCGGTGGAAATACAGCAGAAAATTTCAAAGCACAGTTTGCTTAGAAAGATTTTTTTCTGCGGAAATGATCGGTTTTGGTTCTTGAACCAGCTTGTTCAACGAGCATAATGGACTATCGACTGGGAGGTGATAGTTTACAACCCAGTGGGAACCATCATCTATGTTTAGTGTCGAGTCTTGGTCAACAGCAATACAGAGTTGCGTGTACTGCTGTAAACCAATGAGGGAAGCAGAAGCTGGAATTAAACAGAATTGTCCACAAACTAAACCCATATGTGGTCATATACTTAGTACTTAGTGGAGCTCTATGGCACCATTATTTTCTCTGTTGGTCGTTTTCTCTGTTGGTAGTTTTCAGTTTTGTCAAAGAGATTTTCCCGATACCTGTTTGAGGACAACTTCAGTGTCCACATTACGGACAAGTATCGTCTGGGATCTAGTAGCAGTTTTGCTTTAGGGGGGGGGAACTGTTTGGCTTCACAGCAAAGCAATTATTGTTACTCCTTTGGGGTTTGCTCTTTTGAATTACACAGGCAAACCTTCGCATGGCAGAAGCGACTCCCAGTGCAGAGCAAGGTCTCCTTTGAGATGTCATGGCATGTTATCTTGTATTGTCAAGACTGACGAAACAAGCTTGAGTGCCATTTGGGAGATAAAGGATGGACTGTCCGTTACAGGACAAGAACGAGGAAATGGCCAGAACCATAGCTGCCAACCTTCTAAAGGATTCCAGCATTTACCATTTAATTTTTTCCCCTTCAGGTTTGTCAGGTCTGGGTAAGGACTTGTGTAAAATTTGTTGTAAACATCATATTGATATTACTTTTTTTTTCTTCTTTTTTCCTTTTTTCTTCTTATTTCCTGCTTAAGATAAGGATAAATTGCTGTCAGAATGAAAATATCTGCATTTCTTGATAAAGCTACCTTTTTTTGACGACTATAAAAAAGAAAAGGGGGGGGGGGGGGGATTTTATTCTTGGACCTCCTTATACAAATGACCACTTCAGGAGGTTGGCAGCTATGGAAAAGTGTGAAGGGCTCTTGGTCGGTTTATAGTGAATGTTTTTAACAGGGACATGTGAACTGTGTGATTTGCTCTTGTTGCAATTTGCAGGGTTTCCTACGGGTGTTGCCCCCAAAAGGAAAACATCTTGCAGATTGTGTTGTGTTGTTCTAAATATTGCTTTTGATTGCTTTGTATTTTTAATTACATTTATGTTTTGATGCATTCTTATTGGCTGTAGGGTTTGGTTTTTTGACTTTCGACAATGAGGACAGCGTAGAGCAAGCGTGTGCGGAACATTATGTGGACGTCAATGGAAAACAGGTTACTTTTTTCACATCTGCGTTTGCCTCTTCTCACACGGGGCTTGTTTATTTTAAAAAAAAAAAAAAAAATTCCAGCAAGGAAGGCACCACAAGGGGAATGCTAGCGTCAAAATATCAGAAAGCAGCACCATCACTCTCCTCGTTTCTTAATTTTGTTCTTTAAAAATATTTAGTTGATAATACTTACTGTCAAGTAAATTAGAAAATGGAAGTAATTTGGTTACGACAGTAATAGTAATGTAATTACTTGGAAAAAATAATCAAATTCAGTAATTTTGTTTACATTTATTTGTCTTTCATGTACATGGAAAATTAATTAGCGCGGTTATGATTTTTATTTCGTTTTTTGCTTAGTATTACTTTGGTGAAGAATGTTCGTTAAAATATGGTGATTAAATCACCACACGTATACATTAATTTAATCGGTTTTAAGGAGAAAAGCTGCATTTTAAGTATGCGTTTTTAAGTTTGACTTACGACATCCCTTTGTGGCTGTTATATCTCCTGAAGGATTTCCAGTGACTGCTTTTGTTTGTTATTGTTCTGTTACCAACAATACACTTTAGTGATATGCACACAAACACAGCACTCAAAACCTGACCAAGCTTGGCAAACTTGTAACTCTGTGGTTGTGTTTTATAGATTTCATTATCTTAATGATATTTGCACTTGTGATGACATGGTGCTGTATTTTTCTTTGCTGTTGCGTATCATTTCATTCACCAGGATTTAAAAATCTGGTAGAAAAAAAAGTTTTACTATAATAGTATTATATCTTAAATATACATTAGTTTTGCAATGGTATTCATTATTTATATGGTATAAATTACAATCACTTTGCTTGATATGAATTAAGATCAGCTTGCTATATACATAATAATGTAATTGCCAAGGTTATCAGTATACCTGATAAGTTAAAACGATTCACATAAACAGCTTGGTCGCGGTTTTATGTAGGTAAGCAGTCATCAACACGTTTCTGTCCAGACCTGAGATTTCAGGAAAGAACTCCCCAGTTCTGGAAAGAAAAATGTTGAATACTGGTAACATCTCTGTTTATATTGTCTGTGCGTGTATGCATTCAGTTAGTGATAGTTGATATATTTTGTATGGAGATGCTAGAGTATTTAAGTGATTTCAAGTTCTAGAAAGAATCGTTACGGTAGAGCTAAAACCTCCGTGAAAGCTGCAGAATTTCACAAGAATGAAAATTTGCTGTTGTACATTTTTACAACTTTTATTTGTGAAAGTTTTTTTTCCCTTTGATTGGTAAACAGCAGGAAGTAATGGGGGTTTCATCTCTACAAAAAACTATATTACATTTGATATTTTAAAACAGGGTTGTTTCTATTGATCTTTAGTGTTTTTTGATGGAGTGTGGGAGGGATTTGTTTCTGTTGATCTGAAGAGTTCTTTTGAGGCAGAGGGATGTGGAGTGGGTTAACTAATGCAGCACCATGTCCAAGTTCATTTATTGAGTAGCTGTACAGATATCTCAAGCTTCCTCTGACGAATTCAAATTTTGCTTTTTGGCCTTTATATCACCGGGGTATGGGGGTGTTGGCATCAACGGATAGTAGATCTGCTTTGCTCAGGCTGTCTCTGTGATGAAGATATAACAGATTTTGATAACTTTTTGGGATTTAAACTGACGCTTTTTCCCCTAAACTCAGCCACTACAGCTACTACACGGCAGATGCCCTTTTATTGGTTTTTTCCGACTGTTCTTGGCTCGCAGTTACCTTCAGATCTGCAGTTGATTGGACAAACATCATAGAAATCGGGTATGATTACTTCTGACAGGAGGAATGTGTGCGTGAGCAACACGCAAAATGAGCATTACTAACAGTAGCTGAACCTTGTTTTTTCTTGAGCAACACGCAAAATGAGCATTACCAACTGTAGCTGAACCTTTTTTTCCTGATCGGTCGCCTGTCAGCAGCACTTGATAAGCTAAAATACCAAATCAAGAAGCTAAGCCTACAGCAGATTTCAAACTGCAAGCAAATGATCTGGCTCATCAAAAATGTAATTGTACAGCAGCTCAAGTTGATGGCATATTTAGCGTGGTGTACATTCCAGATGCGGAAGATTGCAGCAATCTGTTATTAACATTTGACACAACAAAAAAAAGCAGGCATAGTTGCAAGGGTAGACAAAAAAGTTGCAGCGAGTATAAAGGCATGCGCAGAACTCCATGAGCCCTTCAGTGGTTTTAGTGTTGCTGAGAACAGCAATGAAAAAGAATCTTAATAGCAATAGGGGGAATGCATTACCCTTTACTGTTTGCTTATGCATTCTGTGTTTTAAATAAAATTTTGTGAAATACATTTTCGTGCTGGCACAGGACACAATATTCATGTGATTCTCCCCAACTTCATGTCACGCAGACTCCCATAAAATGCATTGTGAAGGAAAGAAATCGATATAGCACTATAGAGGCAGATAAAATTATAAGATGATACAAAGCTTTTATCGTTTGGATGTTTGCCAGAAAGGTTTTTGGCTTTTTTTTCTATTGGCTTTTCAATCCATTTATTTATTTATCATCTGCTGTAGATAATTCTTGAAAGGGGGATGGACTTTCTAGGGTTTTCCCTGCCAAAAGTAAAACACGTGAGGCGATTGTGCATATGGCCAGTTTCATAAAAGGTGGAAGCAAAATGAACTTGGACAGGTGATTAATAAACTTTTAATGTAACTGAGATACATTAAGCTGTACATGTGATCATTTATTTGAAAAAAAAAAATTAATGGTGAATTTGAATGACTTGGTGATTTTACTGTTTATTTATATTTGAATTCCTGTTATTATTCCAATTTGAATTACTGTTATTATAGTTGAAGAGATATCTTTAACATAATTTATATTTGAATTACTGTCACTTACATTTGAAGTGGTGATGTCTTTCACATAACAAAAGCATATAACCTAAAATATGTGTGACATGTCTATGCTAATGTTCACCATTTTTATTTATTTTTTTTGTGTTCAAGAATAAAGTCTGACAAATGGACCATGTAAACATGACTAATCGGAACAAAATTGAAATGTTCAAATGAAAAAGAAAACTGTTACCAAAGTAATGGTGAGCATTTGCATTGGACTAGTTTTCTGCTATGTCCGAGATGTATGTTTGTGATGAAAAAGACTTCTGCGACAGGTTGAGTGCAAAAAGGCAGAACCACGAGGGGCTGCTGGTGGTGGTCGTGGTGGTGGCTCAGTAGGCCGCGGGGGTGGCCGTGGTGGTGGTAATGCTGGCTATGGGGGTGGACCTCAGGGCTGGGGTCAAGGAGGCCCACAGAACAACTGGAACCAGGGTGGAACCAGGATGGTTACAATCAGCAAGGGTGGAACCAACAGCAGGGCTGGAACCAGGGCGGGTACAATAATGGATGGCAAGGTGAGGATTCTGACTGGAATATATTATAGCCAACATGGAAATCTGTCTTGGTCATTATTTATGACTTGATATTCAAAGCTGTTTACAGGGTTTGTACAAACAGGGACAACTTGAAATTTGAAAGAAAACGTTTCAGGACCGTCGGTCCAGGAATGGTGTCTTGAGTTTTTGTGAGAGCTGCAGGATGCTAACGCTTCTGCAATAAACCAGAAATCGGGATTTGGAAAATATAAAAGTTCTCGCAGGGTTGGTGAGATACTGCTGGGGCATTCTTTGAAATGGAAAGATTTTGTGGTATGCGTCCTAGTACCTAGATAATTGAATTACAAAAGCTATGTTTAATCTTTGGTCCATCTACTTGATTAGTTTATTTTGTTAAAGTATGATTTGAAACAAAATGGTCTTGAAAGAAAATTTTGAAGGTGGTTTTCATCATTGGGTAATTTGAGATGCAAAATCTTAACCTGATTGTCTTGATTACCAAAATTCTCTAGTCAAGGAAGTTACAGAAAGTTTTGACTTGGAAATATGATTTCCTGTCTAGCCTTTGTTGGATATGTCACACACACACACGCACACAGGTATGTGACAAGAAAAAAGTTAACTCCTGTGCTAAGAAACGCTGCTGCATACCACCAGCATAGACTGCTTTGTTATGGCGGTTTGCTATACCATTGAGGATTTATCACTTTTTTTTTGGTTTGAAGTTGCAGTTTGCCTAAAAGGCATTATGAAAAATCAACTCAAATTTTTTCACCTTGGTGATTCCAACACCAACCCACCACTAACCAGTTCCAACCATGACGCTCCACAAGGTGTGGTCAGTGCTAGACAGTGCCAAGCAAAACTTTGCGCACACTATAATCCACACAAAAACATCAGCGTGGATGAAGCAATGATCAAATTCAGTGGTAGGTGCTCATTCCTCCAGTATGCCTCCTCAAAACCCACCAAAAAGGGCATCAAAACGTGGTGGCATGCTGGGACAGAAACGCACTACCTGGTTGATTTCAACATCTACACTGGCAAAGAGCAAGGACCGGAGACCTCCCTCTTAGCACACGTGTGGTGAAGGATCTGGTTCAAGCGTACTACAGATGAAATAACCATGTGTACTTGGACAATTTTTTTTTTTTTTTTTTTACAGGTGTCGATTTATCAGAAACTTTGCTTGTGAATAAGACCTACGCATGTGGCACTGCACGGCTGTTCAGAGCAAGCCACTTAGTTCTGAGAGGCAGGGAGTTTACAGCTCTCCCACAGCTGCAGAGGCCAAGCCGTGAATGCAGGTCAAGGAAAAGGGTGCTCTCCACCAGCCAGCTAACCTTGCTGTACTCGGCCAACTGAATGTCATCTGTGTACAGCTGGTCTGGCAGCAATGTGTTCGGCATTGATGAGCGGCCATTACAAATGGGGCTCTTAGTTTGATAATCAGTGGTTGTCATGAAAAATGTAATATATCTGTGCTCTTGAGATGACTGAATAGGCGAATTCCCGACAATTCTTTTAATACCAAACTCGACTAGGTTTATTTTCCTGTAGATAATGTAGATACGGCATGAAAGCTTGTACACAAGAGGTCAGGCGATATTCAAACAATGGCAACACACACACACAATTGTGAAAGAATGACGTCATCACTTTCTGGGAACTTAATTTTCCCTAGTTAACTAGTACACAAGTTTGATACATGCTCTGCTTGGACTACAACAACAAAAATGTTGGTCAGAAATGTGTAAGGCTTGTTTGTTCGGCCCTATAACTGTCTCGAATGGGACAGAAAAATAAAGCTGTGACTGTCTACCGCAGCCGCAAAGGTCTCAGCTGTTCAGAGCAAGCCACTTAGTTTTGAGAGTAAGGGGAGTTTTACAGCTCGCCCACAGCTGCAGAGGCCAAGCCGTGAATGCAGGTCAGGGAAAGGGGTGTTTTCTGCAGGCTGCTCCCACCAGCCAGCTAACCGTGCTGTACTCGGCGAACTGAATTTCATCTGTGTAAAGCCGGTCTGGCAACAATGTGTTCGGCATTGCTGAGCGGCCATTACAAGTGGGGCTGTTAGTTTGATAATTATAGTTGTCATGAAAAATGTAATATATCTGTGCTTTTGAGATGACTGAACAGCAAATTCCCAACAATTCTTTTAATATCAAACTTGACTAGGTTTATTTTCCTGTAGATAATGTAGATACGGCATGAAAGCTTGTACACAAGTGGTCAGGCGATAATTCAAACAATACACACACACACACACAATTGTGCAAAAATGACATCACTTTCTGGAACTTAATTTCCCTAGTTAACTAGTACACAAGTTTGATATATGCCTCTGCTTGGACTACAACAACAAGAATGTTGGATTAGAAATGTGTAAGCCTTGTTTGTTTGGCCCTTTAACTGTCTCGAATGGGACGGAAAAATAAAGCTGTGGTCAAGACTTGCAATCAGAAGGAGTGGGAGAGAGAAGAAATGCAGAAGGGAAGACTGATGGCAATGACTTTTGGGGTGAAAAAGAAACGCGAATAGAGGACTTGGGAAACTTTATGGGAAGTCGAGAGTGAAGCGGTAGCCTGCTTATTTATGAAAGCGGACTCAATCCCAGTCTACCAGGAATGAGCTTCGCTGATGTGAATGAAATGGAAGGCATAATGGAGGGATGAAAATGGTTGTGGTTGCAACCTGTCTCCAGCCATTCCAGGTGGAACAAATTCAGAAAGCATGGGAAAAGGTTAAGGCATTGGATCAAGATAGCTTTGCAGAAACTGATGGGGACATGACTATTCACACCTTGCTCAACTCTTCCAGCTTTTTCATCAAAGGCAATGTTCCTCTAAAGACTATTTTGAAAGCTGCTGGTCGGAAACAAAGGAGGACCATTGCTGTTATCACAAATGTATACTTACATGGGGTCACTTGGCAAAGCTGATCTTGAAGGAAATGAAATTAGGCACAGGTCTTCCAAGTTCTGCATGGTCCAGAATCCTGAAGAAAACTCGGGGAGGCAAAACTTTCAAAAGGCTTACACTAGGATGAAGGCAGGATGGGATAAGGGCACCTTGTCCTTGGTGTTTGGCATCGGAATAGGCTTGCGTTTTTTTTTTCAGGTCACTTGGTTTTTTTTTACAGTTAATTCTTTATCTTGCTGTTCTGGCACTCTTCTTTCCCACCCTTACCAGATCTTGCCTGCACCATTTGGACATTCAACCTGATGATCTCGTATTTGTTCTCTTTGCCTGATCTCATAGCTTCATGCAGGTTAAATATCTCAGGAAAGCTCATTTTACTGCTGAGTTGGTCACCTTGGTCCCGTGAACAAGGTTGTGCAAGATAACGCATTGATTATTTATGTACCTTGAGTAATACTTTTGTTGGTTTTTGCCAGACGATTCAGTAGATAGCAGTGTCAGCGTGATATAACTATTTTACATGACCAATGGGACTCAACTGCAGCACAAAGGTGATTGGAAAACCCAATCCCGTGTCGGTCATGGAAATAAAAGTTGGCTACAAGCCAGTGGTTCTCCAACTCGTGTTTGGTTGAGCATTGATAGTTTCCTGGTATGTAACTTGGTCTTTTCAATGGTCATATTGGAAACAAGTGAACAACTGCGCAACGTTTGAAACCTTGCGAGAACTTGCCTGCAAATGTATTCATTTTCGCTGACTTTCTCATGGTTTTTTGCCCTTTCCAAGTTCGTGTACATTATGCACATGGAAAGCACATGTCCCCTGGCAGCGTAAAATGGGACAGAAAGCAAAGATAATGGAGAAACTGAAGTCCTTAACTTTGGAGCCTTCATGCAGTTTTGACTAACCATTAACAGCAAGTATGAATTGGCTCTGATTTTGTTTTTCACCTTCAGAGCACTTAGTACGGATAGACTGTCCAAGAGTGTGTATGTATAGGAGCACGCACATCTGTGCAGATGTGTAGGTGCATGCATCCATGTGATGGGTGTGTACGTGTGTGCTCCCATGACAATGTGCGTGTGTTTCTGCTTTTGCGTGTGTGTGTGTGGTTTTTATTAATGAAAATGAGGTGTTCTTTTTATCAGTGTTTGTCATTTTGTGTATGCAGCTGTTTCTCTTCAGTTATCACAGTGTGCTACTATATGAGATGTGTGTGTATGAGAGAACTGTATGAGATGCAAGAGAGCGATGATACTTTATAGGAATGAAGAGTTATCATGTATTGAAAAAGTATATGATACACGGGTGGGGGTGGGGGGGGGGGGAATGATGTTCATGCTCTTTTAATGGATTTGTGATTCTGAGAGTTTCCGGTTCAACTCCAATAGCATTTTTCTGTCTGCGGATTACATGGTGCAGCAAATGCAAAATGTTTGGAGCTGACATTTGCTGTAAAGCAAATACATGCTACTTTTGTCCATCAAATTGTTTGGAGACTGGTCTTGTCTTTTTGTTTTGATTCTTGATCGATCAGAAGCAGATCATTGACATCTTGGAATCTGCTTTGAAGGTGTGGGACAAGCATGATTTGTCAACTATTGCCATCCACATGATTGAGCGAGAGAGAGAAGGAGTAATATGCACCTGGACATTGCAACAACAGGTGTACAATGCCTGGTGCATGAGTGTGAAATGTGACGTGCCATTTCAAAATTGTGCAGAAATATTGGTGTGCTGACAATCTGAAGTCCAGCACATGTGCACATACATGTACTGGAATCATACCTCTTCCCCACCCCCACCCCCCAACTTTTAAGTGAATTGTTACGTATTGAAAAAAAAAATTCTTCATTCACTGGAGAAAAATCATGTTTAAGCTGTTTCAAGTGTTTTGTGATTCTGTTAGTTTTCACTTCAGTGGCATTTTTCTCTCTGCCGATTGCGCAGTGAACGGCGGATGTACAAAGCTGACATTTGCTGTAAAGCAAATGGATGCAACTTGGTCCTTTATCGAATTGTTTGGAGACCAAGTCTTGTGTTTTGTTTAAGTTCTAAATCAATCTAAAGTAGATCACTGACGTCTCGGAATCTACTTTGATGGCACAATTTGTCAGCTATTGCGCTACACCTCGGCATTGCAACAACAGGCATGCAACAGCCTGGCGCACGAGAGTGAAATGTGACATGCCATTTCAAATTTATTCGAAAATGTGGGCGCACTGACAGTCTGAAGCCCCAGCACATGTGCACAGGGATATACTTGAATAAATTAGCTCCCCCACCCCCCATTCCTGCAAGTTTCTTGTTTGTGATTGCTCTTCAGCAGAACTATATGCTATTAACGGTGGCACTGTCAACTGGCATTGCTTTGGGATCCTTTCACTTGGAGTCTGATTGCAGTCCTGGTTAGCTATTTTGGATTTTTTTCAGGGAAATTGAGCAAAATTGGTTTGTGACCAAATGATGCTCAGCAGTACAGAATTCGACCCCCTCCCCACCCCCACCCCCAGGGTATGTAGTGAGTTTGTTTTTTTCCCCCAGACTGTAAGAATTATGTGAAGCAGTGGAAGCAGCCATTTCATTTCAGAATAAAAGATGATGGGGGAAAGGCCAAGAAGACTAAAACATTTAGTCTTTCAGGTCCTGGAGGCCCGCAAGGCATGGGAGGACCACAAGGCATGGGAGGCCCACAAGGCATGGGAGGACCACCTGGCATGGGCGGACCACAAGGCATGGGTGGCCCTCAAGGAATGGGAGGCCCCCAGGGCATGGGAGGACCACCAATGGGCAGTCCACAAGGCATGGGCGGCCCTCAAGGAATGGGTGGTCCACAAGGCATGGGAGGTCCACAGGGCATGGGGGGATACGGTGGTTACGGACAGTATGGACAGCAAGGTGTGTACAGCATAGATGACAAAGCTAGTTGATTGCCTGCCATTAATCTTGGCTTTGAGAGCTTCATGAAGCTGTGCTTGTGTTTTTTGGTCCCCATGTATTGATTTCAAGAGAATATGCTGAGAGAATCTCTTTCCAAAAGTATTCCATGTACATGTCTAGTATCTATAAATTCACAAATGCATTTTGAGGTTAGATGTTCAGTCTCATGTACTCTATACAAGTTTTGTTGCCTGTTGTTCAGAGATGAAAGGCTGGCAAGAAAATGCATGATCTGGAATTCATGCAGATGTTGGAAATTTGTAGAGTGACACTCCATAGTGTTATGGGAAGGAATGCTAGGTATCGGTTTTGTCAGAAAGATATATAAAAGATCTTTTTTAATTTTTTTTTATTTATTTATTTTTTTAGGTTTCAGAATGGTTTACAGATTCTCTAACTTCCATTGTATTGGAAAAGAAAACAACTTGGTTTCACATCACAATTTGATATGGAAGAAAGAAAATATTCTACAGCTAGTCAATAAAGTGAAAAAGGCAGAGACGTGCACTTGAGTTTTGTATGTAAATCATGATTCTGTGTTTTTTATTTTTTTTTTAAACCGTCTTGGTGCTGGCCCGTTTGGTTATGTTTGAATTGTTACATTTGTCGACAAGATCACTTTCTTTGGGGGAAGGGGGGTGGCTGACTGGTAGATAAATGCTGCTCTGCACTTCTCTTTAAAAGAAGGAAATCAGATTTTCACTTGAATAATGGCTGAATATATAACAAACCTGTCTTTTAATCAAGACATTGTTCTTCTACCTGAAGATACTGTCCAGACTGAAGGCATCAGAGCGATGTGAAAGTTTTAGAATGAAAAGAAAGGGAGGGGGAAAAAAGAAATTGGAGCTCCCTCTGGACATGCTTAAAAGCATATGATCATGAACAAACGTGCAGTTGTCGGGTTATGCTTGGCTGGGGGAGGGAAGAATAAGAGGGGATTGTATGCTTGTGGAAAAGGAACTCCTGGCATATTCTGTTGATTCTTTCTTTTTTTCCAGGATGGATCGGCTACAAAAGATGCCTGCTTACTTAACCTGCAGGCTTGTGTTTTTTTAGGAGCTGGCAGGTAGATTGTCCCCATCTCCCCTGAATTGTTGCTGATAATGTCCATTTAGGTCACCCAATGAACTAAAAAAAAATTATTTTTTTTTGATGGTTTCAGGTGGTCAGGGAGGCCAGCAAAACATGAACTATGGGGGAGGATATGGGCAGTACCAACAGCAGGGTAAGCAAATAGTAACTTCAAGGATATGTGCATATATATATTGGTGTTGAGACTTCCAGAGGTGCCCTCATTGACAGATGGTCCCAGTACTTTTCCTCTGAATCTTCTCGAGTTCTTTTAATGTGGGGGCTTCTTTCTCTCTCTCCTTTGCTTTTTGACACATGTCAAGATTGAAGCTTTGATTTTGACATGTTTAAAGTTAAATCGCGTAAAATGAGGATCAGCTCAAAAAGTTTTGGATGTTTGTGCATAAATGTACGTCAGTCAATAGCAGCAGACTTGCTGTGGTAATTTTCTTCTAAATTTAAAGCAGTGAAAACAGAACTTTTTTCGCCTTCTTGTATTGTGGTCTTTCAATTATATGGGCGTTTTTCAAAAAATGTCGAAAAAACGAACGAGCCAAAACTTGGAAATGATTTTACTCAAACCGAAAATTGTCACTTGAAGTTAGTTTGAGACACTTTCAGCTTTGTAAAAACAATAAATGGCACTTTGTTGCGATTTTAGTATAAAAGATATTTCAGGAATAAACTTAATTTTGGACAGAAAATGTCTTTGCAGTAAACGCTACATGATTTTTTTCCCTAATACTGTAAAGTAATATCACAATTATAATTAAGTAGACAATGGTACACCTTACATGTTCACTGAAAATTAATACAAGCTGTAACCAATGGCAACATATCTTTGGGCAATTTCATTCATCATGATTTTTTTTATATATTTGATGATGCCCAATAAGTGCTGTTTCCAAAATGTCAAACCTTTGCAACAGTAACTACAGATGTATAATATAAGTTATAAAAGAACCCTTAACTTTGATTCTGAATCAATACAAGTTTGGATATTTACTGGAAATATTAACAAAATGTTACAACCAAATGACATGAGCGTGACACCAATGACAGGAGCGTTCAAGGATACAATTGTGTTGCAGCAATGACAAAACATCAAAAGCACGTATAAAAATACTTATTTAAAGTTTGCGAAATTAAGCAAAATGAATGAACCAAAATGTAATCTCTTCCCCACACACTCTCTCTCTCCTCCCTCTCTCTCTCTCTACTCTCTCTCCTCTCTTTCTTTCTTTCTTTCAGAACAAATTTAGATTATACAGTTGCATCATTCGTGAAAAGTCAACACACAAAAGGCTCCCTGGCTTATGCCACTTTCTTTAAGCACACACATCACCTCTCTCTCTCTCTCTCTTCTCAAGAAATGTTCAAATTAAAACGAAACAAAGCAAGAAAACACAACAGAATTGGCTGTCTATCCAGCAAGTAATAAAGTGACGTGAAAGAAAGAAAAAAATGTAATAAAATCATCAAACGAAATTTCGCCGTTTGGAACCCCCTGCGCCTTTGGATTCACCCCGTTCTTGTCTCCACATCTCTTGAAGATTATATTTAACATTTGCAGTTGCATCTTCTGAAAATTAAACGAAACTGAACATGTGTCTTACCTACCCACCCATCCATTCCCTCTTTCTTTTTGTGTCTGTTTCAATTATCACAGCACCCACTCTCAACACGCACCCGATCCCCCCCCCCCCCCCCCCCCCCCCCCCCACTCCCTCGCCCGGCACTCTTTCTCTAGGTCTCTCTCTCTCTCACTGTTCACATCAGCCGAAGCTTCAGCAGTGCTGCATCCAAGATAGAAGCATCCACCTCAAAGTGACGCGAGTCTGTTTTGAGTTGTGGAGGTGGAATAATTGCCAAGATAGAGTAACACTCAAACCAGTGTTTGTCTGTGTAAGTTTTTGGCCAAAAGAAGCAGTTGTGGGCCCTGCTGCCAACAGCATGCATGGCATCAACCAAGACTTCACCATTAAATCATCATACTATTAAAAATAGTATGAAAAGCACGAGTTTGTAGCT
Organism: Conus ventricosus; assembly: GCA_018398815.1. NCBI lineage: Eukaryota > Metazoa > Mollusca > Gastropoda > Neogastropoda > Conidae > Conus > Conus ventricosus. The sequence continues at coordinate 88,212,102 of CM031608.1, read as the reverse complement.
CCATGGCTCCGGCGGTGGCAAAGAAGCGTCGGTGCACAGTCTATACAGAGAGAGAGAGAGAGAGAGAGCTGACACGCGGAGGAGGGGGAGGGGGCAGACTTCTAGTCTACCTGAAGGAGAAACAGTCATTGCAGTAACTGCTTCATGTCATCTGTGTAACGAAGTTCAATAACGCAGCGTGGCGTACACAAGCAAACCAATAAAACCACGAAAGAATGGAACACGTCTAAACAACCATTCTAATTCATCTTCTAAAACATTTTTATAAATTTAGTAAGTACTTTTTCAAGTAAAACCGATTTTAAGTCATTACTGTCACAAAAGTAGTCATCGCAGTCGCAAAATAAATAGTTACTGCGATGACCGTTACTGCGATGATAACATAATACTTTCTGAAATAATAATCACTCCCTTTCAAAAGTTCAGGTCTCTGCATTTGCTGAATAAGAAAGTGATTCGTAACCCCTTCCACATGCAGAACTCAACAATATTATGTAACCTGTCAGTAGTGAAAAGCAGCGTTATTGCAATGATGCACCTGACATGACCACAGGCATTTTCCACACATCAAAAGTTCCTTGATGAAAACCTACTCACTGTTGCGTTCTCGCCACGTTTTCCATGGAAATACGGGATATGAAGTATCCGCGGGTGACGTTTGTGCAGGGAGCAGTTATTATTTTGTGTTGTGCGCGCTTTTGTTATTGCAATGACACAAACAATCTGAAATCTAAGGACACAAAAAATTTATAACTAAAAAATCGTACACGCTACAATAACTTTTTTTTTGCGCTAAAGCTCTTTGCTTGTCCAAAGCACGCACCAGAAGGTATACTGCAGTGCAATCACAGTATATTTTATCGAGCAGTTTTTTTTTATGCCCGTTATTGCGATGACATACCCCCCCTTTGGACAGCCGTTTTTGGCGACCCCCACAACAGTCAACATCCTATAAAATGGAAACAACGAAAATAATTCTCGTTCAATCTCCTGTTTTAAGTAGTTGGCTTCATGGGGGACTTAGTGCAGTGAGAAAAAACATCTAATATCTTTTCTTGCCTGACCCATATGTTTTCAAAGTTTGTGGACAAGAATTTCGACATTTTTTGAAAAACGCCCATATATTACCAGGTAATACTTCACAAAAACACTTCCTGACAGCTGAGAGATTGAGTAGTTTTATGTATTGATTTGAATGGATAGAAACTGCAGTGCTTATTATGTAATGTGGACAGAAATGTCATCTTTTTAACTGAAGTAACTGTTTATAGAGCTGCAAGTCTTGTGGAATAAACAGGAAATCTGCATTTTACCACCAATTTAAAAAAAAAGGGTGGGGGTTGCAAGATTCTATGAATAAGCTATAGATCATTGTATTCCAATTTTGAAAAGCAGTATTTTGTCTTTGGTTCATCTAAAATGATTTTTTTTTTTTCAAAGTGTACTTGGGGGAAAAAATCTGGGGAAAGTTTTGTGGATTTCGTCATGAATTCAGTCTGGATGTGAAATCTAAGAACAGTGTCGATGAGCAAAGAGGATGATGCAAACACACTCCTCACCCATCCCATCCCACCAAAAAAAGGAAAGAAAAGAACACTTTATTCAAGGTGTTTCTTTCTCTAGAAACAAATACGTGAAAACTATGACAAATGGCTGGAAATGTTTTTAGCAACAACGCACTTTAGCACCAACTTTGTGTGAAGATGGACATAGCTTTGTATATGAATGGTCAATAGCTTTGTATATGAATGGTCAGACATTGAAATGGGGAGGAGGGGAGGGGTGTGTTATGCAAATGATCCTGTTCTAATACAGGCTTGTGGTTGACGACGACTAGGGGCACCATCATGGCAGTACAAAATGCAGAGGGGCGAGATGGCAGAGATCAAGATACTAGAAATATGATTTCTTTTTCTGGGCTCATCACTGTATACTGTAGTCTTATTTTATTTGAGGGGGGGGTGTTGCATTTTTTGTTCAGCAATGATGGTTTTTTTGGGTTTTTTTTTTTGGTTACCAGTTAAGCGAAGTACTGTATACCCTCAGTTGATCACCCAAAAAATAGTTTCAGGACCTTAGTTTCAGAACTAGGGACTCGCTCTTCATTTGCTCAATTGTGCGTTTTTCAATGCAGTCTGTGAAGAGTGTCCTATCATGCTTGTTGCAGGCGGTGGTGGCTATGGGGACGGCCAGCAAGGAGGTGGTTATGGTAACCAGCAAGGTGGTTATGGTGGTCAGCAAGGCGGCTATGGAAGTGGTCAACAAGGTGGTCAGGGAGCCAGTCAGGGCATGGGAGGAGGTTACCAACAGCGACAGGCACCTGGAAACACTGGAGGGGGCGGTGGCCGAGGGAGTGGCTCACAGAACTACCATCCCTACAGTCGATAAAATACCACATTGTCATGTCATCACATGCATATATTGAGTACTTCGCCAGTGTATTGATGAAAGACGTTACTACTTGTGTGTTCATTGGTCATTTTTTTCCCCCCTTTGTTTTATTATTTGTTTTACAATGATAGGTCTCCTTTTTTTAAATATTTATTTTACAAGGGTAGGTAGGGATGGGATGGAAATTTTTTTTTGTTGAAAGACATGAGGGAATACTTCGTTCCTGGGGTAGTTTTGTATTCAGTTGAACTTCGGTCTGTAGTGTCCCTTCTGCTGGCCCCAATTTCTTTGTAATCGTGGACAGTTGGTGCATAGGCTGTACACAATAGTTTGCATGCCTTCCATCATTGTTGCATTCTGTGTCAGTTTTAGATCATTTTGGGGGGGGGGGTAATTTGTGGGATAAAACATCAAACATCCTAGGGAACACACTGAAGGCAGCTTGGTTTCCTCTGTAAACATGTTCTGTGTAAACCATTTGTTTCAGCCATTGTCATGTTGGAGGTGGTGAGTGGGTGTTGTCTATTCAGTTAATAAAATGTAAGAAAGAGGGTAGTGTCCTATTTTGTGTGTGAAAGATTCTGAAAGTATATATATATATATTGTTTCACTTGGCCACAGATCACAAAAATAAGACCCTGGATTTATAGACAGAATCACAGTCCTAGCAAAGCAATCGCATGGCTTCCAACTTCTCAGTGAATTAATGGGTGCAAGCAGGGAGGTTGCCGAGTGTCACACTGTCACCTTTGCACACGCGCATCCATGACGGCATTTACTCCATACGCACACGCAATCTTTCCAATCAACCAAAAGGCACACTACCGAATGTTTTTTCTTCTCCCCCTCTCCTTCGGGAAAACGCTTTACTAAATCTCAAGCAATTTATAAACGGATTTTATGCATGTATCTCTCTTTACACTGAGAGATAAACTCATTCATTCAAATCATGGCCTTCACATTACATTAGCCCAAAACCCAGTCCAGGAGAATAAATAACTCCTGAAATCATCGATGTCATACCTGCATCGGATATAAGACTCGACACTATCACGATTCCCTGTCTCTCTCAGACATCGTATCGCCCCCTTGAATTCTCCCGTCACTGGAGATATAAGCTCCGGCTTCTCTCTCCCTCCTCTTTCGGTCACTGGAGAGATGAGTTCCCACTCCTCTCCCTCGTCTTCTCCTGTCCCTGGAGAGATGACGAGTTCCCGACTCCTCTCCCTGGAGTCCTTAACCCTCTGCCTACCGCATGACTTTGTGCTATATGACTGAGAATACCATGCCAAGAGAGGTAACTCCGTAACACATACACACTTGCCATAAAGAAACCTCAATAGAAAATTTGTTTTTAACTTATCTATTCTGTAAAAGTAATGAAAAAAATTCAAAGACATCACTCCATCCAAAACAGCCATTTCCCCCCACATATAGTGAACTGGTACACGAGGGAAAAAAAAACCAAACGAACAGACTAACTGTACTTTGGTATTCTCAGTGCTAAAACAATTTTCCCTAAATTCACTGTACCCACAGAACATGGATTAGGAGCACAGAGTGATTTTCCAAGTCTAAACAAAGTACTGAAACCTTCAGGAACAAAATAAAGTCATTCTGTATGGTATGCACACTAAATAATCAACTTTTATTGTGAAGCAAAAAACAACAACCCAAACTTCAACAATTTTGTTAAACTGAAGGCATCACATACAAGAAGATTTGTCTTCTAACTACTGAGGGGAAAAAATAAGAACAGATTACTGAATACTGGGCTTTAGATTGTGATGGAATTCAAGAAAAATGTGCTTTTGCACAAGTGCACTGAGCAACCCCCCCCCCAACACACACACTGTGGTGATGATGTACCTCTTGTCCGGCTCCTCTTTGCTTTTTGATAAACAGGCAGTTTTTATTTCAGGCCAGAGTTTATGTTCATCCTTTTCTGCTTCTTGCTTTTGTGCAGCAAATAAATTTATTTCTCGTTAAAAGTCTGCCAAAATTCTGATGAAATCAAAAAGCTAAAGGTGATGCTCCTACAGGCAAATCGTGGCACACACCCACTGACTGACCCGGTTTCCTGGCTATCAAAACGAGGGAAACTTTTGGGGGGCTTCACTTCTTGTAGCCAACCACTCCAGTCAAGAATTAAAGAATCTCTAGCAAGTTTTGTTTTTCGAATTTTCTTTTTTGGGGGGTCTGGGCCCAGCAGCAATGGGCTATTCGACATCGTCATTATCATCGCCTGAATCATTGATTCCGGCCTCAAAATCAGTCGGCAGTCGATCTTTATTCATAACTAGGTCAAGATTGACGTCCGAATCGTCTTGCTTCAAATCTTCTTCAAGAGTGTAGCCCGCAAATATGCTCTCTTCATCAATATCACTTCAGAAAATGAATTCTGCAAGTTGCATAGTTACTTGATCCGCCATTTTCCCAGAAAATCTTCGCGAAAAAAAGCCGAACTTTGAAAATTCACAGCAGCGAAACTACTCCACCAAAACTCATGCAACAAAAACCAAAATGGCGTCCAGAAACGGAAGTACCGGAAGACTCTTCTGTCGCAATTGCATTCTGGGATATGCGATGGTGAAAGCGAAAGTCGTTGACCGAGTATTCAGCGGTCGATCCCGGTATTCAGAAAGAGGAAATCTCGCGGTCGATCTCGGTCGATCCAGTAGGCATTGGGTTAATTCCTGGGGCTGCCTACCGGTGTGTTCCCCACACCATGGCCATCTTCATCCACCTCACGGGTGAACGGCGAAGGGTAAAAGGTGAAGGGCTGAAACACCAATAAGGTTCGTGTAAGTAACCTGCTTCCCAATTTAACATGAATTCTTTCTTCCTCTTTTCTTTAGGTTTTCCCCTGTAGCTTTCCCCAACTATCTATCGCTCACCTGGTAATGACTGGTCAGCAGAGAGGACCAACGTCCTGACAGGTTCGAGTCCCTAGGCCATCTGCTGGGTTAAAACTGATTCTTTCCTCCCTTCTCCTAGTGAGTGCATACTCAGTGTTCAAAACACATGACCAGCACCTTACCAGCCCTTGTTAAACTATCACTCAGTGGTCACTTTCACCCAATGACCACGTTTCTTTCTTGAATGAGTCATACAATTATTTGGGGACGCCCGCTACACTAGTCAAGCCACATAAATATTCTTTCTTTTTAGTTGTGGCATGGGGAACCGATTCATATCACTAAACTACATGTGATGGAGCGTCACATGCCTTGATGTGAGGCTACGTCACATGACACTGAGTCCATAGGCCAGATTGACGCCATGTGAGGACGTTCAAATTTCCTGACAAGACACCGGAATATATTACAAGGAAACTTAAGAGTATGATGGGTACTCTTGAACGCAAGTTGGCAGGAGGTTCTTAACTCGATGGCAGGATCTTGTCAAATGTATTTTTGCAAGTCCATGATCCGAGTTTTGGGTCAATTTCATAAGGACTAGTGGAGAAGTATGCTTACTGGCCCAGATAAGCAATTATTGGCAAGTAGAGAGCTTGGTTGGTGTAGGATCAGAACAGGTAGCATGCCAATGAGTGCAGGTAGTGTCTGGGCTTCTGAGTAGCCACAGACACAGACTGCTACCCCTTGTGGTTAATGATGGAGTGGGAGTGACGGTACTGACTGCTCCCTGTGGATGTGCTAGGTGGTAATCTGGCAATGCAACTCTGAGGTATTGGCGAAATCAGTAGGGTAACTCTGTTTAGTATTTCCTGCTCCAGCAAACTGAGAAATGTACTGTAAAAAGTGGTGGTGGTAGTTGCCCAGCTAACCTTGTACTAATATCAAACGCATTGGGTTACACAACAAGATAGATGATTCGGGAACACAGATGACATTGGCATCTGTCCTACAGAATGTACATTTTGTGGAGACTGCAATTTCAGCGTTATGTCTACAGTTCCTCTGATTTCAGGCTAAGACAGTGTTATAATACATTTGTTGTTTACTTGGTGCTAATTTGAAGTTATTTCCTTTTGAAGAGTTAGATACTACATGTAAATGTTTGCTGGAATTGAAACGCAGCTTCTAGAATTTTGAAGAAAAAAATCGTTTCAGCCTGCTGTTAATAACTGGTAAATCATTAGTGAAAAGTGAGCACTTCTCTTTGTTCCAAGATAAACAAGCATGCACCTAAATATAAAACAAAATTGTTTAATCTTGTATGAACATAGTTCTTTCAGTGTCTCATTCAACAAACATTTCAACTCGTACATATTACATTATGAAATTATAGATATAAGTTGTGGCAGAAGTTTGACGAGCAGCATGTGGCATGGAACTTGGTACACCTAAGAAATGGTAATTGAGTTTTGTTCACAGAAATGCGAGGTCATTTTGGGGATTTCTTGTACCCCTCCGTCCTAGTTGTCTGCTCTTTTCTTTTTTGTTTGTTCTAGACATAATTATAACAAGATTTGTGTTTTGCCATATGCGCGAAGCAAAGCTTGACTGAAAACGCTATTCACCGAATGCGAGTACGAGTGCTGTACTGTTTTGAAAGCTACAATTTAAAATGTCAAAAATGCAACACTTTTTGCTCTTGAGGTAATAGCAGCTCCAGTTGTGAGTTCAGTGTGAACAGCAGCAATGTGATCGATAAGATCACTATGTATGCTGGCAATTTACTGTATTTTAAGTTAGGAGTACTCGCAGCTTGTCAAAACCACCTTTCTTTATGCTTTTTTTTAATGTATTCTTGTCGAATTTGAATTCTGATGTATCTGTACTGATAACGTTGACAAGAAAAAGTCGTTAAGAAAAACTCAAATTATATAGGCATTCTGAAATCCAAGACTTTGGATATTTCTCAACATTATTTTTAATTCTGTTCAACAAATTGTAGAGAACTGTTTTAGCAGTGAAGCAAACAAGGCATACACAAACGTCCAAGAGCTAATTTACTAGATGGATGAAAATTGGATTTATAATGTGTCCACAAGAAAATTGAGCATTCTGGTGTTAAGTTTTTTTTTGTTTTTTTTTAATGCCTCTTTCAATAATCAGAAATGATGAAAATATCTCTAACTTGACAGTTCAAAGTTTTTATTAGGATAGTGATTTTATGATGGTTCAAAGCTGAATGTCGCATGAAATTCATGCAAGTTGGCTACACACACTGGCTGTTAATGGATTCAGTATCTGCCACGTGGTATCAATTTTCACCACAACAATGCTGATGTCAGAAGATGTTTTCTAAGTGGATTAGAATTTGGAACATTGATTTAAATCATTAATTATAGTTGCAAGATATTGACCTCAACAATAGAAAGGCTATTTCAACTGGCACCATCTCCAGGTAGCTAACTGATAATGTTCGTGGGGCATGCTACCAGGCACACGTTGACATGTCGAACTTAGACCCGAGAGCTCACAAGGTTCGCTTCGATTGAGTTCCAACACTTGGTGCAAACTATTGGAGGCAATTTTCTGGAGCTTGTAGAATCCCTTCATTAACCCTTTCAGCCCTGACTTTGTGACCTGTGTAAAGCTCCCCAGCCTGGAAAGTTTTGGCCGTTGGGGCTGATTCACTCGAAAGTGCAACTGCATTGGCTCAAGTGAGAACGGCAACAGAAAAATAATTTTTTGCATTAATTATTCAGATGCATGATTCGTTTATGAGTAGGGGTTGAACAGATGTCGCTTCATCCAACTGAATTCCTAATTCAACCAGTTATTTGACTGTGATAACAATGCAAACAAAACTTGTGCAGACCTGCCTACCCTTCCGTAATCGTCCGTAATTTTACGGAAATTAACCCCCATTACGGAGGTACGATTTTCCGTGCGAAATTACGGAAAAGAAAATTGAAAAACTACGCAAATTTCAGACTCGAAAAATTGTCGACTGCTAGACCTTTCCGAGACCGCAGAGTAACTTCCCTTGACTCAAGCCGAAACCACAGATGGTTCGGAACTTGCGATTGGTCAATGTAGTGCTGTGGGCCAACACGACACGCCATCACATCTGTGCGCGCCATTCGAAGCTTTTTGTTCAGCCATTGTAAGACAAAGTTTCAACCGATTTTTTGCCGGCGATTGTGAAAATGGCGGAGAAATCTTCTAAACGTTTGCATGAAACCGATGACGAGGGTTCGAAAACCACTGTGCCACAACGGAAGAAGGCGAAGAAGCAAGTGTTCCGAAGTAAATACACGCGGACTTGGCCTTGTCATGGACCTGGATTTGTATACTCATTTCTGCTCGGTGTGCAATTCAGACTTCTCCATCGGACATGGGGGAGCAAATGACTGCAAGCGCCATATCTCGGGGAAAATGCACAAAGAGACAGCTGCGAGTGCCTCCAGTCAGAAGATCACATCGTTGTTTACGAAATCCAGCGAGAGCAGCCGTCAGACCCACACACGGAAGATCACCAACGCAGAAAGACTGTTGTGTGAGCTGATCTGCGAAAACAACTTGTCCCTGAGCTGTGCTGACAAGATAGTGGCGAAAATGAAAAGGTCCTTTTCATTTTCGCCACTATCTTGTCAGCACAGCTCAGGGACACACACACACACATATTTTTTTTTTTTTTTTTTTTTTTTGTGTGGGGGGGGGGGGGGGGGGGGTTGTACATTAGGTTCTTCATCAGTGGTGTCATCTGTGGTGACTGCTGTGTAAGTTACAAACTGTCAAGTATATCACCTTTGAATTGACCTGAAACTCCTGTCCTGAGTCCGTCATCTGCCATCATCCCAAGGTATTTTAATTCTGCTTTGTTGTTTTTGTTCCTTTTTTACTGTTTATATTTTTTGTTAAAATGTTAAAAATGTAGTTGGAGTTTTGTACACATTATTTGTTCAATGTTAAAAATGTAGTTGGAGTTTTGTACACATTATTTGTTCAAAAACGCCGTGTATTACGCGTCCGTGGAATTACTGAAGGAAATGCAAAATTACTGAAAATCTCTGTGGTTATTACTGATGAGCACAACATGAGGTAGGCAGGTCTGCTTGTGCGTCTATATCCAAATGATCAGAGCTAATGGTTCCAAGGGGATCATCATCAAAGCCATCTTCACACAAACTTCATAAATTATGTCAATCTGCCCTCCCATGACTTTTTTATTTAAATTCTTCAAGGTTAACAGCATACTGCCCAGGATTAGCTGTATTTTTTTTATTGAAAAATGTGAAAATCAATGACTGTACTGGACATTGTAGCTGCTGATTGTTGCTGGGAGTAGGGGAAACAAACTGAAAACAACTGGGTCCACCTTTTAACAAGCTGACAAATCTGATGGGAAGTGGGTGCATGGGCACAAGTTCATAGCCGGCTATGGAAGAGACCACACTTCGTGCTGAAAAGAGGGGCAGCTGCGGCAAGCTGCTACTATTTAACATAAATGTACAGTCATATATCTTGGTTAAATCTGGAACAAGCTTCAACTTGCTGGGTATAATGGTACTTGAATGCTCAAGATTATTCGTTTTCGGTTCATGTTTTTCTTGACCAGGAGCCTTCGCTGTGCATCTTCTTTACAAAAGGGGGTGTGCAAATGTTTGTGTGTATCATTAACCCACCAGTATCTCGCGTGGATTGGAGAGATGCAGTGTTCTTAGAATGGATGCCCTTTGAAAATCCCACCTGATGAACCTGTTCTCCATACCTCGTAAATAAATTGAAATCAAACCCCAAGATTAGAAAAGTGAGCTGCACAATTATTTTCAGAAAATATTTTTGTTCTTGTTTCTTAAAGAAAAAGAAGTGGTTAACAACATCTGCATTGCGAAGAGAGACCATGCTCGTTAGTATCAAAAGATCGAACAAGAAAGCATCACGAGCACACATACACAAACATATACAGAGAGCTGAAGTGATCACTCGCACACAGAATACATGGAATGTTCATTCAGTGAACAGCTTTAGTTACAAAAAACGTGCCAATCAAAAACTGATATGCAAGGTGAGTCTCCTATAATATAATGATCTCCCCTTGTCTTTATCCGAAATCTAATTTTACATATACATGTATATCATCGGAGACTGAGGACAGAAAAATGGCAATAATATTGTGAGCAACACCCTCCCCTCCCCTCCCCCAGCAAATAAGATATTCCCTGGCATGATTTGTATATGACTGTAGTAAATGACAAAATCCATGATAATCCTATGCAGAAAGGAATGAATGGTATGATGGAAAAAGCATTTCTACATCCAGAATATAAATTCATTGAAAGATAATCCGTCCCAGTAAACGACAGACTTTTTCAAAAATTGACCTTACTGTACTTTAAGCATGTATCCAGTTTAGGTGTGGCTGGAGTTGAAAGACAAACATTGAGCATTTAATTCTCTTCAGACTTTGGCAAATGATCATGGCCTGGCAGAGAATTAGGCCTCCGAGCTACTTCTCTCAAGACGAGTTTTTGTTCAGGTACACACCTCTGGTTTCCCACACCATCCTTTTGGAAATGGTATGGTCTTGCGTAGTGAGAGGCAGCCATGCCTTGCCTGCACTTCAAAGAAACGCAGCAATAACCCTGACTGGGCACCCGTTATTCAGTAGCCCCAGGAGATGGGACTCTGGTCCTCCTTCCATGAGCCAGGTTTCAGGCAAGCCAAGTGACTCGTTCAGCTGCCCCGCAGATTGCTATGGGCATTTCTGTGGTTGATTAATCTTCATATAGCTGTTGTGTCGGTGCCATAACCTTCCAAAATTATTTCGCCTGTCTGCCATAGACTTGCCTTGTTGATTCAGATGGTAGGTCTTTCACCTTTTGAGCCCTTTCTAGCCCCAATCCTTTTCTTCCCTCCATTTTCGTATTGTCTTCAGGTCTGATTGTACAGCGTTCCTGTTTCTTTTAAATCCTTAGTGTCTCAACAGTACTCAGAAGAAAAGTTTATTGTTCTGGGCTCGTACAGAACTAAGAGTGTGTTACCTGTCCCCTTCTCGATGACTTTGATTTTGTGGTAATTACATCAGCAGATTACTGAGGTGGCAGCTGATCAGGAGAGGTGATGGGAATTTTACGACTAAAGGTGGTTTTACGATATACTTACCTGTCCCAAGCAATGTCTTATCTCTTCTTGGCAAGGAACTTTGCCTCGCATCAGGATTCTCATGAAACTGAAAATAGAGAGCAGGGAGCTAACTCTACCCAACTACAGGTCAGCTTGAGTGATCCATCCACGCCAATGGCTGATTGTGATGAAAGAGGCCAGGGTCTGAGACGTTCAATTCATGTGTGACTTTAGTCTTATGTAAGTTTTAATATCAAAACTGCATTTTTCATAAACTTAACCTAGCACATAATATTCTACAAGTCTCCCTCTCCCTATTTCCCTTTGGGGAAAATCCTTGCAAAACCTGAAGTGTACTCCCAAAGTGTTCAGGATCATACCCATTTAGGGACCTCACCCTTCCTGAAACTGGCAAAGAAAACCCTGACTGTTGTACAGTTTTGTAATCTAGCAATACCCAAAATGGGTTTACAGTCCAGCCATCAGAGTTGGGGGGGAAAAGTGAACTATGCCATTTAAATAGAACGCTAAAAATGTATTCACATCTAATCAAGTGCGAGAGGCAGTTCAAGGCTTAGCCATTAAGGGGAGCTCACTTTCCAGGTAATCGGGAAGAATAAATATCACCATCATAGGTTTCTTTAATCCAGCTCTACCTAAGGTGGATTTACATTCTCGTCAAGTGAATCTATGGAAAAGTGAACACTGCCATATGAATGGAATGCGACAAGTGTTCACATCTTGCTAAGAGCAAGAGGTTTCTTGTAGAAGGTGATACCGTTCTGTTGCGTGATAACCATGACGCGCCGTTACACAGTTCATCTTCCACCAACTGCATAAAGCCTTCAACAACTGCTGACACTCTGCAAAGGCAAAGAGCAAGACATTAGAAAGCATCTTTGTTGATCCAAACTGGTGGTCACACGTGCATTTCAAGCTTTAATTTGTCTTGCGCACCACTTGATCTCTCAGGCCACAGTCTAGTGCACACATCAACATTGCAAAAAAAAATTTGAAAAGGAAAAAGGAATTTGGCAAAATACAAGTACCAAATTTGTTAAATATAGCTGTTCAATCTGGCATACAATAAAGACGCCAAGAATTTTAACCCTGATGGTGGATTGCTTAACAGAAAAGAACAAATCTATGCAAAATTATTATGAACATGAAGGCTTGCATTCACCTTTACCACAGCCTGCTATCAGAAAATTGCCTTTCTGTATTCAAACCTGCTGCAGTTGACCACAAAATCATCACATGTACAGTAGGACTTTCCGTCAAGCACTAATCTTGCCTTACCGCACATTTTGAGAATGAAACTTTCCTATCAAAAACCTGACATATCCAAAAAAACACTGCTGTTTATCTAGATGCTACAAGCTTCTCTCTATATAAGAGACCTGTCACAAACTTGGGACTATTCCTGCAGGAAAAAAAGAGCTGCTAAGAAGAAACGGAGGAGCGCAATGAGGAAGAAATTGATATCTTGCACGGAGTGGATGAATTTGAGCAACATAATATTGAATCAGATGTTGAAGTGGATGTTGGTAAAGATGTGGGAGATAAATTTTAAGAACGAATGAGAAGGTAGGTGTCACTTATGGCGTAGCAATTTCATGACACAGTAGCAGCAACTAGCATAAATAGTGACAGCAATCTGGCCCAGTTCATACTTATTCAGAGAATGCAAAACTTTTAGATTATTTCTTTTCCTGCATGTGTTTCTTGTTATGTTTCTTTTTCTGCAATGGACAAAAATAGTCATAGATGGTAGTGCCAGCGCCATTTATCAGTTTGCATTTTTTATCTGGAAAGCTGTGCCACTGGCAACACTTACACTTGTCACTCTAAGAATAATAACTAACGTTAACAGCAACACCACTAGTTCACTAAGGATTTTTTTTCTGTCACATTTTCTGTCCACTTCATCAGCATCCACCCTCGCGTCACTCAGTCCGGCTTCCTATCCACAGTCACACTCCAGCTAGCCTCACACCAACCCCACACCAGCAATCCACAGGAAGCTGTCACTGTGTTAAGTCGGCATGAGGTGACCCACCAGAGAAGACTACGCACTGCTGCCTAGTCACTTCAGCAATGTGCAGTGCACCTGTTCACCCTTACTGATGACACCTGCCACTGACTCGCACTTTACAGCAGTCAACAACAGACAGACATCTTCATAATACCTCTACCAAGGTCTCACACTGAGCAGCAGGTAGAGACACTGCTCAAAAATAGCCACTAACACCTGTAAATTCCAAAAACAGTCACAAATTTTCCTAAGTTCCTCGTCTTTCAAATCAGTCTGAATCTGTAAACTGGGTGAAATTATTATGAATTTCAAACTGTATACAAAAAAGTGTGTGTGTGTCTCTGTGTGTGTGTGTGTATGTGTGCGTGCTTGAGCATGTGCGTGTGTGTGTGTGTGTGTGTGTGTGCATGTGTGTGTGTGTGTGTGTGTGTGTGTGTGTGTGTTTGTGTGTATATGTATGTCTATGTGAGTATGTTTTAAAACTTTTAAACACACAAAAGAATGTTGAAAGCCATCAGCAAAGAGCAGTACTTACTCGTTGATTCCTACCATCTGCGCAAGTTTCCTCAAGTCCTCAGGGTAAAACGCCACCCCAGACTGGAGAATGTCGGTGTCAGTGAAGGCAGGGCACAGACAGGCAAAGCGCAAACCCATCTTCTTCAGGTAGGGATTGTGGCTGAGGGACACACAGAGCACATCAGGCTGTATCCACACTTAGCTGCATTAGAAAACGTAAGCTATTGATGAAGAGAAGCTCAACAAATAATTAAGGCCTTTAATTGTTCATTCAGCAGATTACTTTCTCTTCCAAGGACTAAATGTGGGTATAGTTGAAAACTTTGAAGAAAATGAGCTGCATTCTGGAGTGCGAGGAGTGGATACCTTCTGTTTGCTGACATAGACCTAATCAAATTTTTTTGTCTTGATTGGACCTGTCAGCTAAAACAAAAACAAAAAAACAAAGCCAAATAAAACCTACTACAGTTTAGCCAGAGTACACGGCCGCGCCAACCCACTCACAACCACAGCATTTAGTTCATTCAACGCTTTGCCTTTTGACCCCAGCTAGGCGCGTAACGAGTCAGCCACCGCACTGTACCAGACGCGCGATCTTTCCTCAGCGAACACGCTTTGTGTTTGGACGCTTCGAGACTGGTGCAACATCATTAAGTTATATTTACTGTACAGAGGTTTTTAGACTAAAATTTCTGTACGAGAGCAATAGCGCAGTGAGTACTTGAGAGTGTGACAAAAGCTGGCATTTTGCTCTTCTCTGTGAGTACCATAATTAAGTTCGTGTTTAAAACTTTCTGACAGAACTTTGCGACCGGCAAAACCTAGGCTTTCGCCGTGGCGCGCGCGTGCGTCGTTGGCCTGCCTGATGTGCTGCGCTGGCCTGATGAGTGTTTGTGAGCCGAAGTTGGCCGGCCAGGCGTTGGAAAAAAATCTTTGTGAATGAAAAGTTAGTTAGCATTTGTAAAGGGGCCGTATATACACCGTTGTATATATACATATTTCTTCATTGTTGCTACATTTTATATGTACTATGGTTGCATGTAGAGCAACGTAGGCCTAATTAAAGGGAAACGTAGAGGATAACATAATTACTACAAGCAAAATAATACTACTGATAACAGTAATGGTAGTAGGCATAACAATAATAAGTGAATAATTATTATAATTAAAATAATACTTCATTTCCAATCACTACTACTATTTCTATCGGCAAATTCAAATTAAAGTGTGTTGTTGGTAGTACCATTAGGGTGTTTTGTGTGTGTGTGTGTGTGTGTGTGTGTGTGTGTGTGTGCGTGCGTGCGTGCATGCGTGCGTGTGTGTGTGAGAGAGAGAGAGAGAGAGGGGGGGGGGGGTGATGGCCGAAAGGATTATGGAACAAAACGGTCATTCTCTCACTGAACATTTTGAACGTTTAAAGGTCTTGTGTAGACTGTGTGGGAAAAGGTCTAAGAGATCAAAGAAAGATAAAAACAAATCAGTAGTAACATGTTTGAGTGTTGCTTCTGAAATAAACGTAATCTTCAATGTGAATGTTCTGGAAGATAGGGAGGAAGTACATTCAAAAATAGTTTGTGTGTTTTGTGCAAAAACTTTGAAAAATCTGACAAACCGCAAACATTCAACTACAGCAAAGAGCCGTGCATTGGCAGAATTTGAAAAAGCCTCAAAATTATGGCACCTGTTTGACCCCAGTTTATCTGTCAGTCAGTGTGCGCTATGCACTCACTTTCAACAGCAGAGTAAAGGTGGGAGACCAGACAAAAAGATAAAGAAATCTGCCGTTCTCAAACAGTATTCCCAACCAGCAAAACGAAAGTGCCAATCAACTCTGATCTTGATAGTGATATTTCATTTTCTGTCTCATCTGAAGCCACATCAACTCCGGCAAAGTCCCTAGAACTGTATCAGTGCAGACTGCCCCAGCTGCCATCAATGAAGCATTATCTCCAGTCAAAAAACAAGCTTCCTTTTGTGTCACATCTGATGCCACATCAACTCACCCAAAGATTCAAGAGCAGGCATGCCTACCGTCCCGCTGTAGCCGTATTTGTCCCTGAAAATATAGAAATGAGCAGGGCGTCCCGGAAAAATAAGGGTTTTGCGTTCGCGTCCCGGAAAATTAAAAGTTCGCGAAAATGACCGTTTATTTCGCTAGGATCCGGTTCAAAGTCTCAGGCTGGCGCCAGACGGAAGCGAATGTCCATCGCGCATGCGCGGCGCGGTCATTTCTACCCCCCTGCTTCAACAATGGCGTCGAACAAGCGAAAACAAGTTTTCACCGATTCTGATTCATCTCCAAAGAATTTAAGCGCAGTCAAACGCAGCCAGACGTTTCGACAGGAGTATACAGAGTTCTGGCCTTGTATCAACCCAGGGAGGAAAGGAGAAACGTTCGCTTTCGCGAAGTTTGTTGTGTGATTTCCCCTCAAACCCGGTTGGAAAAGACGACTTGGGCGGCACACCAAATGCAGCTAAAGCGAACATAAAAAATTTCTGAAGACAGCAACAAAATAAAAAAATCACGGGGATTTTTTAACATGGAGTGTCAATTGGCCCAAAAAGGAATTACACCCTTTTTCACGTGTTGAAGTGATGAGGTGGCCCTTTTTTTGGGAAACCCAAAATTTGCCGGCAAATAGCAAACAGTGAAAAGTCTTTTTCCCATTCGGAAATCCCAAGCAGTTTCGAAAAGTCCAGGCCCGGGGGTGTGCATAGAGAGACAGTCAAAGAGGCTGACTGGTGATTAAAGAGTCCCTACTACAGGCTCTTACCCCTCTCAGTCTCATTGTACAGAAAGGACTGTTTTGTACATAGTGTAAAAAAAGGAAAGCTGTTTTTCATGCTTTTATTTTATTTTGCTGTTTTTGTGTTGCTTCTGTCTGTAAACAATAATTTGCCGAATTTTGGTGCCCCAAAAATTGTGTCTGTCCTGATTTTGAAATGTGTGTCCCTGAAAGAGAAATTTAGGGTAGGATGCCTGAAAGGGCGCATCAGTGAGACCTTTCCCAAACTGGCATTGAAAAAGCTTTGTTCCTTTCAGAAAAAAAAATCCTCGGGCCTTTGAGTCGCTAAAGGCCCCATGACAAAAAAGAAGAAGCTTTTTTTCAAAAAAACTTGCCGCTTTAAGCTCTCCAGTCCGGATAAAATACTGTCACTGCCAAATGGGGGAAACACCCGATTGTGTAAAAAAAAAATTACAAAACCTCGGAAAGCATAAAGTGAAGCTCGAACACCCTCAGGAAAAGAAGCGAGCAAAAGAAAGAAAAAATTCTTTTGAATTATGGGAGACATGAAAAGTGCGGCCAAACAGCAGGGCCGAATGAAAGCGGCAAGAAAAGTACGCAAAAGTGGTTTTTAATGAAGCGAAATGGGGGTCAAGTTCTTAACGGCCAAAACAAGGCCCTGCCCTTGTGCGGACCTTGGCCTCGTTTGACAAAGTACAGACGAAAACATTTTATAGGAGGTCGGGAAACCTTTGCTGGAACGAAAGAAGGAAAGAAAAGTAAAAAGACAGTGTGAGAAGTAAAATGTCAGATGAGAAGTGTGGAGGTTGGAATGGATGATGGGATTATGGAAGGGTTCCCAAACACCTTTGCGGGCATTAAGGTGTCCAGTTTTGCCCCCCCAAATGCTGGAGCTTATGACATAAGGGCCCGTTTAAACATGGTGATGAGAGTTTCCCAAGGGGAAACGAAATCGGAAAAGATTGGCGGGGACCATGGGGGGTCATTTAAAATGATTTTAAAATAGCAAACCTGGTGAACGTAATTCAAAGCAAAAAACTGCTTTGACCATTGCTGAATGAAAAGGACACCCCAAAAACCAAAGAAGCTGTTGGCCCCTTAAAAGAGCAAAATTGAAGCCCTTTAAAAGCAGGAATGGAGAGGCAAACAAACTCCCCTTTTTCCCCTTTTGGGGGGACTATGATTTTTAACAAAAAATTATGGATGTAGGTGCCAGGGGACCACCCGTGTCTGTATGCCAAAACGAGAACGTGAGCGGGGCCCCCGGAGAAAAATGAAGGAAACTAGCAAGAAAACGGTCAGTCGATAAAGAGGGACTATCAAAAGTATAAGGGGGGAAAAAATAAAATCAAACCCAAACTATTCACAATGTCATCGGGAAACCATTTTTTAGACATAAAACTGAAGCGGGGTAACCCTCCACCTTCACATCTTGCTGGGTGTTGTCAAAAAAACACATTTTGGCTTGAAGAGGTGCCATGCTTTGATAAAGGCGGCAAGACATTATGCTTCATTGATGCTTCACTCTTGAAAAATTTGGAGTATTTCTCGTACGTTTCAGCAGCATGTAAAGAGATAGACCCCATTGGAAAGAAAAAAAAACTGCTGAGACAACTCCTGCCAAGGCCAGAAGTAAAATCAAAGGAACTTGAAGAAAGTAAAAAAAACCCAAGGAAGGTGGAGAAAAAAAAATTTCTACAGCCACTTATTTGCTTTCCGTTTGGGCCAATCACGAAAATTTAGAGAGTTCTGCGGGCAAAAAAGATCTTCCCCCAGGCTTTTTCCGGGGCCCTTTGGGTTTGGGAACCTTTGAACAAGTATCTGAAAAAACCGGTTGTAAAAAAACATCTGCGAGTGTTGCAAAAAAAGACGGAGAATTCAACTCGCTGGTCCCATACTAAATACCCCCAAAAACATCGTGAAAATTTCCCCTGGCTAAATGCCCTCTTCTTGATGTTAGGGCGATATCGATCAAAGAGCCATCTGTGATGATGAGATTGAAGATATTGAAACTCCATTAAGCGGTACTGGCCTTTTCAGAGAAAATTTTCCCCAAGACTGCCTCATTCCAAACCAAATCTGTTGGAACATCCGGGTTTTCCCTGGATCAGAACTGGGGGACGGGGGGCATGCTGGGGGAAGGAGGCGAGGGACACACGCCCAATCAATGCACTGTTGAAAAGAGTCTGGGCTTGAAAAAAAAAAACAGCAACAGCTCAAAGTCTGTACAGAGCTTTGACAGGGTGGCACCCAGTTTCATGGACTGATATCCCACCACATGGAAAAAAAACCCCACGATTACGGGGAAACGTTTTGTAATTGTCAGTTTGATTTTTTCCCCTAAGCATTTTATATTTTGTCAGAAAAAAAATTCAAAAGTATTGTTTCCCCGGCAGACTTTTGAGACATCCATTTCAGAGCCAAAGAGAGGACAGGTTCAAAATTCAATAGTAAGATTTGTTGAAAAGAAAAAGCATACTAAGACTTTTCCCAAAAGCCAAAATAATTGTTACTAATCATCCTTGAAGAAGGCTTTAAAGTTCTTTCAAGTTGACATAGTTCCTGATAAATTGAATTGCTGTTTGTAATGGGGTATAAATAGCTAGAAAAAATTGACCTTTTTTCCAAGATTAGCATATATTTTAAATATAGGTTTTAAAAATTTTACATGAAGTGAGAGTAACTACTGAACATCAACTATAGTTTTTTTTTTAGATTTTTTTTTTTAAAGGGCAAAGGACTTATGTTAAAAGTGTGGGGGTGGGGGGGGGGGGGGGGGGGGGGGGTTTGAAGAGAGGAGGGGGACAACAGAAAAGCCCGTCGGTCCCCCTTTTGAAAAACAAGCCCCTGTTGAGAGTGTAGGACACACCCCGAGAATGTGAGACAAGGGGCAGTTTGTGTTGTGTTAAAAGTGATAGTGAACGTAGTGATGAGAAATGGATTTTTGACACAGAACCTGGGTTCCTCAAAAATCGTGAGTACCCTGTGTGTGGTGTTTTGGTGGTGCGGCGTGTGTGTGTGGTGTGTGCGTTTGGTGTGTGTGGTGGGGGTTTTTGTGTGTGTGTGTGTGAGCAGTGTGTGTGTGTGTTGTGTGTGTTGGGGGATCTGTTTTGTTTGTTAATATAATGCAGTCAGTTTCAATTCAGCTTCTCTCTCTCTCTCTCTCTCTCTCTTTTACCCCCCTCTCTTCTCTCTGTTCTCCCCTCCCCTCCCCCTTCCCCGACCCCCCCTCAGTCCGTTCCCTGTGCCGTGTTTGTTGTGTGTGTGTGTGGTGTGGTGTGTGTGTGTGGTGTGATATTGTTTTGTTCTGTGAAGTCGCATGCACGTCGTTTCGTTTAGTTTCTCTTTTTCTCTCTCTCTCTCTCTTCTCCGCCCCGACTGTATGCCGTTTGCCCTTTTTATAGTAATTTTTAGTGTGTGTGGGTGTGTGGTGTTGTGTGTGAGAGAGAGGGAGAGAGTGTGTGTGTGTGTGTGTGTGTGTTGTGTGAGAGAGAGAGAGAGGGGGAGAGTGTGTGTGGTGTGTGTGTGTGTGTGGTGTGTGTGTGGAGAGAGGAGAGAGAGAGAGGGAAAAGGGGGAGAGAGAGAGAGGATTGTTAGTTATGAGTGCAAGCCATGTCTGTGAAACTTTTTTTCTCGATCATGCTTTTTTTGATTTTGTTGTACAAATATCTGTGATGTCAATTCTTATATAGTATTATTAATCGTCCTCCCCCACCTCCACTCTCCTCCCCCTCTCTCTCTCTCTGCATGCTTTTTATTGATTTTGTGTGTACAAAGGTATCCGTGCATGTTGTTTTTTTGTATGTATTCTCTCAGTCATCCTCCCCACCCCCCTCTTCCTCCTCTTCTCTATGTCACACTCTCTCCTCTCTCACTTCTGTTTCTCACTCTTCTCTCTCTATTTTTGCATGGCGCCCGGGTTTTTTACCTGTGCAGTTTTTTTCTTCCCCATTGATTTTATAAGTGGTAATTTGCGTGCAGTGTTTGTGAGTCTTTTTTCTCAACCATTCCTTTCACCTTTTTTCTCGTTCCTCTCTCTCTCTCTCTCTCTCTACAGACAACACCGCGCACACACACACACACCAAACAAACCACACACACACACACCACCCACACAACAAACACCACAACACACTCGACTTTGGGTTGCAGCAGTTTTTCGTCAAGCGCTGGTCTTGTTTTTGTTTTGTTTTTTTTTCATTGTCAGGGGGTTAAAAAATTCATACCTAAACCCCCAAACTGTAATGTTAAATCATAATGGGGTTTGACGGTAAGTTTCGCTTTTTTTTACATATTGTGAGTGGCGCGCATGTGTGAGCGTGTGGCTGTGTTGTGGTTGTGTGTGTGTGTGTGTGTGTGCGCGCGCGGCGCGCCGCGTATGTGTTTGTTATGTGTAAAAAATTCAAGCGTTCGGAACAGTACTTGTTCCGGCACGGAAAATAGCTCACCCCGGGGTTGTGGACAAAGACAATTTTCCCCTTTTCTCGGTGTACCAGGGCTTGGCTGTGTGCAGTCGTTGTGTAAATATTGGTCAGCTATAAGCGCGATACAGACACCAAAGCAGTGTGTAGTTCGCTATTCTCCATGCTTTCAGTACTAGCGCGAGACTTTTATCTCCTGACACTCCAGGTGTCGGTTCCGTAGGCCGTACAGCCCTTTGGTCGGACACAAGACCGCTAACAGTAAACAGACCCAGCGCACAATTTGTTTCTTCTGCTTTTTCCGTCTCACGCTATTGAAGACTTTGACTCAAGCGACTTAATGCAGCAGTCAGAACTGCCGTGAGTAGTTTAAGCTACAAATTTTGCCATCCATTTTTAACAAAAGTGCCGGCTAGCACATTGAGACAGATAACTGGCAGCAGTAATGAAAAAAAAAAGGAAAGTCACCACACTGTAATGTGAAGATTTACTTCAGCTTACAAACTTCATCAAACAGAATTTTCATGATGTCACCACACACACACACACACACACACACATGGGCACCACAGGCTGAAGTGATCAGACTATAAAAACTGGGTCTAAAATTCGAAAGACTACCGTGAATGAAAAACATGTCCTTAAAAGCTTCGCTATGAGGACGTAAAACTCAACTATTTTCTTTTCTGGTATAAAATTTGTTTAGGGCTGAAAACGGATTCTCATAATGTTACAGGCCTAAAAACACTTCTTCCCCTGCTCCATATTCTTCCACTTCCACCCCAACATTTGCCCTCCACCAGCGCACCAGATTCATGATGGTGTTTCTCCTCTCCAGTGTCCCTCACACACTGGACTGACTTCTTTCTTGATTGGTTTGCTTGTCTGCTGCATACTTATTAAATAAATTTATGCCCCACGCTCATTCTGATTCTCTCTCCAGGCCCAGTTCTTGGAGAGTTCCATTCCAGTCTTGGCAAGCAGCGTGTTCATGGACAGGGTCAGTGGATGTTAATGGTTGTGCTCTCTGGAAGCTGACGCTCACTCATGGTAGCTCTACCTGTAGGCAGAGCCAAGTAGCTGGGATCCTGCTATGGTGGATAAGAATAAGCACCACTGAACACATTCAAGGTGGCTCAGAAGTATTGCAGGGTCTCTTCTATGGTGGATAAGAATAAGCACCACTGAACACATTCAAAGTGGCTCAGAAGTATTGCAGGGTCTCTTCTGGTAGGTTGCCTCATGACGACCTAATGTTGATTGTTCCCTGTAGACTGAGGTGCTGGGACAACTACAACAGGACAACTCTCTGTGCAGCTGTGTATGGGGCAGGAAGAAAGAGTAGCATGGGAATTATGTCACTGGGAGGACAAGAAAGAGATGGCAGAAAAAACAGCAACACTACATGGGTGTACATACCGACCAGCACTGTGTATAGCCTGATACAGCGAACTTGGATGCTGTGTAAGTGGGAGACATGTAGGCCTTGGGTGTGACACCTGCAACAAACCACACATACACATACACACACAGACAGACACCCACACACACACACGCACAAACACAGGCATACACAGTATGAGAACAATGTTCTTTCACACACACACACACACACACACACACACATATATATATATTGTACATATCACCTTGCCAATTATCATCCAACATGCACACACATGAAAAAAAAAAAACCTCTCAAGAGTCAAATGAGTCGACTATTGTTGGAAAATCTAAAAACTATACCACTCCCCACACACATGCATACACACTCTCATACAGACCCAATGACCAACACTCAATCACACGTCTTTCAGTCTTGAATTATTAAAGGCCAGCTGACCACTCAGGGTCTTTTTAGGGCTGTCAACACTGAAGGCAGAAAGCAGAAGCATATACATCATAATCCAAATGCGCTTCGCTTTGTTCATACATTTGTCTTCATCATGTTATACATACATTTCTTTTTTTCTTTTTTTTCTAATGATTTTTGCACATACATAGCAATCCCTTTAACAGGATTTCTTTTGATAATGACATTAGTAGACAAATATGAACAGATGACGAAAATACTTGCTGGCGAAACTGGTCTCTAAGAAAAAGATCTGGCATTTATCATTGCACAAGACATCATATAGCTGACTGATGATAAGACAAGATAAGATAATGTTGCTTATAGCCCAGCCGACCGCAAAGGGCCACATCAGGGCTGTATGATAAGACAAATCACATTTCTATCACTACTGTCCACAGAATCAATGATGAAATGAACAGAAATGTTGAAACTCAAACACACTGAATTTTAATATTATCATAATGCAATTTTCATGTCATTGTTTACCAACATATGGACAGGCAGAAAACACAAATGAGACAGCCAGCCAGACTGCCAGGGATGTAGAACTTAGCTCCCTTATCTAGATTCCTGTGGGTTTTTTTTTCCTTCTTTCAGTAGAGGATATATCCTGCCCAACACCAAGCAGTCTTTATACAGTCTGTTATCAGCACACATGATGCATGCTATGTGCAAAGATGTCATTCATACCATTGACCTATGGAGTCTGCTCTCCCTTATGATGGTGGCAAGATTTACGTTGCAAGATGTCATGCATGCTTTTGCACTTGGACCTTTGGATAATAGTCTCACTCAACAACTTTTCGGGAATGGAGTTTGAACCAGTGTCCACTGTGAGAAAAATCCCTCTCAACTGTGAGAAAAATCCCTCTCAACTGGATGGGTCGGCAGAGACCCCCGTGATCCCAGCAACACCTGGATCTGACCCTCCACCAATTGACCTGTTCCAGCCATATGTGTGGGCGTCCTAGTTGTGAAAGACTTGCCCATGCCAGGAAGAATTCTGTTTGGATAGGTAGGTATGAGAAAAACTGTCTGTCTGTCTGTCTGGCTGTCTACCTCTCTCTCTCTCTCTCTCTCTATTTATCTATACAAAGAGTGAGAGAGGGAGAGACAAGGAGAGACCCGAGTTAAAGCAGACAGACAATCTGAGACCTGCTGTAGAGGCAACATTGATGATGACACCCCCATTTCCACCTTTCTCCTTGTTCATCACATCCACTGCCAGAGTGATGCCCGTGATGACACCTTTCTAGAAAAAAAACACACACACACGAGAAAAAAACCCAGTTCTTTTCACATGAAGACAAATGATTATTGTCTCAAACAAAATGTGCCTTTGGTCTCAAAGGAGAGATGACTTCAACACTGAACAATGAAACCTTGCCTTTGTTTTGCATTTAAAACACATGGACAAAAAAAGCTTCCTGCAAACATAAAATTCATATTACGTAGGAAAATGCATATGCATCCTTACTTATCACTCCACAACACAACCACTACCACCTACATGTCCTATCCCCTCTCTCTGCCCAGCATGAACACAGAAAGACCACACTGTGACATGTTCTTAAAGAAAAAAACATACCATGCCACCATTTGGAGACGAGTACGCCAGTGGTATGGATGACATGACATTAAAAGACATACACACTGATGACATGTTTAGACATCATCCCCTGAAGATGGAAAGTGACTACCTTAACTGTGAAATTACAAAAATGATGGCATCCACAAAAATGTCACCAATTCGTGAACCTTGGAGTTCTGGTCGAGAAACAAAGAAATGAAAGAAGACTAAACAAAGGAAGGAAGAAAGACTAAGCACAAAGAAAGACGCGGAAAGGAACAACCAAAGAAGGAAGAAAGAAAGAAACAAACAAAATCTACATACACACATGCTATTCTCCACATCGGATTTGTTTCACAATAATAGATGAAAATGGGGATCAAGATGATGATGATGCGACAGAGCAACCAAACATAAAAAGGCAACAAAAATGTTCACATCAAATACATATGTGTTGTCATTTTCATTTTTGTCTGTGTCTATACTGTGGTGCAACAATAGCCAAAATTTTACTATATGAAATATGCATGTGAAGTTAAGGCACTGTAAAACTTCCCACAAAATGCAAAGTAAGCAGATGTTCCCATCAATTCTCATCCTACACATTTCACTGGCAGCTAAATGCATGCTATGAACTGCACAGAATGATAAAAGGAACATGTTAAAACACATTATTGGCTTTGGCTTAAGGCTGTGTTAGACTAACTGACATAGGCTAGAAACACCAAGGCTACATCAAAATGTTGTTATGCTTAGCATAATTATGCGGGGATTGTCTTCAGTCGTGACAAGCTCCTAGCATAACATTATCAGTCTCCAAAATCCCTCGAAGTCGAAATGTGGCTGCCCACATGGCAGGGTAATCAAAAACGGTCACACACGTCATGTTCTCATCCCTAGCTGATGCATTTGTACCAAAGTGTTCAAGTACTTCAGCTGTTCAGATGATCCCTGGAGTCTTTTAGCCAGGGTACGACAACAACAACAACAAACACATATTTCTATGGTACAACTATATGGATAATATATCACCATGTGTATACATATACCTTACCACATTGATGTCTATGGTGCGAGCAGGATTCTCCTCATCTGCAATGCCCGCATTGTTCACCATGATATCCAACTGCCCAAATTTACTGAGCAACGCACTGAACGTACCTGAAAAACAAAAGAAATGGTATTTTCTGTTTCACCAACCACACAGCATATACTCATCAATGGTACACTTAAAGAGAATGACAACTTTAAAACTGAAAACAATTCATCTCATGCCTCCCCCAAAGTCGGAGTGTGGCTGCCCATGCGGCGGGGTAATCAAAAACGGTCACACACGTAATGTTCTCATCCCCAGCTGATGCATTTGTACCACAGTGTTCAAATGCTTCAGCTGTTTGGATGATCCCTGGAGTCTTTTAGCCAGGGTACGACAACAACAACAAATCTCATGCCTACCTGAAATGAACAAGCTTCATTACCAAACTAGAAAATGAACCAGTATCACTAGCCTTTGGTGCAGTTTTAAGGCCATGCATTGACAGTTTTGAATGATGGTTTTAGAATCTCTTCACTTCCTTGACGAACACCCAGTCATGAATGTCCCTGTTCACTCCTTCCTTTTTGATTCTTCCCTATCCAACAAATTCCATCTTATCTTCTGAAGATAATGAGGTTTCTTTGTCCTACTGTTTAAGCATATCTGATAAAACCGCTAGTACAATAAATGGCGTTCCAAGTCTAAATTGTTATGCTATATGTTCCAAAAGAGAAAAAAAGAAGACTGTTTGAATGTTTCCAGTCTCAGTTCAGGAACAAGCCAGCATGACTGTCTAGAGTAGAGTGAAATGAATTCCCCATTTCCAAAGGAAAATTGTAACAGAGAAACTCGTACCTTTCATTTCACTGACTGATGTGACATCACATTTGACGAACATCGCCCTGTCTTGTCCATACTCTCGTTGAAATGCTGATGCAGTAATCTCCCCTTTTTTGCTCTGGATGTCAGCCAAGCAGACCTTGAAGGACACACAGAGAACACATATCAAGATAGTTGAAGAGCATACAGGGAACATGTATTAGATCAGTTGAGGAACATGCAAGGAACGTGTATTAGGCCAACTGAAAGACATACAGGGAATATGAATGAGGAAAGACAAACAACATACAGGTCACATGGATTAGATTAGTAACAGGACATGCAAGGCGTATTTATGAGGACACTTGAAAGACATACAGAGAACACATGCATCGGGACAGTTTCATACATTACTTTTTAAAATTTGTTGGAAGCAACAAAAAGTAACTCTCTCTCTCTCTCTTCCATGTCTCATCTTCTAAACTGGTGTCAATTGTTAGAGCTTTGGCTGTGGATCCGATGGTCATGAGTTTGAACCTTTGTGGGGTCACATTTTAATGGCTTGAAAAACTCCCTGAACATCCCAGCAGTAAACAAACACTTAAATTGTTCATCAAAGTTGAAACGTTAGTGATAATGCACCGCCAAAGCACGTAGACAATGAATCACAAGACAAAACATGATGCGTTTCAACCTCTTAGGTCTTCTTCAGGCAAGATACAAAACACTCAGGACAATGAAAGTGAACAAGCAAAATTGGTTGAAGATAAGTGATTGCCCGTTCATGTTCCATATGGAAAATTTAACCTTTTTTTTCATACAGTGGCATTTTAACACCAGGGCCTCATTAATATCTTTTTTTCTCCTCCTTCTTCAGTCTTCCTTGTAACTGGTGCCCCCAGCTGGAAGCCAATAAAAAGCATAGTAAAAATTATGTTGCATTACTAGCAAAGTAAAGGAACTGGCTCCTTGCACCTAACATGTTTCCAGTTTGCATGTAAGGAGTCTGACATGCTTGCAAATTAATCATTAAAATAACGTATGTTGTTAAAAATTGTAAGTGAATCCAGATTTTTTTTTTTTTTTAGCGCTCAGCAGTTTTTTTCTCTCCAAATTTTCAAGGAATAGCTATGCAAAAGTATTAAAATCTCTCAAATAAGTCACTATTTTTTTGTTGGTAAATATGTTTGTTTTGGTTTAATAAACTATTTCATTAATAACCAAAAATATATATTTTTAGATATAAATATTTCCACCAAAAAATCTTCAATCACAGTTGATCAAATATCAAGGGAAAGAACTGCAGGGGCTGTGTGCTAATTGATGGTGCTGTCACAACTTAAGGTGGCAGTGTTGACGAGTTCCTGAGGTCAGTAGCGGCTCTGTAACTAAAGCAACATATTCTCAAAATACTTAACATGTACTGCCTAGTTATTTCACACATAATGAAAAGACTGACTCAAAATCAGCATATGCTGAAAAAAGAAACAGACTGCAGTTGTATGGAAAAAAGCCCATGAAACAAACCAAAAATATACCACATTCTCCTGCTGGCTGTAATCTGAGTACGTGATTTGTGAATTTTTCATACGTATTGTTTGTCATGTCTAAAGGAGGTGTATTTGTCAAAAATTCACACTGTCAGTTTTGTAGAGTATTAAACAGGTTTTATAATACACTCTGCTTTGCATGTTTATTTGTAAAACTTCAGCCTTGTATCCTCTGAGTTGTCATATATTTCATGTTTGGAGTCTCTCATGTACCTTGGAGTATTGAGCTGCACAGTCGTTGTCCGTCTTATACTGTGTTCACATTCTTTTCAAGGCCATTTGATAAGTGTCTGTGTATCTACTTGATCAGGGCAAGAATACATTTCAGCAGCCTCCTCCTCCACTTTCCCGCTCCCACCAAACCCCGCTCCTCCAGAAGTGGTCATTTGTCACTGAAAGCGCTCTTCTCTCTGCTTCTCTCCGCCAAACTCCTGTTCCAGAGAAGTGGGAAAAACTTCCCACTTCCTTGTCCTGTTCTCTAAACGGCATGACAGTGACTATGCCGCTGAGTAAAAAATAACATTGAAACATGCTGTCGTCTAACGAATTAGATAGCCTCACAGCTTTTAGTGTCCCAGTCATCTTATTCATATAATAAACAGTGGTTGCTTAATGCATGCATATGCTCAGGATATATTTTACTCTATTCTGTCAAAATTTGAAATGAAATGAGGCAGGGAACAGTAAACAACAAACAGTAAACAAGTGGGGTAACTTTTGCTCCCATAAGAAAACCTAACACAGAGTAACTTTTATTCAAGACTGGCACAGCCATTTAAACTTGAATAAAGTCAGACAAATACATAGACGAACAATCTAATAGTGGGGAAAAAACAAGCGCAGGCCAACAACTCAACTGTCTTCATAGTAATGACTTGTCAAAGATTTGGACTTAAGGAGGTGGGGGGTGGGGGGTGAAGATGGAGAAACTGGGAACATGAAATTAAGAAAATATATTACAGATATTAAAACTCTTCACTAGCTGCATAAGGGAACCATCGTATTCCCTTTAGAAGGCAGATACATTTGTATTGCCTGCTCCGAGGCCTTTCGTCCTTGGGTGGATCCTCAAGCGTAGGCTCAAAGATTGTCCCCTACATTTTATACTATTGCATAATGTCTTTAGTTTTTCTGCAACTTTTTTCCTCCCCACACTTTCGTTTGGTTTCCTTTACTACCCTTCACTGACTGCTTTGGGGGTGCTATTGAATTCTTTTTTGCACCCGTGGTGGTGAGAACACCACGGTATTATGGATTGTGGTGTGTCTCTATTTGACGCCAGGAGCGCAAACGCAACCAGCCGTGTCACCCTGATGAGTTCCGATCCATTGAGTGCGACCGAAAGTAGTGAGCGCACACTGCCTGAAGTTTTAAGTTCGGTTTGGCATACCTTTGCTCCTTTCTTCAACAAAGCCTCTGAAAAAGCTTTCCCGAGGCCTTGTGCTGCTCCTGTAATAAGTGCCACCTTTCCCGACAGAGCCATAACGAGGCCTTGCTTATTTAAACACATTCGAAATTTGAAACCAGTACGAAAGTGCAAAGTTCATATTCTTAAATAGTTGTATCTGTAAGCTGTAAGTTGAACGGTTAGCTTTCTTCAAATGGATCTGTTCGCTGTCTACCAGTAGGCTAGCTTCTGTGGCACACAAAGACGGAGCACACAGACTGACTCGTTAGTGAAAACAGAACAACTAAATTACTTCAGTTAGCGTGGTGAGTGAAAACAGAACAACTAAATTACTTCAGTTAGCGTGGTGAGTATCAAGAATGCACAGTTATAGCTGGCAGTGGTGCAGATGGCTTTGAATGTTTGGCATTCCCCCTGCTCTCCCCCCCCCCCCCCCCCCCCCCCCCCTTCAGTTCGTAAACTGTCAAAAGTAATAAACGGTGTGCAGTCTCTCGCTCTCTCCGAGTCTCTTCTCTTTCTGATGATACTGTTGGTAATAGACGGGCCATGATCATCATGAGCATGGTCTTGATCTGGGCTAAACTTAGACTCGTACAGCTTGTAGTCTGGTACAGCAGTCTACGTGAACGTCTCTGTGTACTGTGTACAATGGTGGATGTACGTGGGAGGGATAAGCAGTTGGCACGTGGGAGGGATAAGGAGTTAGGGCAGGGGATCGGAACGGTCCCCATTGTTGCCCAAGCCCGTCTCCCCCCCCCCCTCCCCCCCCCCCCCCCCCCCCCCCCCCCGTTCTTCCTTCACCTCCCACTTGTTTTTCCGAAAGGTATTCAAGAAAGAATTGGTGTACACACTGTGTAATGATTTATAGTGAAATGGACTCGTCTCCCAAAAAAGGCCTCCCGTGCACTATAAAAAATAGCCAAGTGCTGGTCTGGCAGCTCCCCCCCCCCCCCCCCCCCCTAGTCTTTGTCTCAATGTCAATGTAGATCCAGTTGGAAAGTGAGACGTGTCGCGGTCAAATTCGTTGCTCCAGTCAAATTCGTTGCTGGTATACCAGCAAAGGTTGCTGGTATACGACCTTAGCCAAGAATGACGTCATAACGTGTAGTTGCTAATGGTAACGGCAAAACTCCACAGTTTAAGACAACCACTACTACACAACGATTTTTTTGCAGTATTGGCATTGAATTTGACCAGGCAATGAATTTGACTGATACGGTCAAATTCGTTCCTCCAGTCAAATTCGTTGCCGTGCAATATCCTCACCACTCCTGCTGCTACTACTGTTACTACTACTGCTACTACTACCAGAAATATTGTTGGTCATTGTGCCGGATCAGGAGTGGTCATAATATTGCACGCAACGAATTTGACTGGAGCAACGAATTTGACCGCAGTATCAGTCAAATTCATTGCCTGGTCAAATTCATTGCCACTACTGATTTGTCACAATGACCAACAATATTCTACTAGTAGTAGTAGTAGTAGTGGTAGTGGTAGTAGTAGTAGTAACAGTAGTAGCAACAGGAGTGGTCAGGATATTGCACGGCAACGAATTTGACCGGAGCAACGAATTTGACCGCGACCGTCGCGATCAAATTCGTTGCTCCAGTCAAATTCGTTGCCGTGCAATATTATGACCACTCCTGATCCGGCACAATAACCAACAATATTTCTGGTAGTAGTAGTGGTAGTAGTAGTAGTAGTAGCAGTAGTGATAGTAGTAGCAGCAGGAGTGGTCAGGATATTGCACGGCAACCAATTTGACTGGAACAACGAATTTGACCGCAGTATCAGTCAAATTCATTTCCTGGTCAAATTCATTGCCACTACTGATTTGGCACAATGACCAACAATATTCTACTAGTAGTAGTAGTAGTAGTAACAGTAGTAGCAGCAGGAGTGGTCAGGATATTGCACGGCAACGAATTTGACTAGAGCAACGAATTTGACCGCGACCGTCGCGGTCAAATTCGTTGCTCCAGTCAAATTCGTTGCCGTGCAATATTATGACCACTCCTGATCCGGCACAATGACCAACAATATTTCTGGTAGTAATATAGTAGTAGCAGTAGTAACAGTAGTAGCAGCAGGAGTGGTCAGGATATTGCACGGCAACGAATTTGACTGGAACAACGAATTTGACTGCAGTATCAGTCAAATTCATTGCCTGGTCAAATTCATTGCCACTACTGATTTGGCACAATGACCAACAATATTCTAGTAGTAGTAGGAGTAGTAGTAGTAGTAACAGTAGTAGCAGCAGGAGTGGTCAGGATATTGCACGGCAATGAATTTGACCGGAGCAGCGAATTTGACCGCGACCGTCGCGGTCAAATTCGTTGCTCCAGTCAAATTCGTTGCCGTGCAATATTATGACCACTCCTGATCCGGCACAATGACCAACAATATTTCTGGTAGTAGTAGTAGTAGTAGTAATAGTAGTAGTAGTAGTAACAGTAGTAGCAGCAGGAGTGGTCAGGATATTGCACGGCAACCAATTTGATTGGAACAACGAATTTGACCGCAGTATCAGTCAAATTCATTGCCACTACTGATCCGGCACAATGACCAACAATATTCCTGGTAGTAGTAGTAGTAGCAACAGTAACAGTAGTAGCAGCAGGAGTGGTGAGGATATTGCACGGCAACGAGTTTGACTGGAACAACGAATTTGACCGCAGTATCAATCAAATTCATTGCCTGGTCAAATTCATTGTCACTACTGATTTGACACAATGACCAACAATATTCTACTAGTAGTAGTAGTAGTAGTAGTAACAGTAGTAGCAGCAGGAGTGGTGAGGATATTGCATGGCAACGAATTTGACCGGAGCAACGAATTTGACCGCCACCGTCGCGGTCAAATTCGTTGCTCCAGTCAAATTCGTTGCCGTGCAATATTATGACCACTCCTGATCCGGCAAAATGACCAACAATATTTCTGGTAGGAGTTGTAGTGGTAGTAGTAGTAGTAGTAACAGTATCAGTCAAATTCATTGCCTGGTCAAATTCATTGCCACTACTGATTTGGCACAATGACTAACAATATTCTAGTAGTAGTAGTAGTAGTAGTAACAGTATGGGTCAAATTCATTGCCTGGTCAAATTCATTGCCACTACTGATTTGGCACAATGACCAACAGTATTCTAGTATTAGTAGTAGTAGTAGTAACAGTAGTAGCAGCAGGAGTGGTCAGGATATTGCATGGCAACGAATTTGACTGGAGCAACGAATTTGACCGTATCAGTCAAATTCATTGCCTGGTCAAATTCAATGCCAATACTGCCAAAAAATCGAGTAGTAGTAGTGGTTGTCTTAAACTGTGGAGTTTTGCCGTTGCCATTAGCAACTACACGTTATGACGTCATTCTTGGCTAAGGTCGTATACCAGCAACCTAAGCTGGTATAGCAGCAACGAATTTGACTGAGCAACGAATTTGACCGCGACAAGACGACTGCAGGCGGAAATCTAAACAAAATGTTAGCGAACTGCCCAGAGAACATGGACAAACGAGTCACAAGACAAAACCATCCCCTCCCTGAACCCCCCTCCCCCCTTCCCTGCTTCATCAGTACTTGAACTGCTGCCCTCTTCCCAACTTTGGATATTTTGTGTTTTGTCTTGTGACTCGTTTGTCCACGTTCTCTGGGCGGTTCGCTAACATTTATTTAAGATTCAATGTCAATGGTTAGTCCAAGTACAATACCTCCAGCTCTTTTGGGTGTAGACCCCGAACCCCCCCCCCCCTCCCCCTTCCCTGCTTCATCAGTACTTGAACTGCTGCCCCCTTCCCAACTTTGGATGTTCACTTGCCTACAGACAGCATATTTTTTTTCTCTATTTTGTTTCATTCGAAGGGAAGATATCTTGCAGGATTTTGATTGGGTCTTTTAACTGGAGTATTGTCAGTATCTGAACATTCGGCAAAGCCCAAAGCAAGTTTTTTTGTTTTTTTTTAAAAATAAGCTGCCACTGAGCACTCGCAAACTAATTTTCATGAACGTTTAACACCATTAACAAGAAACAGATTATTTATCTTGCAAATTACTTACCATTCAGGGCTCCCCCTCAGCTGCTGGTGAAGAGGGTGGGCTCGCCCCCTATCTGAAATTTTGAGGGTATTTTCACCTTCACTTTTAAACTTTAGAGGTGATTTTATTAAGACTTGCCGCAATTAAACAATATCTACAGCATACTCTTGGTGACTGGTCTCTGTACCAAATGCACAGAACATGTGCGTAGTGTACCAAAAAATCATTCATACAACAAAAGTGTCGACCCAACAACAAACGGATTTTGCTTGTACAGATTGGAAGTCGATTTCTGGCTTGCCGCCGTGCACACTGTGCAGATCATTTTTGGCGGAGTGCATACCGAGTCTAATTTGAGCCATGGAAACTCTTGAACCCATGCTTTTCTAAACATTACATTATTCTTTACAATCTTCTGATCTGTCGTCTTCTCCTCAGTTTTAGATTTTTTCCGTTCACTGCCACGGTCTTCCTCTGTATTGTTGTCAGGATTTGGTTTTCGTTTCAACCACTGGTGAAGTAGAGACACCGTCTTCGCTGGTTGCAGAAAAAAAGAAGCCAGACTCTCTGAATGAGACAGTGCCAACATTCTCTTAGGGGCCAGATAACTGACCAATGAAAAACATGCATCTAAACAAAAGCGATGACGCGCAGCTATTTTTATTGCAGCTTGTTGGTCAAGACTTCGTGGTCTCATTGTGTGAATGGGCAACACAGGCACGCTCGACGCAAGAAGCAAGGCTATTTTTACTGCGGTCGGTTCTGAGAACTTGCGGTCACGCAGAGCACACAGCCAGCCTGAACAAACAGCAGACGCGTTCAACGAAACCGTAGAGGGTGATTCCACCTCCAGATTTCAATTTTAGAGGGTGAAGCTCACGCGTGAAACACAATTCTAGGGGGTGAAATAGAGTTCTAGTGCATGAAAGACGCGCATTCTGCGCGTCATGGGGAGCCCTGCCATTGTTACTACAAGGTCAGTCAACGATGCTAAAAGAAGTATAACATAGGACATTACTCCTGATTGGAAGGATTTGAATGTGTAGATATTCCCATATTTCCCATCCCTCAGACGGTGAGGAGGAAAGCCTGGGCAGAATAGCCCCAAAGAGCCCCTCAGGCCTGTCCACTCATAGTTCCCAGACCAGCTGGAACTGGCTTATGTTTCTCTGTTGGAGTCCCAAATGGGGGAGTATTTTAAGGTTATAAATAGGGAAAATGTCCATGGTGGAAAAAGTCATCATGATGTCTCAAGGATCTCAGGCCTTTCAAGGTGTCCAAGGTAAACCTTACCTTTAATTAACCTGGACAACTTTAGGGTAGTACCAGTGGGTTTTCCCCCCGATTGTTCAGAAAATTTGCCAGTTCCATACCCAGTGGCCAAGATAACCGACATCTGAAGTAGTGTAGTTTTCAGCTTGTCCTCTGGTTACAGGACCAGGGTGCCTATTCCTTGTTCAGTTCCCTCCTACAGTAACTATTCTACTGCCAAGAGCACACCTGCTACAGTCTGGTTGTTAATGATAAACGTCCTTACAGTTACCTTTCAGTCTGCCAACTCCAGTATTTTCCGCCTTGACACCATCCAAAACAGTATGCCTTGATTAACAGGATAACAGGATAACAATTTTATTTGTCCAGAAGATGGAAAATTCATTTCGACAGCACAGCAACCATATACCAGGACAATACACACACACACACACACACACACACACACACACACACACACACACACACACACACAACACACATCACACACACATACAAACACATGTACGTGTGCAGCTACAGTACGCATCCATTCTCTTCAAAACGTGGAACCTAAAATTACAAAAGAGAGCATCATCTTAAAAGCAAGCAACGTACTCTATTTAAATATATTCAGTTTAATAACATTGAAATAATAAATATGATTATTTAAGACCAGGCGTCCCTCGATACATACAATTTAAACACACACACAGCATGCACACACGCACGCATGCATGCACACACGCATGCACGCACACACACACAAATTGTTTTAAGAACCGGCAAAGATAAGAGTAACGATATTCAGCTGTTCATCATGTGCATGGACGGAGCCTGTTGTACAGTCTGATGGCACTGGGGAAGAATGAGTTGGAGAATTGTCTGGGTTATTAGCAGGGTTGCTAAGTGCGTTGCCATCCAACTGGCTGAGTGATGAACTGTTTCCCCCAAAATGCAGCTGGAAGAAAGTATTCATGAATGACTGGTTTTGGGTCTCCTTTAGCAATTTTTGGGAAGAGGTTTGAGAAAGGTCAGGTGTCCAGAAAGTGAATGTAACAGAAAGAATTCTGTTTCGAATGTTGAACAAATTAATGTGGTAAGTAGTGAGATAAATCTTCATATATGATATCTCTTCCTTTTGATCAGCTTCCGCAGTGAAAACCTTGTAATCTGTTTAATTTCAGGAAGCGAAATAAACTATAGAAGTGCCCAAGACAAGTGAAGAGACTGTGTCGTGATAAAGCCAGACAATGCCTCAGGACAGAAAGGATTCCTCAGCAGCAGACACGGTGAGTGACTGCCGCCTTGACACAAGACCACTTGTATTGTGATAAGATAGGAAAGTAATGCAAAGGGTAAAGCACTTGGAGAACATTAAGTATGGAAGTTTAAAGGATACTATGACCCCCCCCCCACCCCCCACCCCCCATTATCCTGTATCCCTTCACTGGCATTACTCCCATTCTGCCCATACAAGGCCACTCCCAGGCTGGGCCTGTTGCCCCAGTGTTGCACAGGGAGCATTCAGTGTCATGGCAAAGGATTCAACTGCAGCAGACTGTGCACTGTTGCTAAGTCACTTCAATGGTGCTCAGAGCTGTCTCTTTTGAATCAGCATATGCAGGAAACTACCTATGAATCATTTTACTAATAACAATAATTGCTTAGTCACAGAGCCAGCGTGAGTTAGTGTCCTCTTCCAGAAGATATCCATCCAACAATAGACTCTGCAATTTGCTGAAACTAGTGTCAACCAGGCCCAAGTGATACAGACACCAGTATTGGTCAAGAAATTTGAGTGATGTTGTAAAAGAGACACATCAGTTAAGTGGATGAAACTTGACAGTGCAGTTCTTGCCTGCCCATTTGAGCCTACAGTTCCATTAAATTTGGATAGGAGCCAGCCAGATCCAAAAATCTCATATTCATGATTAGATGTCTCTGGAACTTTAATCTGCAACCTCCCAAGCTATAGCCCGTGATGCTTGCCATAGCACCACAACAGTAGGTTGATCCAAGTCATTTTTGTGAGTCAGTGAAACTGATCATACCCTCATTATGTTTATAAGTTATGTGTCATTTTTGTGGAAGGTGCGGTACAGACGTATTCTTAATGCATCATTTCTTACATCATTTCTAAAGGTTCTGTTCAGATCATGGTGCTTACAGCCCAGCCACCCTCAAAGGGCCATATCAGGGCTATGGAGCAGCGTAGATGAATGCTTGTTAATGATAACTAATACATCTGAAGATAGTGCAATTTCCAAATCATGTATAAGTAATGAATATGTGCCAGTGTGATCTGTTTCCACAGCCCAAATAGTGGAATGAAAATATGAAACTCAATTCAAAGAAAGAAAGAGATGCAATTGGAAGCATATGAGATGTAAAACAAGGAATTATCAGCAGTCCAGGAAGACAGTGTTCCAGGGATATACATTGTTATAAGCATTGTTTATTGTTATACTGTGTCTGTGCCTTTATTGTTCGCCATATGATTTGATGCCAACTCCAGAAAAAAGTCTGTATGTATCTGAGGTGTATTCAATTGATTATTTATGGAAACAGTTTAGGTGGTTGTTTGCGCTCATGTATCATTGTATAGAAGTTATTCAAACATAAGAAAGGCAAATCTTAGACAATGAAGTAAGATCAAACAAGCCAATAGTTCTAAACAAAAGACATTATGTGTTAGACAACATCATGAACGAAATGTGCTTGTTTCACTTTCAGACCAAAAACACTTTAGCAGAACTCTTACCTGGTCCAGACCCCACCCCTCCTCCCAAAACCCCCACCCCCACCAACAAGAATGGCAACAGCACCGGCAACAACAGCAACAACAACAACAATGGAGGCAGCAACTGCCGCAGTAGTATGA
The DNA here is from genome assembly GCA_018398815.1 of Conus ventricosus. NCBI lineage: Eukaryota > Metazoa > Mollusca > Gastropoda > Neogastropoda > Conidae > Conus > Conus ventricosus. The sequence continues at coordinate 88,174,599 of CM031608.1, read as the reverse complement.
TGGTGCAGAACCCGTTTGATGACTCCCACCCCCGCCCTTCCCCAGTGATGATGCAGTCTATGCAGATGCGCCCAGGACATCCTCAAGGACCTCATATGCTCAAGGGCTTCATGGTCATCCAGGGCCACAGGGACCTCACCCACAGGGACCTCATGGCCCTCACTGCGGGGGAATGCATGCTGGAATGATGCATGCGGGGCCAGGGGGCAAACTGTACCCTCCAAACCAACCCATGATCTTTAACGCGTCCAACCCCAATGCTCCCCCCATCTATCCTTGTGGGGTCTGCCATAAAGAGGTGGGTTGACAGCTGGATGAGTACTATGCCAGCACGTGTCATCAGTTATCACCTTGTTTTGTTATACCACTTGTGAGAATGATGTACAGTAGCATCTGGTTTACACATTTTGATTCTCCGGGACAAAAATATCTACTTGTGACCAAAAGTTTGAGCTAACTTGTTTGCGTTTATCAGGGAATTCTGACAGTGAAGAGGAAGTCTTTTAAATGGGAATACAAAATTTGCTTGCTTAAACCAGGTTTATGTTTCTGAGACTAATTTTTGTAGACTCCATGATAATGTATGCGTTGATTTTCTTAATTGTGCGTTTGTGTGCATGTGTGCATTTCCTTTATTTCCATTTGTAAACATGTGAGAAGAAATACCTCAGTAACTGAGTAAGTATTTTAGTTATTTTATTGCTGGTGGTAACAACTGATCTGAAATACTTCTTTTCAACATTTTCACAAACTTGCCAATAGCCCCACTCCTACTTTCCTGAATAATGAATAGTTGTTGTTTTTTAACAGTTCAGTATTTGCAAACAGCTGCAAGGTGTTTTCCTTATTTAGCATTCCTTTTTTTAGAGAATTGATGGGAGAGTTCATGAAGTAACGGGTGTTGTGAGTGGACTGAATGCATCTCAGGCAGAGGTATCCTCCTATTTGGTCACTTTCCTTTGATTTGGACACTGGGGGTGTGGGGGTGTTGTAGTGTATTTTTTTTGTTTCTGTCACTCTCCCTGTGTAAAATGTATCATAAATGAAGGTATTCTCTCATATCTTCACATGCTTATATAGATGTGTGCATGTACACACAAGTGTGATACACAAAAGTTTTTGTAGGCATGCATGTGTGGCAATGCACGTTCTTGGTGACAGGCTGAAATAAGTGATTTAACTTAATTTACTCAAAATGAGATCTGTACATGGGTTCCATTTTCATTGATGATGTATGCTCAGTTATGATCCTGTTTTGCAGTACCTTGCATCTTGATTAACCTATCGAGGACTCTGATACCTTAGGCCATCAGTAACACTGGCCTGAGGTGCTAAGTAAAATCTGTTAGAAAATAAGTAGTGAAACAAGAAGCACCACTGTAGTTTTCTTTATAGACAGATTGGCGGAAAACCTGGCATGATGACAGCAGGTAGATCAAATTTTGGTGTAATCAAACGTTATTGTTGTCGTTTTTCTCTTGAATACAGATTGGCGTAAAAGTTGACACAATGACAGCAGATAGACTAAACCTTAAGTGTCATCAAAATTTATGTAGCTATGACAACCAAGTGGCTGTCATGTTAAAAATGAACTTCATTTTGTTAAAAATGAACTTCATTTTGTAAACAAACAAGTTTTCACTGTTTTAATGGTGAATAAGATGGTACCAAACTCAAACAAACTGCAGATGTATTTTAACATACACACACAACAGAACAAAAACTGTTAGAGGGCAAAAGACATAATTTAATTTATGAATAAACTGGTGACATGTGCACCTCCTTGGGTCTGAGACTTACTTGCATCTTTTGACATTTTGAACATCAAAATTTGACCCAAGACTGCCAAACACAAATCAAATGAAGGCTGGAAAACTGGTGAAGAGGAACCAAGCGACACATAAAACATGGTTTGAATGAGAAAATGTAGATGTGGATGAGTTTTGGACCTGGAGCTTGCTGTTACAAGTATACTCGGAATTCAGCACAAGGTGGTGCTCTTCTGTTTGGAGTTATCTCGGAATTGGTCTGCAGTGAATATAGTCCCTGCTGAGTAGTAGTCTTCATGGAGAAATCAGACAGTTGAAGTTAAAATTCTCATAGCCTTATGGCCACAAGGGCAGTGAATGTTGAAGGTTTGGGCACGGTGTGATCTAAGGCATAATCCATCCTTCACCTTCCGCTGCCTTTTTTCCTGTGATAGTAACTGGCTACCCATTTACTGCTGAGTGGACAGAGAGGACTTGTAATAATCTGATTCCATGTTCAAACTCACGACCCTCAGCTCCACAGGCAAACGGTCTTACCATTGGATGGTAGGACTTGTTTGACATTATTAAAGGAATAAAAGTGATGTTCAGATAAATTACGCTTTGAAGGAAGGGTCTGATCATGTTTGTTTTCATTTCAAATTATCATGATTTTAACTCATTGAACTTTCTGTTCTGGTGGACATTTCTTCTTTTTTTTTAAGGATCGTCAACATGAGACATGCGTTACTGTTAGATTTTCGACAGCATTCAGAAGATGCATGTCAAAAACTGACAGCACTTAGAAACCATGGTGTAATACAATGATTTCTGCCGCCTGTCAAGATGATACCATTAAGGAAAAAAGTTTATACTTATAGGCTGGATCTGAGTGATACCAAAGGTCTGATGTAGGGTCCATGTCAGGGATGGTCTGTCTGAGTGCCTGTGTGTACGAGTTCATTAGACAAAGTGTCAGAAGAATGTGTCTGAACAAAATATTAAAACAATGTCTCATGCACCTGGACAAATTATGGAAACCATACAGTTTTTCAAATAATGAATATACAAGTACAACATGCTGCCGACTCCATAAGCAAACACACACTAATGTTACAAGAATATTATATAGGACCCAAGATAAAGGTGTGGTAACCATCCTGGGGACTAAATTCACATGTGCCAGGGTGAGAGATAGAGGAAAATCTTGCCAGCAGTGTATGCTTTAGATGGTTTGTTGATGAACAGCTCCACCGACTCCCTTGAGCATGGAAAAGTTGAAATGAGTACTATGAAAAAGAAATGTGTGTGTGTGTGTGCATGCGTGCATTCAAACTAACATCTTATCGCTGCACGCTCTGTCTTAACAGAGAGTACGCACTCAGATGGGTTAGTGTTTGAATCCTATGATCTGTGCTATGGCAACATACCTCACACCTACAAATCCATAGCTCTTCCTCCCATTGGAAATTCAGACCATGCTACTATTTCCTTTTGCCTCAGTATGGACCCAAAATACAGACTGACCCAATTATTACTAAATGTGTGAAAGTGTGGACGCCTAGAAAGTGTAGAAGAATTGAGAGGAGCTTTGAATGTACTGGGAAGTTTTTATACTTCATGTGACACTGTTAGTGAAGCTACTGATGTCGTGTCGAGTTACATATCTATTTGTGAAGATCTGATCATCCCCCAAAAGATAGTAAAAATAATTTCTAACAATAAACCTTGGATTACAAAATCCCTTAAAGTGATTCTCAATAAAAAGAGAAAGCTGCTTTTCAGACTGGTAGTAAACCAGACAGAAAAACGTTTCAAAAAGTACTTTCTAAAGAAATTAAAGAACAGCAGAAATGTTTATAAAGAGAAAGTAGAATCTCAATTTCAACAAGGAAACATGGCTGATGCATGGAAAGGGTTAAAAACTCTCACAGGTCAAACAAAAACAAACAATCCCGCATCAGTCATGGCTTTAGAAGAACAGAAAGAGTTTTCGGAAAAGCTAAACAAATTTTATTGCCGTTTTGAACGTGACGATTTGAAAGATAAGCTACAGAAAGTAACAGAAAACCTGTACGAACAGTTTACATGATGATTCTAGTAGTGTTCTAGAGAAACTGATAATGAAAGTGTAAAGATTGAGGCACAAGAAGTAGAGACCCTGTTTCTTAAGCTGAAAACAAAGAAAGCTGTAGGTCCTGATAATATTGGTGGGCGGCTTTTAAAATCCTGTGCGTCACAGCTGTGCAGTTTTTAGTGTATTGTTTTCATGGTCTGTAAAAGATTGTTGTGTGCCTGACTTGTGGAAAAATCTTTTATTTGTCCAGTGCCTAAGAAAACCAAACCTGTCTCTCTCAATGATTACCGCCCTGTTGCTCTCACTTCTATGTTATGAAATGTTTTGAAAGACTCATTCTAAAACAAATTATTCTAGAAACTGCTCCATATCAAGATCCAAATCAATTCGCATACAAGCCAAACCGAAGTACTGATGATGCCACTCTCAGTCTCACCCTCCTCCACAATGCTTACTCTCATTTAGAAAAGCCTGGTTCATTTGTTCGCATATTGTTCATTGATTTCTCTTCTGCCTTCAATACTATCCAGCCTCACTTAATGGCCCAAAAACTGTTGTCTTATGATGTTAATCCTCATCTTGTTCTGTGGCTAATTAGTTTCCTTGTCAATAGGTCACAGTCTGTTCGATTTCAGCAAGCTATTTCATCTATTTGTAACACATCTACTGGCTCTCCTCAAGGTACTGTTCTTTCACCTGTGTTGTTTACTCTATACTATACACAAATGATTGTACTGGCAATGATACTACTCCTCTTGTGAAATATTCTGAGACTCTGCTCTCCAAGATCTGTCAAACTCTCATTCTATGTACTGTGATCGTGTGAATACGTTTGCTGCTTGGTGTGGAGACAATTATCTCAACCTAAATGTTCAAAAGACAAAAGAATTGCTGATCGATTTTAGGAAAAATCCCCCAGATGTTCCGGACCTATATATCAGCGGTGAGAAAGTTGAACGTGTGAGCGAGTATAGCTATCTAGGTACAATAATTGATGACAAATTAAATTTTATAGCAAATACTAATTTGATCCACAAGAAATGTCAATCAAGGATCTTTTGCCTTCAGAAGCTCAGAAGCCTCAATCATAATGTAAAATAAAAAAGCGCTGCAAGGATTTTACAGATGTTTTATTGAGTCCATCTTAACTTCTCTTTTATCTGTTGGTATGGAAGTCTAACCGTGAAGAGCAAGAATGTGTTAAACAAGGTGGTGAAAGTCTGTAGCAAGATTGTGGGCGAGAGACAGAGTAGTTTGAATGTGTTGTTTGAACAAAGAGCAGTTGAAAGGCGCAGATGATTGTGAGCGACAGCAGCCATAATCTTAGTCGGTACTATGAACTTTTGCCATCTGGGAGACGTTATAGGACCCCAAAATTTAGACTGTGCAGAACAAAAAAGAGTTTTATCCCCATGTGCATCCAACTTCTAAACAAATGATTCTATTTACATGTGACGAATGAAAACATTGAGAACTTGAACTGACGCTGCGTGCGTGCGTGTTTTGGTGCATAGTGTGTGTTGAAGTGCATAACATAAAATGACATAAATAGAATGCTGTTTTATTGGATGTGTAATTGTGTTATGTGTTTTAAAAATCAAAAGACGTTGCCACATTGAATTTCACGTTTGTGATAATAATGTCGTTGAATTTGAATTTGAATCCTGCATCCAAATGCGCAGTCTAACTGTAATACTTATGGCTGTGAAGCTCTGCTCACTTCACATATAATGCTAAGCGGCTGTGTTCCTTGGCTCAGTTCATACTCAGGTATACTTCACATATAACCAGTGGCTGTGTTGCTTGGCTCAGTTCATACACAGGTATACTTCACACATAATACCAGTGGCTGTGTTGCTTGGCTCAGTTCATACACAGGGTATACTCACATATAATGCTAGTGGCTGTGTTGCTTGGCTCAGTTCATACACAGGTAAACTTCCACATAATACAGTGGCTGTGTTGCTTGGCTCTGTTCATACTCGGGGTATACTTCCATTTTTCATCCCAGGGAAACAAACTCTCTTCGCCAAGTCCAACTCCTATCCAGGTTATTAAATCAGTGGTTGGAATAATTTTAATTGTCATACTTTCATATCCTTCAAACTGTGCCTCATATTTTAAGAGAGAGAAAAAAAGTTTTTTTGAAGCATCTTTCAGGCACCTATTTCAATCCCACTTATTATTTGTTAAAATTATGTTTCCACTGCTGAATTGCTTACCCAGTGGTTGCTTTGTTCAGGTTCACGAAAATGACCAAGCCATTCTCTGTGAGAGTGGCTGCAACTTCTGGTTTCATCGTATGTGTGTTGGGCTGACGGAGGACGCTTTCCACATGCTCCGATCAGAAGTGTACGCCGAGTGGGTGTGTGATCGCTGTTTTAAACACCCGAAATGTTGCGTTGGTCAAGTTCAAACCATAGAACAAGGCATACTTTTACATGGTTGTGAATGTGGGTTTGTTTGTAAAGGGTTTGTCTTTTTTTTTTTCTTTCCCAATTAATCTTATCCTTTACGTTGCATATCTGTTGAATTATTTTATCCCTCTTTTTTGCTGTTTGTTTGTTTTTAAAGGTTGTATTGTTCTTCTTTCTCATGTATTGTGATTCTTTTATCGTTGACAAATGATTTGCTTGCAAACTCTTCAGTGACATGGCAGCAGTGTGTAATCAATCAGAGTGCCCTTATTTGACTCATTTATTGCATCGTTTCATTGCCATACTGGTATTATAAAATATTCGTAAGTGTTTAAAAGTCTTTTCCACAGAAGGTTAACAGGGAGTTTGAACGATAGAATTGATTGTAAGACATTATTTGACTGTCAAACTGATCATTGGGCATTATTAGGATTTGTTTGATGTATTTGTATGTGTACTATTGCGACCAAGTGGTCGGTTCTATTGAGCTAGACAGCTGTCAGTCAGCCAGCCACCTCTTTCCTGAACACACTCAAAGAACGAAATGCAAATACTTTTATTCTTTTGTGAAAGGAGATACAGGGTGAGAGCTTGTTTAATATTCCTCAAGCAATGACACGCAGTGAGCACTCTCAGTAAAACCACATTCACACGACAAAATGACCAGTACACAAACAACGAATCAACAAAACTAAAACCCACCATGCCGCCTGTCGATCCTACACAAGCGGACAGAACACAGCGCTTACTGTAAGAACACAATCCTTGTAAAACATTCATCTTAAAGGTATTTGCTGTTACCACAACTACCTGATGAACAACTTCAGTAACGTAATCCTTTCAATCAGGTTATCCCCTCTTAACTAATAAGTCATGAACAACTGATGAAGAACTTCAATGAAACAGTCATTACTTCAATCAGAATATCTGCTCTTGAAGTCCAGAATATCTGATGAACAACTTCAAATAGGGTACTCCATTCACGCCGAATATCCACTCTTTAGGTCATGAACATCTGATGAACAACTTAAAATGAAACAATTATTCTCACTATTAATTAGTGACAGGACCATCACAATTAACTCCAACATATTCACCATTCCACATAACAATCCTACACATAGACCACTCCACACAAGAACAATCATACACATAGACCATTCCAATTTCCACGCAACAATTATACACATAGACCACTCCACACAACAACAATCATACACATAGACCATTCCACACAACAATCATACACATAGGCCATTCCACATAACAACAATCATACACGTAGACCACTCCACACAACAGCAATCATACATATAGACCACTTCACACAACGACAATCATACAGCTGACCATTCCACACAACAATCATACACGTAGACCACTCCACACAATAATCATACACGTCGACCACTCCACATAACAACAATATTACACAGAGACCACTCCACACAATAATCATACACGTCGACCACTCCACATGACAACAATATTACACAGAGACCACTCCACACAATAATCATACACGCAGACCACTCCACACAACACACATAGCTAGACCATTCCATACAACAAAAAGCATACACAGACAAGCATACAATAGTAACTTAGAGTATTGCATTTGTTCCCTGCATCACTTGAGCACAATGCGGCTAAGGACCATTGTGTTGATCATTGAACCGCATCATGTCAGAACAGTGCTGAATTAAAGCTGTTGTTATGCTATTTTAATAAACAAAAATAATTTGCCTTGTATCGATCTAGTCCAGTCTGTCCATGTGGGGTACCTGTGTGACTACAGCCCAACAGAACAGCAACATGGAACAGAATGATCCACCCACATGCAAAGTCCTCTTCAAGGCGATTACAAGGCAGACTGTTCTGTTCACCTCACAGCATATCTTCTGCCCGCCTGCACCGACTTTCATATTATTATGATTCTTCAGATATAACCGAATATCCCCATTATGCACCCAAAGGGGGAGGGCGTAATCCAACTCTGATCTATCCACATCTCCCCAGATCTATTAAGGAAACGAAAAAAACTATTGCTACTTCGAAATACTAGTACTATCCTTACAATGTCTTTTCTTACAAGTTCCCAACATCGCAATGGCCAGCAAAGCCTTACATTTCCAGAGATTCCAACCTGCCATATCTTATGCAAATCCTTGACTTGGGTTCTTCTGTTCGACATTTTCTGCCCACCAGACTATAAGCACGGCACATTTTCTGCCCACCAGACTATAAGCACGGCACATTTTCTGCCAACCAGACTATATGCAGGGCACAGCGCCAACTTGAGAACGGAATTACATATATGATGAAGCATGGAATCAACACTGAAAGAACAAAGACAAGGAGTATTCTCCCTTCTGCCACATTCTTCCCAAGTTGACATGTGTGGACTCCTGGCCACACACCCAAGAACAATTTTACAGCCACTTCCAGAGGATGACAAAATTACTGCCCTGTGCAGGATCAGAATTCCACAAAGGACATATGAAAGAGCCCACTCTCACTTCATGACCTTGCACTCAATGTACCATCCTTTGATCATTGTTCAACTATTGATTTTTTGGGGGGAACTTTTTACAAGGTTGAAAGTGGAAGGTCACAACATCGTTCTGGCTTGGATTCCCGGTCATGTTGGTATCGGAGGGAATGAAATGGCTGATCGCTTGGCCAAGAATGCCACAACAGGGAAACTGTCTACATATGTATCCCCAGCTCAGATCTGAAACCAAAAGTTAATAATTATGTCAGAGACCTCTGGCAGGAAGATTGGAAACACAGACGGATAACAAACTCTTTCAAATCCGTCCAAACGTAAAGGAGTTCTTCTCATCCACGTCTGGTGGTTGCAAAGAAGAAACGGTTCTATGCCAGCTGTACACCGGCCATTTGTATTTTACTCATTCATACCTTTTAAAGAGTGAAGAAGCTCCGTGGTGCATTCCATGTCATATGTCACTCACAATGAAACATTTCTTTTAGAGTGTGGACTGGGATGATGCGAGACATAAACATTTTACAGCAGATCCTTGAAAACCTTGTTGAGAGATGTTCCACCTGACGCGATCTTTGAATTCTTGAAAGAGAGATTAACATTTTTCATCGGATCTGAGTTTATAGTGGAAATATTTTTAAACCGAGCCCACTTTTCCATCATCAGGAGAGGAACATCTTGATACATGAAAGCAATAGTAGGACACACATGCAAAGAATTATCAAAATCAAAATGTGATCCTACTAATCTTTTAGACAGTCCAGCAAAGTTCTATCAGGGTATTGGTGCCCAGAATCACTGGTACTCTTCGAGAAAAGTCTGTGTCCGGACACACCAACATCAACACATTCACACTGCACTCACACCCACAACATCCTTCGGCATGGACACACACACACGCACAAAAACCCAAATAGGGTACGTTTCCACCCGCTCCCACAACTTTCAGGTGTGCATTCAGTTCTTCCAGTGGCAAATGTGACAGGTTAGTCCGGTAGAATGTCTCTGACACGATGCTCATTTGCGACCACTATCGATCAGACAGTTGGCTTTAGTGTCCCCGATGGTACGCCTCTGCCTCGAGACTGGGACCCACTAAGGCCTCCAAGTTGGTGTTGTCCCCTGTCGCTGAGTACAGTTCTGCAAACACTGTTCTGTGGTCTAAGGTTATGTTGTGTCTGCACTTGTTACACAATGTCACATTGATGTTTCCGGCGTCAACGTCAATACAAACACCCGACCAGGAGGTAGCAGTTCAGAATGGTCCTGAAGCACCTTCACACCAATGCACGGCAGGAAACACGCCCAGAGATGGTCCCGGACAAGGTCATCTATTGTCCCTGGCGTAGTGTCACCAGAAGAGGGCTTCTCAAGGTCACACCCACGAACATGCACCCCCTGTTCAATGCAATTCACGGCGGTGTTCAGGGTGTGAAGATGATGAGAGGATGGGGTTGATGATGAGGTTACAATTACCGACCCCCCCATCGTCGGAAACTGCTGGCTGTTTAAACTGCTGGGATTCCTCTTCGCCTGGGCCACCCTTGCTGGGTTGGGGTAGGTTTTTGCAATTGTGCCTGTAGTGTGTGCCCACTTCACCACATCTGTAGCAGGGCCCTCTAGGGGCATGTGGAGATGGACTTCCCTGAGCAGTGGGTTGACCTGCTTTTGGCTGGCCATCATCTTCTCAGCAACCATGCTTGAGAGTCTTTCATAATCAATTTCTGCTGTAGCCATGGCAGCAAACTGGAATGGGTTTGGGGGAAGCTTGTGGGTCGCTTGCTCCTTCGCCAAGCTCTCTCCAGACGCCTTAGAACCATGGCTGGGTCAGGAGAGGTGATGCCTGAGTCCCGAAATCACCCCGGATTTCCATGGGCCCAAAAGGCAGTCAGAACTGGAAATGTTGGACATGAAGGTATGGTACACCTTCATGTTTGCCTCCTCGGTGGTGAATTTTTCAGCTTTATTCAGCTCCGAGAAGGTTGACCACACACGCTGAAGAAGTCAGATGGAGTTTCCTTCTTGTCCATGTGAAGCTTGATGAATTTGGCATAAAGGTCCTCTGGGTTGCCGAAGTTCCCGTATATGGCCTTCAGGGGCTACATCTTCTCCAGTGGTGCAGTTCTTTACTTGGACGCTTGCGATGTCCCTTAGACTTGCTTTTATTCTCTGGCAGGCCCTCTTCTTCATCTGTAGTCTCCTGGGTACTGAGCGACTCTCTCAAGCCACTTAGTAAACGGCACCTCAGATCTACCGTTGGGCTTCAATCCACCAAACGGAGGTGCAGGTGTTGGTGCCTTGACATGCACCGCACGGGTGCTGTGGTGCTGTCTGCATGGCTAAATCGCTCCCTCATTTGCACGTTTTCCGTCTGTAGTCCCTCGAGCCGTTCTAGCCTTCTGAGCAGGGCAGCAAGGTCAGCCCCGCCAGTGGCACTGCCATTCCCACCAGTCTCTGCTCTCTTTCTGCACCATTCACCTTTCCATCGCTTCTATCCACACCACCTTCCGTTTCTGACATGTTTGGCTTAAAAATATCTCCCCAATGAAAAATGATATTTTCCTCAACAGAAAATCAATTCTCTTGAAAATCAAAGCCTACCAATTATAAAACAAACTTACAGATCCTGGACGAGCCCCCATTTTTGTAACCCAGGTTTCACAGTTTTACCTAAAGAAACAAAATCCAAACAAAAACCCAAACAACCTTCTATTTGACCTTATTGATCATACAGCAAATTTTGGAAACTGATTTTTTGTTGTTAAATCAGATGCCAATAAACTCAACTTCAAACAATGTTGAAACAGTTGGTTAGAATGTAATGATTAGAGGATCAGGTACAAAAGAAAAAAACAAAAGACGATAGAACGAGGCAGAAAAAGTGGTGCTCATTTAGCACCAATTTTTGTGCCAACATCCAACTTGCTGTCTCACTTGTACATGAAAATGAAGTGAAAAAGTCTTGTTACCAAAATCTAACAGAAAATAACAGTGAACAACAAAATAACAATCAAAATATTCTAAAACTCCTAAATACCACATAAATAAATGACAGTAAATAGAATACTACATACTCTAATAAAAAAAAAATTGAATTACTATTAACTTGACTGTATCAGGCAGGTTACACAAAGCAAGCTGGGATGCCCAACGCTGTTCAAATGCGCCAAGCTTGGTGGTGGTCATATAGCTCAGGGGATTGTTGTCGTGTAGGTGACAACCGTGATCCTAACAGATACCTCAGAAACTTCTCTGTGACTGACCACTTGAAGGCCAGTAGTTCGAGATTCATGGAACTGTAGTTTGACATGTTCCTTTCCGATGGTCTCAGTGTACGATTTGTATATGCAATCACTCATTTCTTGCCACCCTGTTCTGTACAAACAGCTCCAAGTCCTTTCTGACTGGCATCAGTTTCCAGTATGAATGGCTTTGTGTAGTCTGCGTATGCCAAAACTAGATGCTGTAGTCAACGCTCTTTGAGTTACTCAAACACTTGTTGGCATTCCTCTGTCCAGTTGTCGTGGATTTTTCCCACCAGGTTGTGAAAGGACCAGCAATCTTGGCAAACCCAGCTACAAACTGTCAGTAGTATAATGCAAACCCTAGGAAGGAACGAAGCTCTTGTAGGGTTTAGGTTCAGGCTACTCCTCAACCACCTTCACCTACTTGTTCTGTGGCAGTTCCATCCGCTGAAACGTGGTGACAGCCCTGATATGGCCCCTTTGCGGTGGTTGGGCTATAAGCAACATTACCTTACCTTACCGCTGAAACAAGTAACCAAAGTGCTGTACAGATCTGCAACAGAAGTTACACTTGGCTGGATCGAGTTTCAAACCCAACTCTCTGAGTCAAGTCAAGACTTGCCATAGGCAGTCCAAATGCTCTTCAAAGGTTTGACTGAAGACCTAGATATCATCCGGGTAAACCAGGAGTATCTGGAATAGCAAATCACCCATCCCCACCGTCATGAGTCGCTGGGATGTCTTGGTGCAGTGCACAACCCGAATGGCATCCTCTTGAACTCTTACAAGCCAAAGGGGGTAATGAAGGCGGTCTTGTGTCTGTCCTTGTTGCTCATGGTCACCTGATAATATCCAGAAGCCAAGTCCAAGCTGGAAAAGTAGCTTGCCCCTTGAAGTGCATCTAGTGATTCCTTGATGCATGGCAATGGGTATGCGTCTCATCTCGTCTTTGCATTCAATTTCCGGTAATCCACCCACATCCTGAGGTCTCCGCTCTTCTTGCGTACCAACACAATTGGTGATGCATACGGACTGTTACTAGGCTGGATAATATCCTTTTTCAGCAAGTCTTGAATGTGTCTCCTAACCTCTTCCAGCTGGTTCTGTGGAATCCAACGAAACTGCAGGGAAACGGGAATATCATCATCAGGTATGCTGTGCTCTACTCTCATCGTATATATTCTTTTTCAGCAAGTCTTGAATGTGTCTCCTAACCTCTTCCAGCTGGTTCTGTGGAATCCAACGAAACTGCTGGGAAACGGGAACATCATCATCAGGTATGTTGTGCTCTGCTCTCATCGTATACCCAGTATCCAGGTCATGTTGGAGCAGGGTCTCGGGGAACTCACAAAGTAGGCCTTCTAACTGTTTCCGCTGTTCAGGGAAACAGTCAGCCTCACCTATGTCCAATTGTACATCGGCCTTGTCCTTCTCGTCATCATGGCGTGTCACAAGCAGAGAGCCTCCTCTTTCTTCCACTGATATTTCATGTGTCACAACGTGGTGTGCTACATGAACAGTTCCCAGTGGTGTACGCCCTGGAATGAACAAATCTTCTTCCCCTACATTCACAAGCGTGACCTTCCACTGCCCTCTATCATCTACCATGGTCTGCGTACCAGAAACCTCACACTCTGGTCCCGGATAGGTTCAATCACAAACTGTTGACCCCCCTTCACAGAGGCCGGCACAGAGATACTTGCCACTGACCTTGCAGGCAAGTGCACCCCACCTCTTGGGACCCTCACTATCCCAACATAGTGTTGGGGATAGATATATTAGACAGTTTCCCTGTTGTGGCATTCTTGGCCAAACGATCAGAATCAATCCAAACCTGAAAGAGTTTTTCCATGTTCCCGAGGCGGCCATAAAGACGAAACAGTCTTGTGCCGCTTGCACACAGGCCAGTCGTTTTATACCCATTCTTATCTTTTAAAAGGTGAAGAAGCTCTGTGGTGCATTCCATGTCATGTTCCACTCACAGTGAAACATATTCTTTTAGATTGTTGGGACTTGCATGATGTGAGACATAAATACTTTACAGCAGAGTCCATGAAAACCCTGTTCAGAGATGCCCAACCTGACGTGATCTTTGAGTTTCTGAAAGAGATTAACATTTTTCATCTGATCTAAGATTTTATGGAAGAAAGATTTTTAACGAAGTTTCTGGTACGCTTCGCTTGTAGAAGATGTATTTTAAATAGATGTGTGAAAGGTTGTTGAGTTTTTTTGTTTTTTTAATATATATTTTGTTGTTGTTGATGACTAAGTCTTGTGAGTTGACTTAACGTGGTGACAGCCCTGATATGGCCCTTTGTGGTCGGTTGGGCCATAAGCAACATTACCTTACCTTGCCATCCCAACATAGGATGGACTCGTTACCTGGGACAGCCTAGACAAGCTTGGCGGATTCTGTAACTCTCCTATCACTTTCATGTTTAAGACCACCTCTGTGCTTGAATCGCCCGACTCCTTAATCAACACCACGGTCTTCCACAACCTGACCGCCCACCTCGACTTCCACAACAGTGTACCCCAAATTAATATGGAATACAGAGACTGTTGGCCGCTACAAGTCTCACTACTTGTTCCTTTGTCAACTCTAAATGAGGAAAGTACCTCAGGAAAATGCCCTCACTTACTACCTGCGAGCCAGTGTCCTACAAACACTCCAGCTCTACGCTCCCCAACTTTGCCTTGACCTTAGGTTGGCCTCCTACTGTCCTGTTCCACAAGGATGAGCCTGCAAGACTCCCCTCGTCAGTTGTGCAGCTTGCTACACCGACGGTCCTTCGTTTAATGACCTTGAGTTCTGTCTGGACTGCTTCAAAGCAGGTATAGACCTTGGAGTAGTTAGTGACTTTTCTAAGTTTCCTGATGACCCTCCATGGACTTTCTTCACTCCAGAGATCCGGTTTGATTTGGCCTCATACCGGAAAGATTCCACTAGTTCCTTGGCATACAAGTCCCTTTTTGCTGAACTGTGTTCCAAGTTTCCATCCTTCAAAAGAATTTTCACTGACAGTTCCAAATCTGAGGAGGGAGTGGCCTGTACAGCCTATTGCCCTGGTTACCAAAAGTTAATGATTATGTCAAAGACCTCTGGCAAGAGGAATGGACCTTGCAGATGGATAACAGTAGGTACTCCAAAGTGATTTTTAAAATGTTTTAGATTGCTCTTTTCAATGAGTTAGGGTGATAGAACACATCAAAACAAAGACAATCATATAAAATTCATATCTGTAGCTTAATTAGGAGTGAAGTTATGAATTTTCAAATATTTAATTTTTTTATGACAGTCGGAATTCCCCTTATATATTTGGAGGCCTGTAACTCAGCCATTTTGCATGTGACATGTCTGAAACCATGTGTGATTAACTTGAAAATATAAAGGTAAAGAATAAAGGTACCTTTTGGAGAAGTCTTCAACGTTTCGTGCTGTAAGCACTTGGTCACGAAGTGAAGTGTTGAGGTTGTAGGGGAAGCTGGCAGGTTTCTTGTGACCACAGTTCAGCCAAAAAGGTAGGGGAGGGGTGGGGAAAAAGGTGAACTGTATTTATATGGTCAACAAAAGGGGTGGGGCAAGGAGGTGGGGGGGGAGGTGGGAGGGAGAGGATCATCTGGGTGGTGGTTTTCAGAGAAAGGGAGGGGGTGGTGGTAAGGAAAACATGGTATAGAACATGGGGGGGGGGAGCAGCAGGGGGGGGGGGGAAGGGGGGGGGGTTGCAGCTTGAGAGAAACAAGTTTATTCCCTGACATTGAGTCCGTAAGGACTCAAAGTGCCAAGGCGTTGTATTAGCTGGCTTTCCATGAATTTGCGTACTGGCCCTCTTTTTGTCCATTGCGCCAAAGCGCTGCCACTCTGATGTGCGACAGGTTATGGTGTTCAGAAGTAAAGTGGTTTGCCACTGGTGTATCTTTTCCTGTCAGAATGTTGTCCCTGTGTTCTTTGAAGCGATCATTGAGTGATCTGTATGTTTCTCCTACATACATCATGGCACACAAGGTACAGGTCAGGACATAGACAACATTTTGAGTTTGGCATGTGAAATGGGATTTCACCTGAAACTTATGATCTATGGGCCTTGGATAGTTGTTGCAGGGTTAATAAAAGTACAGGTTTTACATTTAGGTTTCTTGCAAGGGAAATTGCCAGTTTGAGCAGAAGGGTACGTAGAATGGAAGGCAGCATGCACAAGATGGTCACCAAGGCTTTTGTCCCTCTTGAAAGCCACAAGTGGAGGTTGGTTGAATGTATCTTTCAGTGTTGGATCGTTCCTAAGGATCGAGAAGTTGTGACACAGAATGTTTTTCACGGGTATGTTGTGTGGGTGATAGGTCAAAGTCAGTATGCATCGGTCCGTCTCTACAGCATCCGCTTCTTTGCTTTTGAGAGCTTGACATCTCGGAATTGACTTGGCTCGTTCCAGGGCTGATTGTATCAAGGCTAAAGGGTAGCCTCTGGCAGTGAAAAAAGTAGCCATGGTTGTTGCCTCTTTCACAAAAGCCCTGTCTGAGCTACAGAGTCTGCGCAGCCTCAGGAACTGGGAAAAAGGGATGCTGTCTTTCGATGCAGGTGGGTGGCTGGATGAGAAGAGAAGGTACGAATGAGAATCTGTTGGTTTATAATGTACTGTAGTATGGAGGGATCGTGAGTCTTTCTGGATGTTGACAAGTATGTCGAGAAAAGCAAGGGACGAGTCAGAAATTTCATAGGTAAGCTTGAGGGATGGATGGAAGTTGTTCGCAAACTGAATGAAGTCAAGAAGTTCTTGCTTAGGGAGCGTGAATATGCCAAAGCAATCATCGATGAATCTTCTAAAGACTTCTGGTAGGTGTCCAGGAAATTGGGAGAAGATCTGGGATTCAACGTAGCCCATGAACAGGCAAGCATAGGATGGACCCATTCGTGTCCCCATTGCAACTCCCTTTGTCTGTTGATAAAATTCATCACCGAACTCAAAAGTGTTGAGGGTCAAGACAAGCTCTGTCAAGCGTAAAATAGTAGTTGTGTCAACTTTCAAGGAACTCTGGGTCATGAAGTGTTTCACAGCAGACAGCCCATCTTGATGCGGGATGTTAGTGTATAGTGAAGTAACATCCATAGTAAACAGAAAACGGTATTCAGTGTCTTGTGGGAAGACGTATTTGTTCAGGATCTGTAGAGCGTGATTGGTATCTTTCACATATGTTGGCAAGGATTGGACAAGAGGCTGAAACAACTGGTCAAGGAACTGGGAGACTTGAGCTGTAGGGCAGGAGCAGGCTGAGACAATAGGTCTGCCTGGGTTATCAGGTTTATGAATCTTTGGCAGTAGATAGAATTTAGATGTACGGGGTTCTTTAATGATAGCTCTTGTGGCTTCCGTGGGTAGAATGTCTTTGGAGACTAGTTCTTTGATAGTTTTCCTCACTAGTGCATTGTCTTGCTTAACTGTAGAGGTTTTAATGGGAATGTAGTTTGTTGGGTCACAGAGTTGACGTCTGGCTTCCTTTTCATAGAGGTCTTTATGCCAAACCACCACAGCTCCACCTTTGTCTGCTCGTTTTATAATAATGTCTGTTCTCTCTTTCAGTTCACTTAATGCTTGTTGTTCAGCCCGAGTAAGATTGGATCTTTTCATAGGAGATGGGTTCAGCTGGTTGATTTCTTGTTTGCTTTTTTCTATGTAGTAGTCCAGAGCAGGAAACTGTCCATCATGTGTGATTAATATCAACTACTTGTAATATACACTGAATTTTTTTCAGACCTGAGGCTCGTATAGAGTCTAAATACCATGATTCTTAAAATGCCAAAATCTTCATTTTGACTTAGTTTTTTTTCCAGCATCGGCAGCCCTGATGTGGCCCTTTGCGGTCGGCTGGGCTATAAGCAACATTATCTTATCTTCCAGCATCGGCAACCAGAACAAGTTAAAAAATGGCATATCTCTGCTTGCAGTTGACATATAGGCACAAAACTTATATCAAAATGATCAGAATAACAAGCTCTATCTTACTGGAGGACATTTGAACATGTCAACACAATTGTACACCCCATCCCACCTCCACACCCCCACCTTTTTAGCTTATGTCTTATGTGCAATATACACATTACATATAATGAATTACATGTCTCTGCTTGTTATGACCTTATGAAGACATATGATTGACATTTGCATCAAAAGTAAAGCTCAGACGATTTAATTAAAAAGAAAAAAAAACCCTTGTCCCCCCTCCCCACACCTTCACACACCCCTTTCCTCCCCTCCACCCTAATTCTCCAGTGCCTATGCTTTTGATCTATTAGTGAGATTCATATCAAAATGATTGCCAGGAGGAATGGAATATAACAATACCATTACAAATTAAATACACTCACCCCTTTACTCTGATCCCCAACCCCCTTACCTCGCACCCCCTCCCGGCCCATCCATTCTTTTAGGTTTTTCTCATGTCTGTCTTTGTTGTCCACAGCGACTCTTGATGTCTTCAGGCAGCTGTGATTTCCTCTGCTTCAGCTGCTTCCCACATCCTGCCTTGGCTGTCTGCAGGAAGAATGTTAAAGTCCCAGAAGAATACAAACTGTGATGATGTTTCTGCAATGTCATCAGAATGTGGCCATTTGAACATGTTCCTTCGTGTGAATGTCTGCTCCAGTACTTTACAACTGCTCTTTCCTGGTTGATGACTTCAAGAACTTGGCCAAAATAAAATTGCTGGTCATAGAAAACAGCAACCCACTGTCCTTGTGGTTGAAACTCAAACTGCTTTTCAGTGTCCTGGTTGTCAGTCCGACTCCGAGGTCTCTTATCCTGAGGGGGGTTGATGTTTTCTGCCTCATCCGGGAAATGAATGTCAGTTACTGGCCCAGGGGCATTTGCAAGATGTTGTTCCAGTTCCATCACCAACTCTCCTACTGTTCCAGAAAGATGGAGACTTTTTCCTTGCTGCAGAACAGTTTTCTGAAAACAAATTTCATCCTTGAGGGCATTCACAAGTGTCGTGACACTTTCCTGTCTCCAGCACCTGACAAGCTGGTGTACATCACGTGGTTGAGTACATGGTCCTCCATGCTCTGTCACACGCCTGATGATGTTTTGTTTGAGAGCAGCTTGTCTGGCTTCTCTAAGGTTCTTTTGTCTCTGGTTTTCTAACAGCTTCTCTCTCACCCGTAGAACCAACAACTTTTCTTGGTGTCTGTGCTCACTCCTGAGGTGTCTTCCTCTCTAACGGGCAAAAGTGAGAAGTGCAGGGGATTCTTGTTCATTTTTTTTCAGCCAACCACTTTGCCGTCTTGTTGTGACTGAGCATATGTGTTGTGGATCTGTGATGCATGGAGGTGTTGCGCCGATGACTCATATCGAAGTCCAGATCCCCGAACACGTTTTCCTGAGGAGATTTGTCAAAGGGCAGTGGTCTAAACCCTCAGGAAATAAAGCTGGTGGTCCGCCATATTTCCCACCCTCAAGAAAGTCTCCAAGTTGAGTCAGAATCACAGTCAGAACATGTTCCATGATTTTTTCCAGTGCGTTCTTAACCCAGCAGCAGTTGTCTGCTTGGAAACAAAGGCGTACACACTGTCTCTCATGGCATTTTTTATCTGGTCCCAGCTCAAACTGTCCCTTGGAAATGCCAAGGAAATCAGGATCTACAAGACTGCTTGCATCTGTTGTCCAGTCAGGGTTCCCAGGTGATGGGCATGGGCCAAAAAAGGACCTTTAACCTTCGCCAGACGGTGCTTTTGACTATACACGGAAGACGGTGTGGGTCCATGTGGACCCATGTCCCTCAAAGAGGGAAAATCATGTTCACCCTTCCACAGACGGTGTGGGTCCATGTGGACCCATGGCCGTCATAAAAGGAAATTTTAAGAAAGATAAGACTTCTTCTTCATCATTTGCTAAATCTGGTTCGTCATCACTAGGGGACTCTGCATCAGGCTCAGGTGGAAGAAATTCTTCGTCACTAGTCTCGTCATCACCACTTTCTTGTTCGTGGTCCTGGGAGCTGGCAGTCCGTGTTCTTTGCTCATCTGGGGTAACAAACAAAAAAAAAAGAAGAGATTGGTACTTCTTCTTCTTCGTTCCTCAGAAATGGTGAAACCACAGAGTTCTAACTCCGAGGCTTCACCATCTCTAGTGAGGTTTTAGCGTATGCAGCCGTTTTTAATCCCACCATTAAGGTAGCCGCATTCCGTCTTCGGGGATGATGCCAAGACACGACACCAGTGTGCATGTGTTTATTTTATTGTCATCCATTCTCACCGGCTCACAATGGCCTACTCTTCCAAAAGGTGGATGGGCTTTAACGTGCGTGCAAGATGTTTTATGCATGCGTTCACGCACGGGACCTCAAAGTCTCATCCGAAGGACTTTTTGGGAGATTGGAGTCTGCACAAATGTTGACACACACACACACACACACACACACACACACACACACACACACACACACACACACACACGCAAGCATGCACGCGCACACACACACACACCCATACACACACACACACCCTGTCATCGAAAAAACCCGGGCAACATTGTAACCATTCGCAACTAAAAATGACAAGCAACAAGAATATAGACACATGTAAGCGCATGTAAACAAATACCAATAAACACTAGAGCACCAAAACACAGAGACAGAGACAGAGAGAGAAAGCCCCCCCCCCCCCCCCCCCCTCCCAGCCCCTCCCCTCCCCTTGTCTCCCTAGATACATACGTAGACTAAAGGCAAACATACACACATACAACAATTGAAAGTGAAAGTAGACATTCATACCAAAATCTTCTTCTGCCTCTGCTTCACAGTCCTCAGCCAATGCCTGCCTGGACCCTGTTGGCGAATCTGGGGATATGAAAGCAAAATATGAGTTTCATTGAGAAAGAGAAAAACAGACAGACAGAGACAGAAATATAGAGCTGGACAGATACAGGGAGAGGCAGAATGACAGAGAGAGAAAAAGAGACAAGGACAGAGAGGAGTCACACATACACACACACACACACACACACACACACGCACGCGCGCACACACATACACACACAGGGAGGGAAGAGAGACAGACAGACAGTCAGACAGACGGAGTAGTGTTTATAAACAACCTTAATTTATTATTTGACCTCAATTACAACGCTTTTTTATTTCTCTTCCTTCTAATACTGATACTGATGCGTGCATACATACACACACACAAGCACAGACGTGACCCACATATAAGTCTGCGAGCACATGACATACCGACAGTCTAACTCAAAATGTTGATATACTCACCAAAATGACGGTCTTCCTCTGCGTCAGCGCAGGTGACAAGGGCGTCAAAAATGTTCGGTCTGTCCATGACGGTGTCAGTCCAGCCTCCATGAAAGATACTGGTAGCAAGGAGAGAACGTGGGAAAAACCTGCCGGTTCTCAGAACTTGCTACTTTCAGTTTAGCTTTCCGAGAAGTGCCAGTATCGGTTACAGTTTCCTTCTTTTCGAGCCATGGGTCCACACGCACCCACACCGTCCGCGGAGGGGTAAACACAGTTTTCCCTCTTTGCGAGCCATGGGTCCACACGGACCCACACCGTCATCAATGACTATATAAAATGTCACCTTTAATTACCTTTTGAAATTTTGACCTATATTTTCGAAATTTTAGGACAAGGAGAGAATTTGTGTGTTTGGAGCATATCTAAAATTTCATTGAAAATATCTATAAATATACGAGATATTGGCATTTAAAGACCCTTCTGGGTCCACATGGACCCACACCGTCCGGCGAAGGTTAAAGGACTTTAAAAGGACCTTTGCCAACATAACTTTACAGTACACCCCAAACCCTTTGGCATGCAGAACAGCAGACACTTACCTCTCATAAACAGAGGAACAGCTAATCCGATTTGAATGTTATATTCAGTCTTTGCAATGTCACTGTAGGTTTTTTTTTTGCTGAATGTTATTGTCACAAGTTTTATTTCACAAATATGTTCCTTTCATTCCTTAGTTTTTACTGTCGGATCCACTACACTACTATTACACATTCTACTATCACGTCCACTACACTGCTATTTACACATTTTTCTTCACGCACTTCACAGTTTCTTAAGTTCCTCTTGTTTCTTTGCCAGTTGAATGGCTAGACTGCGGGCTTGGTCTAGTTTGTCCTTTGAAGACAGACGAAGCTCATTGGACCTATCCACGAATGTGAAGTTCCTCTGTTCCTGAGCTTTAAAACTCAGGTTGTCAGCTTCAACAATGAGTTGTTTTGAATCATTTTCTGCTTTCTTTTTCTTCTTTTCCAGCTCCCCAATCTCTTGTTCAAAAGCCTTCCATTTCAGTTGGTTCTGGGTTGTCTCGTTTTCCTTTCGCTGTTCTTTCAGGTGCTCATTGTATTTGCCCCATGCAGCACTTGCAGACACCAGGAGGGGCTTGTCCAGCTTGACGTTCTGAATCCCACCAGCATCACGGATGTGGTCTATTATGACCCTTCTGGCTTTGAGAGATTTCTGGCTCAGATTGTCTGCAGATGCTTCTTTATTGTAAGAAAATCCCCGTTCCACTGTGGCTTGCCCATGGGACAGCAGCAACATTTTCTTAACGAAAGGCCTGAGGTTGGAGAACTGGGAGTGCTCTAGAGACTGGCACCACCAGGTGTCCACCCTGTCTGTGTCACAGTTGAAGGAGCTGGCTGAGTGCGTGGCAGCAGTAGGCAGGAAGTTGGTGAACTGTGCAAGAATGGTGTCGGCCTTCACATTAGTCACTCTGCCGCTATCAATGACATTCTTCAGGAGAAGACCCATTTTATTTTCGCTCTCTTCTTTGTCGTTGAGCTTGGTAGGGTCCAGGCATGACATGTTTCTGACCACTCCATATTTTAGTGGGCACTTTTCTATCATTTTCCCTACCAGTTTGAGCAGAAATCTTTGACACCGATTGTCAAAGTCCCTGATCAGTCCCTCAGATACACCTGGCAGCTTCTTTGCCTTGTTGATGAGGCTTGTCGTCTTAAAGTCCAACTGCACTCTTGCTCGCAGATTGTTTGTATCATCCAAGTCAATCCGAGTCAGTGGGTGTCACTTAGCACATCCGCTTTGATGAACCTCTGCATGAGGTTTCTCAGCATGGTCTGGAGATCCGTGGCCATGAAAGGCATGAGGGCTTGTCTGCCTGGTACTTTTTCAGGAATGGCTCAACGAGCCGATCAACAGATGCAAAGAAAGACAGTTGGCTGGGCAGCAAGGGGCTGTTGACTCCAGTTTTCACACATTCAAAACTGTTGTTACGTGGCGGAGTGATCTTCTTGGCCAGAGCAGCTTTTACAAACAAATCCAAATTAGGCAACAATTCAATGGCTCGCATTGCTGGCGTAGCATTCTCCAGCCACCTAATTTACACCACAAAGAAATTTTCTTTCGCATCTCACGGTATCTGGCTGGCTTTTGAGTGAAGTAGCCTTTCGAACCACGAGTTGCTGGTCGTATCATCCACACTTTCCACATTGTTGCTCACGTTGAGGTGGGCTTCGCTGAGACAATGTCTGTCTTTGCCATCTGCCTCTGCTTTTGAAAGCCCCACGTTCAAATGGCCACATTCTGATGACATTGCAGAAACATCGTCACAGTTCGTATTCTTCTGGGACTTCCCTCCGGGGGTTGCGACCTTGTCGTGGTCGGAGGGCTTGCGCGGTCCAGTGATCCCTTAGGCTTTGCTGGCGGGGGCATCATTACTCGGAGATAGGCTGGTTTTGTCAAACTGCTTCTAGGTCCGAGAAGCCAAGATGCTGTCTGACCTAAGCGTAACGTGGTAAGGAGTTGATGCCCCTGGTAGGGCTTCCCATGTCAGATAGGCTAAGGGTGAGGATCCTGACTAAGAGTAACCCGCCTTTCTCCTTTTCTTGTTTTCTGCCTCCCTTATTTGGCCCTTTTCTATCTTTGTCTCCCCTTCAAGTCTTCTTTTCCACACTCCTTTTCTCTCTGTGGTCTCCTTAAGATCCGCCGCGTTTGCCGTGCGGTGCGACCTGTGTCGGAGGGGAATGAGATCCTGGTGATTGAGAGGGCCAGCGCTCTCAACACATCACTTTGGCTCGGACCTCTCCTAGACAGGGAGTACACTTTGGCCCGGGTGTACTAATCGGCTCCCCTTCTTGGGGTTGGGTCAAGACAGACAGTTCCTCTGCTGGCCAAGTAAACCCCTGCAGTGCTCAGCTCTCTGTTCCCGGGAGTTGAGCATGATCAGGGGGGATAGGGTTGGTGGCTTCTGTTTGTCGTATGTCTGACTCTCTCCCGAAGCCTGGAAGGGGTCAAGGCATTGGTTTCTTGGCCCTGGCCCCTTAGTTGGACTCCAAGGGGGTGGGTAAGGGAGGGATGAAACACAATAAACAAAATATGGCTTTTTCAAAAAACTACCCCCCAAAAGGAAGAGGAAGGCAGCATCCCTATTTCAGGGGAATTTGAAACAGACAGTGATTCTGATACGGAGGTTAGACAGAGGACAGGTTTCTGGGCTTCCTGGCTCGTGATGGAAGGGACGGAGCAGGAAAGACCCCTTTCAGCTCTGAGCCCTTTTGCCATACAAAAGGGCTTTCAAGGTCTAGCAGGTGACCCTCAGTCCGTAAAAAGGTTGAGGAATGGCTCGTTTCTCATTCAATGTCGATCAAAGAAGCAATCTGAACAGCTGTTGAGGGCAACAAAAATAGTGGACAGGGAGATCAGGGTGACTCCCATAAACAGTTAAATTCCTCAAAGGAGTGATTCGCTGCAGAGATCTAATGCGACGTTCACACTAGGCTGTAACCACGGTCTAACCAAGTGGTTACATTGAGGGATCTAACTGCGATGAGACAAACTGTATATTTTTGACACAGCCTGTGTGAATGGAAAGCGTCTAACCAGTCGGTTAGATCTGTCGGCCCCGACAATTTGCAGCGTGCGTGCAAGGCATGCTATTTTGTTGTGACGTCGGAGTTTTGGCTCCGCCTCTATTTCCTGCTCTAACTCATTGGAACCGACGGGGACTAGTGTGAATGCCTTTGTAACCATATTTGGTCACATCGGGCGATGTAACCTTGAAAATATTTTATCTTCCGAGTCATATTTTTGGGGGCCATGTAACCACCTATCGAACCACAAATCGGGTCTTCCCGAAAAATCGTCTAACCGATGGGAACCCACTGCAACCAAAATTGCGTGGTTCCAGTCAGTTACAGAGCGATCTAACCATTTGGTCAGACCGTGGTTACAGCCTAGTGTGAACGTCGCATAACAGGTGTCTCAGAGGCAGAGATCAAAACGGAACTGGCGTCCCAGGCTGTGACGGAGGTGCGCAGGGTGACAGTAAAGAAAGGTGCAGAGAGAGTGGCCACCAACACCCTCTTTCTGACCTTCTGCAACCCTGTGCTGCCTCCAGTCATCAAAGTTGGTTACCTGAACGTCAGAGTTCAGATGTATGTTCCGTCCCCGTTGAGGTGCTTCAGATGTCAGAGGTTTGGCCATGTCAGAGACCGTTGTTCTGGGCAGGAGGTGTGCGGTGTTTGCTGCAAGGCAACCCATGATGGGCCGTGTAAAGATCCGGCACATTGTGCTAACTGCGGTGGCGACCATCCCTCCTCTTCCCGAAACTGCCCTCTTTGGATTCAGGAATCCGCTATACAACGAGTAAAAACTGAAAAGAAAATCTCCTTTTTTGAGGCCCGCAAACAGGTTGTTGGCAGTCAGACGCCAACAGCATCTTCGTATGCTTCGGCCGTAAAGAAAGTTTCCACTAGGTCAGTCTGCTGCCAGACTGATGAATTTATCTTTTCCAAGACACTGCAAGGAAGAACTGTCAGCTCTGGTGGAAGCGGGTCCACCACCTCCCAACCCAAAGTGACTGCCCCTGGTGGAGGCAAAAAATCCGCCACCCTCAGACTGCCCAGCAGTCTACAACATCTGCTGCTGGGCAGATTAAAAAACCAGCACCCAAGCCTCGAACTCCTCTGTCCAGTGCCCGTGCGGGCAAGGGAGTTCCACCCAGTGTGGAGATGGTGGAGATGAGGAAGAAACCTCCACCGTCTCCCAAATCCAGACCTTCTTCGCCTGTTGGCAAGTCTGCCAGCAGGTCTGAAGAACAACACAGTTCAGTGAAACTACAAAATAAATTCACTCCATTCGAAGCAGACGTTGAGGAGGAGATGACCTGATTTCTCTCCTTTTCGCCTCTGCACCATGGATAGTACAATATCCCATTGGAATATCCGTGGACTAAATTCCAACTTTGAGGAGTTGCAGCTTCTGTGTCGATCTATAAAACTTCCGTCGTGGCTCTTCAGGAAACTCAAATTCAAAGCCAGAAGACCTTTACTCTTTCTGGCTTTAATGTTCTTTCAAAACCTGCACAACCATCCACGTTGGGACTGTCGGGCGGTGTTGCCCTTCTCATACACAAAACTCTGTTGTATAGTCCTGTCGCTCTGTCTACCTCCCTTCAGGCTGTAGCTGCGAGAGTCACTCTCCACAAGACTGTGACAATCTGTTCCATTTATCTTCCACCTTCTGTCCCGGTTTGTCGTCAGGACCTTGTCAGTCTGATAGGTGAACTTCCTCGACCTTTTTTGCTGTTGGGTGACTTTAACGGTCACAATCCTCTTTGGGGTAGTGTCAGTACGTCATCCAGAGGTCTGCTAATTGAGGATGTCCTTTCGGATTTGGATTTGTGTTGTCTGAACGACGGATCTGCAACTTACCTCCACTCTTCCACTGGTTCACTTTCGTGTTTAGATTTGTCGGTTTGTGACCCTCGCTGGTCCTGGACTATGAGTGGTCTGTCCATGACGATCTGCACGGAAGTGACCATTTCCCTGTTTGTTTACAACCCGTAATAACTGAACAAGTCTCTGTCTCTCCACATCTAAATTATAAGAAAGCAAACTGGAATCTCTTTGCAGCCACTATTTCAAAAGAATTCCAGGACACTGATTTTCTTCAGAGTCCGGACCCAGCAGAATCACTGACTAACACTATGATCAAGTGTGCTAAAGCTTGTATTCCAGTGTCTTCCGATAAACTTCAAATGCCTAAAACACCCTGGTTTGATTCAGACTGCCAACAAATTTCCAAAGTTCGAAAACGGGCTCAGCGTCAGGTGTACCAACGACCTTCGGGTCCCAACGCTCGAGCCCATCAGAAACTCCGTGCTAAATCAAGACACACTTTTAAAATCAGTAAACGTCGGTCCTGGAGAAGTTTCTGCTCCAGGCTGACATCGAAAACTTCCAAGAAAAAAGTGTGGAACATCATTAAGAAAATCAAAGGGAAGAACACCTGTCCCACTGTGAACCATCTCAAGTTTGCTGACTCTTTAATAACAGAGAAAAAAGCAGTTGCTAATCTGCTGGCTTCAACCATAGAAAAGAATTCCTCCTCTTCTAACAAATCAGCCACTTTTGTCAAAAATAAAACCCTTAAAGAAAAATCACCCTGCAACTTTTCGTCAGACAACATGGAAGACTACAATCTTCCTTTCACTTTAAATGAACTGAAATCTGCCTTACTGTCCTGCAACGATTCCTCTCCAGGTATAGATGAAATCCATTATCAACTGTTGAAACATCTTCCGCAAGAAGGTCTGAATATACTGTTACAGGTATACAACCATGTGTGGACTACAGGTTTCTTTCCGCCCTCTTGGCGAAAAGCCCTCATTATTCCCATCCCCAAACCTGGAAAAGATCTTTCTAATCCATCAAACTACCGTCCCATAGCTTTGACCAGCTGTGTCTGTAAACTGATGGAGAAAATGGTCAATGCTAGGCTTATGTGGAAACTCGAAACCGATGGCCTTTTGGCGAAAGAACAGTGTGGTTTCCGCAAACATCGGACTACTGTTGACCATTTGATTCGTCTGGAATCTACACTTCGGAACGCCTTTCTGAACAAACAGCATGCAGTGGCAATTTTTTTTGACTTGGAGAAGGCCTACGATACCACCTGGAAGTCGGGGATACTTCATGATCTCCATGATCTGGGTTTTCGAGGTCATCTTCCGCTTTTCCTTCAAAATTTTTTGGCAGAACGACAGTTTCAGGTCCGGGTTGGCACCACTCTCTCTGATGTCCACGAGCAGGAGTTGGGTGTTCCACAGGGGAGCATACTGTCTCCTGCCCTCTTTAGTATTAAGATCAATAACATTGTTAAATCAGTTCAGCAGGGTTCAGACTGCTCATTGTTTGTGGATGATTTCGCTGTCTACGCAACTGGAAGCCTGTACCCGAGTGTCCAGCGCAGGCTCCAGCTTTGCGTGGATAAAATCCATCGATGGGCAGATGAAAACGGTTTCACCTTTTCTGCTTCAAAGACACAGTGTATTCACTTCCATAATTTCCGTCAGTTTTTTCCAGATCCTGAACTTCAAGTAGGGAAATCTCCCATTCCAGCTGTTAAAGAGGCCAAATTTCTGGGAGTCATTTTTGACCAGAAACTTAACTTTCTCAGCCACATCAAAAATCTCAAAACTGCTTGTCAGAAAGCACTGAATATTCTGCGGGTCGTAGCGCACACCGACTGGGCGCTGATAAGAAAACTTTGCTGCACCTCTACAGAGCCTTGGTCCGTTCCAACCTGGACTACGGTTGTGCTGTGTACGGCTCTGCAAGATCATCTTACCTCAAACTCTTGGACCCTATCCACCATCAAGGGCTTCGTCTCTGTCTTGGAGCGTTCCGCACCACCCCTGTGTACAGCCTGTACGCAGAGGCAGGTGAACCTTCACTGTCCAACCGCAGGCTGAAACTGTCTTTGAATTATTATATCCGACTGTTCTCAGAACCAGAAAACCCTGCCTATGACTGTGTCTTTGACCCTCCGTTCCAAAGTAAGTTTGAAAACAACCCTAAATGTATTCCGCCGTTTGGTCTTCGTATGCAGCCTCACGTGCGGAATGCAGGTCTAGACCTGGGAGTAGTTTCCGATTTTTCCAAGTTTCCGGATCAACCTCTGTGGACCTTTTTCACACCAGAGATTTGCTTCGATCTTGCAGCTTTTCGCAAAGAGTCTACCAGCTCTCTGGCGTACAAGGCATTGTATGCTGACCTCTGTTCCAAATTCCCATCCTATCAAAAAGTTTTCACTGACGGTTCCAAGTCTGAGGATGGAGTGGCCTGTGCAGCCTACTGCCCTGGGGCTCCTTCTCAGATACTGTTGGAACATATACATTCAGATGCTTCTGTCTATTCTGCTGAACTTACTGCTCTGGTTCTGGCTTTGAAGATAATCTCACATTCTTCAAAGAGGGACTTTCTGGTTCTGTCGGATTCGCTGTCAGCTTTGGAGGCCATAGCTGGCCGCAACCTTCAGCATCCAGAACTTTTACTTTTTTTTAAACTTTTTAGCAAGTTGAAGGCGGACGGTTACAACATTACTCTTGCTTGGGTTCCAGGTCATGTTGGCATCGGCGGGAACGAAATGGTTGATCGTTTAGCCAAGAACGCCACAAGAGAGAAACTGTCCAACACTTATATCCCCTGCTCAGATGTGAAACCCAAAATTAATGATTATGTGAGAGACCTCTGGCAGGAGGATTGGAACACACAGACGAATAACAAACTCTTTCAGATCCGTCCAACCTTAAGGACTTCCTCCCATCCATGTCGGGAGGTCGTAAGAGGAAACGGTTCTGTGCCGGCTACACACCGGCCATTCGTATTTTACCCATGCTTACCTTTTAAAGAGTGAAGAAGCTCCGTGGTGCATTCCATGTCATGCGCCACTCACAATGAAACATGTTCTTTTAGAGTGTTGGGACTTGCACGATGTGAGACACAAACATTTTACGGCGGAGTCCATGAAGATCCTGTTCAGGGATGTCCCGCCTGATGTGATCCTTGACTTTTTGAGAGAGATTGACATTTTTCATCTGATTTAAGATTTTACGGAAGAAAGATTTTTAACGAAGTTTCTGGTACGTTTTAGACGATGTCATTTAAAGAGATGTGTGAAAGGTTTTTTTTTTTTTTTTTTTTTTTTTAAATGACTGGTGAGTTGATTTAAATCGTTACAGTCCCTGATGTGGCCCTATTGCGGTCGGCTGGGCTATAAGCAACATTATCTTATCTTATCTTATCTTTCTGGGACTTTAAGTTCTTCCCGCAGACAGCCAAGCAGGTGTGGGAAGCCCCACGTGTCGCACCTCTGCCACGGCCTAATTCCTCTGCCTGACTCTGGTTTCGTCCACTTGAGCTTCAGTTTGCTGCTCCTCATTTGACTATTGATTTGTTCATGCTGGAGTGATATTTCTAGGGCATTTGACAACGTCAAATCGTGAGTCAATGTAGTTTTTCTGTTTAATTTCAACATCGATCAGCCCTGCAAACAAAACCTATCTCTGACTTGATCTTCTAAGTCTCTGTCACTCACAATGCACTGCCAATTCCTTCAATTGCGGTAGAATTTCCTCGACTGTCTTGTTGGGTTCTTGCTTTCTTTGTGAAAGGTGTATGTCATTGCCCTACTGATACTAATTGCATAGTTGTGGAAACGGTTCACTGAGGGTTCCCCCTCTGAAGGTGTCACTATGTTCGTTAAGTGACCGTTCATGAACTCACCAGCACCAAAGGTGTTAGGTGAGCTGCCATAAGCATTGGTATGAGAGGAAGGAATGAAAAAAGTCAAGTCAAGTCAAGTCAAGTCAGTATACTTTATTATCCTCAAAAAGAAAATTATTATCGGTGCAACCCATTTATACAAACATATTACATAAAAACATATCACAGAACCGAAAAGACAGGATTTCATTAGAGGCCTACGAACAATTTAACACATTTAAATCACCATGAATAAAAAAAATTTACTACTTTTAAACAGGTCTTTAAGAGCCTTTTAAAGCAGATCCAGCATTACAAATGTTACAATCAAATGCATTTAAGACCCCCCCCCCCCCCCCCCCCCCCCCCCCCCCCCCAACACACAACTACATATGCAAAAATACATTCATGTTACATGCGCGAATCTGCAACAGAACATACACACACATGTGCGCGCATGTACATACAACCACACACACACATCTGCACACAAGAAAGCACACACACACACACACATAGATGTACATATGCACACATACACACACACATACATACATAATTATACTGTTCAACTGCTCACAGTAAGAGAAATGTACAGAATCTACACAATTAAGAATTCAACAGATGGACTGACTGCGGAAGGAAAGATTTTTGAGCTCGTGTTTTAAACTTGAAGGTTCTAAATCTGCGTCCTGAAGACAAAAGATCATAGTGTTGAGCTAAAACATGGCTGTCATCATGCGCAATCTGCCGTCCCTTTCTCTTCACTCGCTCCTCATACAGATCTTGCAAACTTCTTTGTCTTTCACCCACAACTTTACTGCAAACATTCACAATATCACTCAGCTTATGCTTATTCCTTACATTCAAACTTCCATACCAACACATGAAAGATCCAGTGAGAACCGATTCAATGCAGCACCGATAGTAAGTTTTAAGAACATTTGTGGAAACACCAATATTTCTCAGTTTTTGCAAACAGAAGACTCTGGACTGATATTTTTAAAGGCTGATTGAACGTTACCATCAAAAGAAAGCTTGTTATCCAAAACTGTACCCAGGTAGCGGTATTCATTCACCCGTTCGACAGTTTGGTCACCAATAACAATGCTGGGTATTGCAGTGGGGGTTTTACGAAATCAATAAGCATTTCTTTTGTTTTGACAACATTAAGGTCTAAATAATTTCTATTACACCAAGATGCAAACCTTTCAACTTCACTAAAATAAATAGAATCTGAGTTGGATAGATCTTCGATAGCAGAATCATCAGAATACTTTATGACAGGTGTTGTTTCAGTGCCAGTGCAGTCATTTGTGTACAGAGTAAAGAGGACCGGAGATAGCACTGTGCCTTGTGGGGCACCAATACAAGTAGAACGTTCTGAGGAAGTTGCAGAAAGGAAGCGGACAGACTGGGTTCTGTTGAGGAGAAAATTGACAATCCAAAGAGTAAGTTTGGGGTCTACGTTCAGGTCTAGCAGTTTCAGGGCCAGCAGATGGGGCTGGATGGTATTGAAGGCAGAAAAAGGTCAATGAACAGAATACGAACAAAAGAGTCAGGGGTGTTCAGATGAGCAAAGGCGTTATGAAGTAGCGTTAGTATGGCATCGTCTGTGCCCCTCTGGGTTTGTAAGCGAACTGAAAGGGATCAAGTTGCTGCTTAGTGAAGAACAAAAGGCGGTGAAGGACTAGTTTCTCAAAGCATTTCATTACAATGGGTGTTAAGGCAACAGGACGGTAATCGTTCAGTGCAACAGGATTTTTCTTCTTGGGGACAGGGATTATAGTAGAATTCTTCCAAATAGCAGGTACAGTACAGTCACGCAAAGACCAGTTGAAAATAGAACAGAACACGCCACACAATTCAGAAGCACACACCTTCAACACTCGTCCACATACATTGTCAGGCCCAACAGCTTTCCTCACATTCAATCTCATAAATAAACATTTTACACTTGTTCACTAATTTGAAATTCTTGATCTGAAGCATTACTAATTCTGTCTTGCAACTGTGAAATCACTTCGTTTATCTCATCCCCTACATCATTTCTCTCAAAACGACAGTAAAAGTCATTTAACTTAGAAAGAAGAAAAATCGTTTTGCTCTTGTAAGGACATCTGGGAAACTGTCGTCCTTTTCTTGCCTGCCCTGTCAAAGTTCTAAGCTCATCCCATGCATCTGCTATCCTACCCGTCTGAAACTGTTTCTCTACTTTATCTTTATACTCCCTTTGCCCCCTCCTAAGTTCCTCCCTAAGTCTAGATTGTACCTCTTTCCTTTGTTTCTTATCCCCTGACTGAAAGGCCATTTTCTTTTCATTGAAAATAGTTTTGATTGACTTAGAGATCCATGGCTTATTGTTTGGAAAGACCTTGATGGTTTTTGTAGGAATTATCATGTCTTCACAGAAACACACATATGAAGAAACAACATCGGCAGCTTCTTGAACACTTTCACATGAATCAGTTAACACACTCCAATCCGTACACTCAAAACAGCCTTTCAACTCGTCCACACTATCATTTGTCCACACTTTCACACTCTTTTTCACAATGGGATCAGTTTGAATTTTGGGTTTGTAAGCAGGGATCAGATGTACAGTGTTGTGGTCAGAATTACCAAGAGGGGGAAGACAGACAGAACGAAAAGCATTTGAAACGTTTCCATAGCATCGGTCAATTGTTTTGTTTTGCCTTGTGCTGCATGAAACATACTGTTTAAAAGAAGGGAGGGCTTTACGAAGATCACACTGATTAAAATCACCAAGAAAAAACATGGAGCATCAGCAGATAAAAGTTGAAGTTCTCGCACGACAGCAGCGATCTCTTTTCCCGCACGTGCAGCAGAGGCCTGGTCAAAAACGGGAGCATACACGACTGTCACAAATATGCGTCCAAATTCACGTGGCAGGTATCTAGGTCGCAGGGATACGGACAGGAGTTCAACATCTTGGGTACACAAGAACTTTTTCACTGATACATTTGCACTGTCACACCATCGTTCATTCACATACAGGCACATGCCACCACCCATTTTCTTTCTCACAGTCTCTGTCCATTCTATACGGCATTCCAAATCCTTCTATGGCAGCACTTTCATCCGTCACTTTCTCACTCAACCAGGTCTCAGTCAAGCAAAGCAAACATGCATTCCTAAAATCCCCTAAAAATTGACAGTTGGCACGAAGTTCCTCGAGACTGCAGTTGTTACCGTTGGGGTTGATGGATCGTACGCTGGATAAAATGATTGAAGGAAGTGGGGGGTTGTTTTGTTTCTTCTCAGTCTTCTTCTCACGCCTCCTCTTCGTCCTCGCCTTCTCGCTTCCATTCTTCCATTTGCTCTGTCATTTGCGCCATCAGATAAAAGTTCAACAAATTCTGTTATATGTCCCGTCACGTATACAGGTGATTGTAGATATCAAATTGGAGTTAAAAAAATTCACATTAGAATGCTATCATTTAAAAAGGAGGAGGTGGAAGAGGAAGGGATAGTGTCTAGGAGGAGGAACGACAGATGGAGAAAGGGATCAAGGACAGACCTTTGAAGTGATGAGTACAATTGAAGAATACTGGTGAACGGCTGGTTTTAGAAAGGAAGTCAGTTAACCAGAGAACCAACTGATGATGAATCTAAATGGTCACATTCATCAATATTTGTAGCTTCTTTAGACTACACACTTACATTTGAGAAAGGCACCATTGACACACACAAAAGATTTGCTGAACAGTAACATCACCAATCAGATGTACTTGATATTTGGCAATAATCTGTCCGTAAGGAGGAAATCAAAACTGAGATCACAATGAGAGTAGGCAGAGAAGGGCCACTGAATTGGAGACTTGTTTGTGTAATGTATGTGATGATCAGTGAGATGATTAATTAGGGTGATACTGTAGAGTTCCATTCTGCTCCTAGACTGTGTGGGAGGGTTTTACTCTTGCCATCCCTCATCATATATATCACAGCATCAACCAGATCTTATAGATGCGTTGGTCTGGGGTTCTTTTTTTTTTTTTTTTTTTTCAAACCATCTAATCTGTCAACTAGGTTGTGAAAATTGTGTGCACCGGCCAGAGTGGATACCAGCTGCCTATTCTGAGATGTCAGTGAGCTCATATTGTCCTTTTGAAAAATGTCTTCTTTTTTTTAAGGTACATGTGAACATCTTTATAATGTTTTTAATTCATTTTATTTATTTCAACCTACGAGTGAAAAATGAAGGGGAGTGCCTAACGTTCTTGGCACAGCCTGGTCTGATCAGCCCTAGGGATGTCAGTAGTCTAGCTACCATGTCATCAATTGTTTTTGTCACTTGTTGCTAACAGTTGTCTTTGTTGTTGGCTGTTTTTTTCCCCCAAGATGTAAACTTTCCCCCAGGGAGTTGACAGGCTTGAGGAGGCCATGTCTGGTCTGCTGGCGATAGTGATAACAGAGTTAAAAAAAAAAAAAGGAAAGAAAAAGAATGAAATGTTCTTGTTCACACTTCTCCACATTGGTGCCCATCCTATCAGATAAGAGGCATGTACAGTATGTGTTTCTCCAGCTGGCAGCCGTCCTGTGCAAAGAAAATGTTACATCATGTGGCTGATGACATTCAGCCAGAATCAGGATAATCAATATATGTGCTTCGAGGAGGTCGAGATGTTGGCAATCATTCTATGTATGTGTGGTTCAAGTCTTCAGTTTTGGACAAACATTGTACATATGGATGTAGGAAGACAAAACAGCCTTTTTGTGCAACAAGTGAATCAAGATTACATATCCGTGGACAACATTAACAGGTATCTCATTTATGATGGGTCCTTTTGTGATCAGAACAAAGATGATTGTAAAATGATTGTAAGAAAGTCTGACAATTAGACAGGGGATTGGTCAGCTTCATATTGTATTGCATTGTGAGAAAAAGATTGTGTGCATATTTTTGTGAATGTGTGTAACTGAGTGCTTAGTTAATCATCCGTTCATCTGTAGTGATCAATTATCTGACAGTAGAAATGAACCATCTGTCATGGTCCACTGTGTTTAGGGCAGTGCATGCGTGGTATACAGTATGGTGAAGAGGAATCTGTACATGAACATTGCGGAGCTTGATGAATGACAAAATAAACAGTGTATGTATGTGCAAATAAATGACAAAATAAACAGTGTATGTATGTGCGAAGAGAGTGAGAGAGGAAGAGAGCTCTGCGTATGAATGCAAAGACTGCATGTGGTCTGGTGTTGAAGGGAGGGAACAGGAATGAAAATGGATGATTTCAGTGAAATTGGTGGCAAGCAAACTCAGTGCTGCCTATCTTAATAACTGGCAGGATGTCAGTGGTTAATCTGCTTGTGTTATGAATTGTATATTTTGTTCATAAATAAATGTGTATGTTATTTTTGTCTTTATGTGTTAACAGTCCTGATGTGGTACTGTGTGATTGGCTGAGCTTTTTATGAAATAAACACCGAGATTGAAGAGGAGAAAGTGTGATGATTTCAGCAAAATGTGTCATTTTGCTTTGAATAAGATACATACTTTTCTTTTGTTATGGTGGCAATTACACATATTCATGCTATGATTGCTGTACAAACAAGAAAAAATAATTCTGGTCTGTTTATTTTGGTTTGAATGAATTGAAAACAGGACATGAAAAAAGAGCAGCAGATGAGATGGTCGGTTTGTTATAGCACAGTGTACTGTAGTGACCATGTCCAACTTGTGAAATGGATGATATTGTGAAATAAAATACTTAATAGTAAGACAACGTAAGCAAACAATTCTTATTACTTGGCAAAGCAAAGCAAAAACAAACCCAAACCAAAAACAAAGACAATGGTTGGAGGTGAGAGTAAGGAAGAAAGAAAATGGAAATGAAGAATAGGGTGCTAAAGTGTATATATCAAATCATTCACTAGCAGCATATAGGGAACAAAAAACTCTGCCTTAAAAACCGACCCATTGATTCCATCTGTCAAGAGAACGAAAGATAATCTAAAAAGAAAAAAAAACAACAAAACAACCAACCAACCAAACAAACAAATAAAACACCAGTTTTTCAAACATAAAAAGAGTAATCCAGTCTAACAAAAAGTGTACAGGTTGTCAGTAATGGAATGTTTAGTCTACCAAGCACTCAAATCAAGCCTACTGAATGACAATTTTTTTGTATCTTACTTCCATTTTTTCTTACCTTCTCTGTCTTGGCTGGTGGAAAAACCATGTTGTCACACATCCTTTGCTGCCATCTGCCTATGTGAGCAGAAACCATGGCTCTTTCTTTTCCTCCTTGTTGCTGTTTGCGAGTGCCAGCAACAGCCGCCTTGTCATCTGTTTGTTGTGCTGATGATGCTGGTTTTTATTCTTCATCAGCTGACGTCATTTCTGAGGAAGTGATATCTAAAATCTTCACTGGCTGTTGCGCAATGATTCCACAAGGTACGGCTTTATTTCAACAGGTAGAGAGCTACGCCTACAGCTGCTTTGTTGAGGTTCAGCTGTCAAGGGTCAGGAGATAGGCAGGGTGGAAATGAGAGGCAAGAGTGTGTTCCAGTTCCGACAGTAGTTCAATGCCCGTTTGAGATCCGAGTCCTGCTGTCCATTCCATATCATTCTGCCTGTCACCTTCGCTGTCTGGTCAGTGAAATCCAATTCCACTTTGACTGTCAGGTGGAGCAGTCCTTCAGTACTAGTTCCCAGAGCAGTGTCATTTATATCACTGGCTTTTATCATGGTCTACAGGACCCACCTGGAAATGTTCTGTTTCACTCTTCTCCCTTAACTGCATATTGAGGTTCAACAAGGATTCTTCCATGATCACAGGGTTCTCTTCACTGTGTCACTGACACTTTGGAAACACATCTCATTCACTGAACATGGTATCATCGGAATCATTGTCAGTTTGTCAAATCAAGCCAACATAGTTTGTAACTGGTGTGGCATATGAGACTTCATCAGGTTCATCAATGGAAATCAACACAGGCCAAGTAACATGGTCTAACAGCATAACATAGTATGGTGTCCTTTAGCTTTTCACCGAGAGCTGAAACAGCAAAAGATAAGATATATATTGAGATGGAGAAAGACATAGATAAAAGATACAGGAAATACATGTATATGAGACAAGAGAAAGACAAACAGATAACAGATGCAGAAAAAAAACACAATTCATCATAGTATTACCACTGACTCATCACAGATTATTAGATCATTTAATTTCATGAGCATTCTTTTCTTACTGGCTAATCCCTTGCATCCTTTTCTATCTTTTCAGCCCCTCTGAACTCATAAAACTCAAGGCTGTGACTTTTGCTCAGTAATGAACAAAATATAACCCATCATAGAGCATATCCATGTTACAGGTGATCTTAAAAATCTGCATACTCTTGAAAATGCATGCAGTGATCTCTGCTGATAGTTATTCTGGTGACACCATTAAATGTGGAATAGACTCCACACACAGTTAAACGTCATGGAGACAAGGAGGGGATGTTACTTAGTCGTCCCATACAGTTGAAAGGTACCTTTCCCACAACTCCTCTCCCACAAAACACGGGATTATGTGTGCTGGTGTATATGTGATAGTTGTCTCTTTGGTTTTCCATTGAAAAGATGATGGACAGCACTCTGAACAGTTGTCTTAATAAGGAGAGAGATTCGTGCATGGAGTCAAAACTGCAGATCCCAATATTTTTCCACTGTTGCAATGTAAGTCCATTGAACTATGCACACACACACACACACATATAAACATTACAGTCACATGGAGTCTATTGCAATCTGATCTATAATGATCTGTTTCAATTGTATGCTTCCAACCCTGTGTGTGTGTGTGTGTGTATGTATATATGTGTGTGTGTTTATGCAAATGACATGGTGTAAAGAGGGGGATTGTACCATTGTAGGCAGAGATGATGCTCCTGTCAGTTAAAACTACCAAAGCATGGTACCAGCAATGAAAAAAACAGTTCAGGTACCAACTGTAAATCAGCTGGTACAATGATGCTTGATTTTTCACATCTCCTACCCTCTCAAAGCGATGGCTCTAAGCATGCATATATTACTACCGAAACAGTGCATTGTGATTGAAAGAGGAGTGCAGTTCTTGATCACCAATGAATAGTGACTTAACACCTCTGTGAGCATATGGTCCTATGCACCCCTGAAACACCTGTTCCAAGACCATGAGTGGTAGTAGTAGCCAGCCAGTCGAGCTGCTCACTGCTTAGATTAGTGGAGTGGATGGGAGGGGTGTTGGAGAAGCTGTAGCGGTGTTTCATATACATGCTTGGTTTGAATAACACCTCCTGAATGGCATAACTGTCTTAAAACTTTACGTACTAGAAGCAGCAGAAAGAGGCAGATTAGGACAGTGTTCGAGATGGGTTCTTTCTCCATTGAACTTGCTTGGGAACGAAGCCACTCAAGAAGCTCACGTCAACCAGCCGTGACACAGTACCAGAGCATTTTCTTTTTGATCTGTTAAAAAGCACGCACCCTCGCTTTGTTCAAGCAACTGCTGTACAGCTCTCCTTACAGGTAACAGCCATAGCCAGTCAGAACTAGCTAACGTTCAACTTCACGAATACCAAATAATTATGAAACATGTTGCACTTGAACAAATGCATAACTGCTCGCAACTTTGACTGACCATGCCGCAACTGCTCGAATGTACCATATAACTGGCCAAGCTAAAGCATAAAAGAAAAAAACCCAAATGTTATTATACTCTTAGTTGAACTGAATAAAATGCTGTATTATCCCAGGTGTTCTGCTTTTAGTGATGCAGTCATTTGCTGGGTAAAAGACACACATACACAAAAGGGCAGGGGGAGGATGGAGAGATTACTATTAACTGGCCCACAAATCTTTTTCGTTTAGTTTCCAGACCACAACTATCAAGGGTACAATCTAATGTGGGTGTGTGTGAGCGTGCCCGCGTGCGCGCGCGTGTGTGTGTGATTATCAGTATCGTGAAATTCATTTTCGACCATTGAACTGTACTAAGAAACTCTAGTCGTAATAACTCATTGATTCTTGATCGGTACAATCCATAAGTTTATTTGTAATTGTATCATTAAAAACACTCCTGTATACTTCTTCTTTCTTTAAACATCCGCCATCATCAGGGCTGTTGACATAGACATGTAGGACTGGCAGTAGGGGGACTTGTGGGGTGATGGTGGTGGTGGTGTCATATGCGAAAACAGTGTCTGGCATTTTGCTGAACATTCA
Source organism: Conus ventricosus (assembly GCA_018398815.1). Classification (NCBI taxonomy): domain Eukaryota; kingdom Metazoa; phylum Mollusca; class Gastropoda; order Neogastropoda; family Conidae; genus Conus; species Conus ventricosus. Next base: position 88,134,868 of record CM031608.1, on the reverse strand, counting down.
TGATTTCATAATCATCTTGAATGTAAGTCTTTCTTATGATTGGAAACAACAGGAAAGATTGGAACACACTTTAGTAGTAGTAGTAGTAGTAGTAGTAATAGGGACGGCTTTTTTTAGCCTTAGGCCTTACGGCCTATTTGCGTCCCCTCATTATTTTTCAATTTAAGTTCGGTCTGGTTGCATGCCTGTCATAAATAACATTATATTCAATCCACACTATAGAAAGCATCTTTCAATTTAGGGTCTTCATCTAGGAGTTTTTTAAAGCTGTTGATATCAGGTGCATATTTGGTGTTAGTAGGCAGTGCATTCCAATATTTAGCAATTCTCAAGGTAAAACAAGACTTTCTTTTGTTAGTATGACAATGCCTAATAAAAATCTTGCCTTCATTATTTCTTGTGCAATCCACTTCTGAGAATTTGAAAAGCGCATGCACATTGACATCATCATAATTATGGAATATTTTAAAAAATTGGATCAGGTCTCCTCTGATCCTCCTTCCTTTCAGTGAGTGTAATTGGAGATAGTGCAATCTTTCATTATAGTTTAAATTCCTGAACTTTAGCCTTGCAGATTTACTTTCCACTTGACCACAAGTCTACACATGCGCTCCGTTGACGGCGGCAGTTGGAGAAAGTAGTGGTTTGGCCTATGTAGACAAAAAACAGTAAACAAGTGGGGTAACGTTTGTTCCCATAAGAAAACCTAACACAGAGTAACTTTTATTCAAGACTGGCACAGCCTTTTAAACGTGAATAGAGTCGGACAAATACATAGACAAACAATCTAATAGTGGGGGGGAAAAAAGCGCAGACCAACAACTGAACTGTCTTCATAGTAATGACTTAACAAAGATTTGGACTTGAGGAAGGGGGGGGGGGGGGGGGGGGGGGGGGGGAGTTTGAAGATGGAGAAACTGGGAACATGAAATATGAAATTAAGAAAATATATTACAGATATGAAAACCCTTCACTAGCTGCAGGAACCATCGCAATCCCTTTTGAAGGCAGATATATTTGTATTGCCTGCTCCGAGGCCTTTCATCCGCTGGGTCGGAACTCATCAGAGAGACACGGCTGGTTGTGTCTGTGCTCCTGGCGTCAAATAGAGACACACCACAGTCCATAATACTGTGGTGTTCTCACCACCAAGGGTGCAAAAAGAACCCAATAGCACCCCAAAGCAGCCAGTGAAAAACGAAAGACATTGTGCAAATAGTATAAAATGTAGGGGACAATCTTTGAGCCTACGCTTGAGAATCCACCCAAAGATGCAAGGGAGATTAAAAGACAAACACACAGAAACAAATACAAATAACCTCAATTTAATCAAAACAAAATTGGAAATGAAATGAGGCAGGGAACAGTAAACAAGTGGGGTAACGTTTGTTCCCATAAGAAAACCTAACACAGAGTAACTTTTATTCAAGACTGGCACAGCCTTTTAAACTTGAATATTAAACGAAAGTGTGGGGAGGAAAAAAGTTGCTGGAAAACTAAAGACATTATGCAATTGTTAATTGCTGAAAAACTAAAGACATTATGACTTTGTTAGTTCAGTTGTTGGCCTGCCCTTGTTTTTTCCCCCACTATTAGATTGTTCGTCTATGTATTTGTCTGACTCTATTCAAGTTTAAAAGGCTGTGCCAGTCTTGAATAAAAGTTTCTCTGTGTTAGGTTTTCTTATGGGAACAAACGTTACCCCACTTGTTTACTGTTTATTGTTTACTGTTCCCTGCCTCATTTCATTTCCAACAATGTAGACAAAGAAAACAACGCATTTCGTTACAGTCCTGTCTAAAGACAAAAAAGTAGAGGCTGAGGAAGAACGAAGGAAGCTGTCTACCGTGCAAGATGTTTTCAGTTTGTTCATTCACTGTCAGGTTGTAACCTGAAGTTGAATGTGAAATTGTTTCACACTTGCCTGGTCTAGCCAAAGATTGCGCTTCAGTTTTGCCATAGTTCTGTGCACAGAAGGATCGTTGTTGCTGTGCCGGTGAGAAACTTCAACCCCATGTAGTAGTAGTAGTAGTAATGTAGGGACGTAATCATACATAGGCCGTTAAGCCTTTCAATGTCCCCTCGTGTTATTATACTTTTATGACAGGGTTGAAAATGCATGCAACATAAATTTTCCTTCTTATTCATCAAAGCTTCTAAACTGTACTTTAAATTTCAAGTCTTCATCCAGCAAATTCTTAAAAACATTAGTATTTTTAGCAAATTTAAGTGCAGTTGGCAAACTGTTCCAGTTAGTAATAACTCTGTTACTGAACTTGAATCTCCCCATATTAGTATGAAACTGCTTAACAAATATTTTGCCTTCCGAATTTCTTGTTCTATCTGTTTTAACAGCCTCAAAAAAATCGTCCCACTGTATGTCCGTTTGCTTGTGAAATATTTTGAACACTTCAATCAAATCCCCTCTAATACGTCTACCTTTTAAAGAGTACAAATTTAAGTAATTTAATCTATCTGTATAAGACATCTTTGTACATTCTTGCAAGATTTTAGTAGCTCTTCTCTGTACTCTTTCGATTGCTATTGACTGTCTTTTCAAGTGTGGGTACCAGATTATATTTCCATATTCAAGATGCGGTCTAACCATAGCTTTATATAGCTTTAAAAACGTTTCTTTATTTAGGTAAATAAAAGTTCTTTTGATTAATCCAATCATTTGGTTTGCTTTATTTATACACTTATGAATGTGAGTATCAAAAAGTAAATCTTTATCAAAGATTACACCCAGATCCTTTTCTTCCTTACATTTCTGTACCAGCCTATTTCCACCATCTATTTTCATGCTGTATTCATGTTCTGGATTGTTTTTGCCAACATGCAAAACTTTACATTTTTCAACATTAAAATATAGATTCCACTTGTCTGACCAGTTTTGGAGGCAATTTAAATTTTCTTGCAGACTATTATAGTTATCTGATTTGTCATATATTTTTGTGTCATCAGCAAAAATTTTACAAAAACTATTTACCTCATCTGGAAGGTCATTTATAAAAATAGTAAACAGTACAGGTCCTAAAATACTCCCTTGGGGAATACCACTCATAACATCTTTCTCTGTCGACATACAGTTACCCACTCTTACTCTTTGTTTTCTATTTGACAAAAAATCTCTAATCCAGTTTAGCAACTTACCTACTAATACTATACCGTATGCTTCCATTTTTTTCAATAATCTCTCATGCGGAACCGTATCAAAAGCTTTACGGAAATCAAGGTAAATTATATCAACAGAGTACTTATTCTCTAGCATGTTAACTAAATCTTCCATAACTTCAAGTAGTTGTGATATGCAAGACCTTTTTTTACGAAAGCCATGCTGGCATACTGCAAACAAATTATTATCAGTGAAGTGAGATACTATGACATCTCTTATAATGGATTCTAGCACTTTGCATGCAATGCAGGTTAAGCTTACCGGACGATAGTTGCCTGGCTCAGATTTTGACCCTTTTTTAAAAATAGCAGTAACTTCTGCCGATTTCCAGTCGAGGGGTAATTTTCCTGTCTCTAATGATTTATTATAAATCTTACTGAGCGGTACAGCTAACTCCTTACTTAATTCTTTTAGAACTTTAGGTGGTATTAAATCAGGTCCCTGCGCTTTAGACTGATTCAATTCAAACAACTTCTTCTCTACTGCAGCTGAAGTAATTATTATATCTGTAACTGAAATTCCATTAGATTTACTACATTCAATAAGATCAGGTATGTTATTTGTATCTTCATTAGCAAAGACACTTGCGAAGAACTCATTTAAAACTTCAGCTTTCTCCATATCTGACTCGGCCAACCCTCCTTTACCATCATTTAGAGTATTTACCCCTGTGTTTACTTTTGTACGTTCTTGCACGTATTTCCAAAAACATTTGGGATTTTTTTTACATTGTTCTGCTATTTTACGTTCATAAGCTTTTCTTGTTGATTTGATTTCATTTTTGCTCTTATTTCGCATTCTTGCATATTTGCTGTATTCTTTCCCATCTTTCGTCAATAAATACCTTTGAAAAAGATTATATTTTTTCTTAATCATTTTAAGTACTTTATCATTCATCCAAAGTGGTTTAAGCATTTTATTTTGGCTACATGAACCTGTTGGCGTTGCCAGTACTGGAATAACGCCTCACAAAATTTCTCATCACACTTTAATCTACACCAATATGCGATTCTTTTGATTGGTAATTTCAAGAGCGCTCTGTCACTCAGCTCACGCTCGGGGCCAGATGAAAAAAGCTTTTCTTATGATGCCCTTTGGATTAAAGATTCTCTCTCTCTCTCTCTTCCTCTTCTTCTTCTTCTTCTTCTTCCTAAAACACTGGTTCACTCAAAAACGAGTAGGTCACCAGCGCGCATGTTAAAAAGTAAAATAAAATAACATAAAACAGTGCGACTCAGACTGTTGGCCCCTGGAGCAAATTTGGCAACAAGGGGTCGCACTCGATATTCAAGAAGTTAAAAGCAATGGCCAAACTCAGGCCCAGGCAATAGTAAAACATCTGGGGAAGTAAAAATAGAAACTTATCAATATGCAGATCTCAAGACTGTCGAATCAATTTGTTTTTTAAAAGAGATTGCATTTGTGGCAATCTTGATGGCACCCGGCAGTGAGTTCCACAGCCGTACAGAACTGGGATAAAAAGAATGTAAGTGGCTGTCAATATTTGATGCAGGTATGGTATAACATTGACCGCCACTCCTGGTGCTACTTTTATTCAATACTAGTTGTTCCATTGGAATATCAATTACTTTAGCTCTGCCTTTGAAGAAGATGTTAAGTTTGATAAAAGCTCTTCTCTCTTCTAAGGGTTTCCATTCTAATTTCCTCATGTTCTTCGTCCTAGTATTCCTCTTTTCTCTGATGTGGTTCCCTGTTACGAACCGTGCTGCTCTCTTCTGAATCTTTTCGAGGTTATCAATGTCCTTTAGATGGTAAGGATCCCAAACTGAGCAACCATATTCCAGTACTGGTGTAACCAGTGTTTTGTAGCAGTTGTCTGGGGGCAGTCATTGATATTCCTGTATAAGGAAGCTAAGATGTTATTTTAATAATAATAATAATAATAAGGAACATTTAGTGCGCTTAATCTTAAACAAAAGCCCTAAGCGCTTACAGCAATAAGCCTAACACACACACAGACACACACACACACACACACACACACACACACACAAACACACACACGCACACACACACACACACACACACACACACACACACACACACACACACACACACACACACACACACACGCACACACCCACACACCAGCGAAGGAGCAGAAAAATTATGTTTTGAAGAGAGTAGTTTTGAGGGAGGACTTAAAAGAAGAAAGACTGTTTGAGTTTCGGAGTGCATAAGGGAGATTGTTCCAGCAGGAAGGAGCCTGAAAGAAAAAGAACGTTCACCAAGTGTTCTGGCCCGAAAACGAGGGATTTGCAAAATGCGAGTGTCAGAGGAAGAGCGAAGCTGTCTAGAAGGAGTATAGGTCGACAGAAGTTTAGAGCTCGTAAGATGGAGCGAGGCCGTCCAATGCCTTGTAACAGAGCAAAGAAAGTTTGTACTTGATGCGTTTTTTCAACAGGAAGCCAGTGCAAAGATTTAAGCAAGGGAGAAACATGAGAGGTTTTCGGAGATTTCGAGACAAGGCGAGCAGCATTATTTTGAACTTTCTGCAATTTTGCAAGAAGATTCTGTGGACAACCAGCAAGAAGAGAATTACAGTAGTCAAGTCTTGAAATAATGAAAGCAGAAACCAGAGTCTTGGTGGCTTCTTCAGACAGAAGGTGGCGCACAGAACTGATTCGCCGAAGCTCCGAGTAGCAAGCACGGCAGATAGAAGAAATCTGATTTTGAAAAGAGAGTGTCTGATCAAGTACAACGCCTAGATTTCGCACAGTGGTAGAGGTCTGAATGAGAGAGGTACCAAGTTGGACAGAAGAAGGAACAGAGATTGTAGACATGAGCCGTTTTCGGAGAATGAAGATCAGTTCAGTTTTGTCATTGTTTAACTGAAGTTTGTTGCAAGTCATCCATGCCTTTATGTCAGAGATGCAGAGCTGTGAGCGATCGATGATGGAGGAGAGGAGAGAAATGTCACCAGAGATGTAGATTTGATTGTCATCAGAGAAGCAGTGGTGTGAAATGTTATGATGAGCTACGATGTCAGAGATGGGTTGGGTATATAGAACAAACAGAATGGGACCAAGGACAGAGCCTTGGGGAACACCATAATTCAAGTCAGCAGAGCTTGAAGAAAAACCATTAACAGAGACAATTTGGGTTCGACCAGAAAGGTAAGAATAAAACCATGCCAAAGCGTGAGAAGAGATGCCAAAAGTATGTTGAAGTCTAGTGAGGAGGGTGGAGTGATCAATGGTGTCAAAGGCAGCGGACAAGTCGAGAAGAGAGAGCAGTGAAACCTGACCGTTATCCAGAGCAGAGAGAAGATCATTTGGTATTATTTGCTTTCTTACATACTAAATTGTAATGTTCTTTCCATTTGAGACGATTATCTTAATCACGCCTAAATATTTTGCAGCATTAGTTTCTTTAAGAATAGCATTATGGATGGAATAATCTGATCTAATTGGTGAGCGTTTGTTACATATGCGCAACACTTGGCACTTTTGGGGATGAAATTCCATTTTCCAAGTTCTTTCCCACTCTTGTAAAGCGTTTAGATCTTCTTGTAGAATGTGTGTATCATTCTTGCTTCTAATTGTTCTATATACTCAGGGGTTCCATTTATTGCAAAATTTTGCGTAATTATTGCGTTTTTTCTGCCTTCCTACGCATTTTTTTCGCGGCCGTGCGTTTAGCGACGCAATTTTCCCAGGACCCTGTTCTCAACGGCAAGCCTATGTCAGAGGGGCAAAACACGGCACAGACCTACAGCAGACTGCTTGACACCGCCAATTAGTGATAGTGCGTGCACATTTTACTCTGTGGCACTCGCTGACTTTTTGCTAGATCAAGAATGTTCCAAAACGCCTCATCCTTTCTCCCCTCGAAATAAAATGGAATCTTTCCCGCGTCTGCGATGGTGCCATCTTCCAATCGGAATACGTTATGACTTCCCACGCACACACGATCATCCCACTCGCAAACATTGCCTTGTTATTCCCATGAGCAGTGTGCCATGCGAACGTGGCTTCAGCCTCCAAAACCAGGTCAAGACATGTCAGCGGTCGCGGCTGAGTGACAGTAACGTGGACAATACCATGCTGCTTGCCATGGAAGGCCCGGACTCGTGTGGCACAGAAAACGCTTTCCTGTAGCGAGCTGCTCTGCACTTCAGCGGTGTTAAGGCGCGTGATTCAGAGCTGTTTTGACGGGAGTGAGTACAGTTTACTTTGTTACGCATTTTTTTCAGCGCTGACGCAATTTTTGCGGAGGCGTGCGTTTCTTGACGCAAAAACTAAAAAGTCAGTGGAACCCCTGATACTAAACTGTCATCTGCAAAAAGCCTTATAGTAGTTCCAGAAGAGAGATTTCTACTTATATCATTTATATAAATTAAGATAAAACAAGGGCCCCAGAACAGTTCCCTGTGGTACACCTGACAAGACTGGTTTACAATGGGATGACGACCCTTCCACAACAACTTTCTGCGTTCTCCAACGAGGAATGATCTAGCCCATTTTAGCAAAGAACCGCCAATGCCAATGTGTTCTAATTTAAGCAGCAGGCCCTCATGGTCAACCTTATCAAAGGCTTTAGAAAATCTAATAAATTGCATCTATTTGCTGTCTGTTGTTAAGACAGTTATTAAAATCATTGAGAGTTGTTATAAGTTGAGTCTCACAACTCCTTCGCTGTCTAAAACCATGCTGGGCGTTATTTAAGAAGTCATATTTGTCAAGATGGTCCATTATGCTACTATATATTATGTGTTCAAGTAGTTTAGCTGATATGGATGTAAGAGATACAGGTCTATAGTTCTCTGCTTTTGTTTTGTCACCCTTTTTGAATAAGGGAACAATGCTCGCATCTCGCCACTCATCAGGTATTACTCCTTGGTCCAGTGAAGCTTGGTAAAGTAGTTGGTATACCTCACTCAATTCATTGGCACATAATTTTAAGAGCTTGCCAGGAACGCCATCGGGACCAGTAGCTTTGTTTTCATTGATGTTGGTCAGTAACTTAAATACTCCTGCTTTGTTTACTTTGATGTTATGCATTTCAGGGAGTTTATCATCATCTTTTAGTCTAACGTTAATTAAAGGTTTGGGATTTGAGAAAACTGAACAAAACTGCTTGTTTAGTAAGTTTGCTTTCCCTTCAGGGTCCTGTATTAGGTTATTCTGGCTGTTTCTCAGGTCTGGAATCCCAATGTTGTCCTGTCTCTTACTCCTTATGTAAGACCATAATTTCTTGTTTTGATGATCACTTTCTGAAATCATCGAATTAACATAATTGGAGTGAGCAAGCCTACATTCTCTCTGACACCTTCTCTTAATATGTTTATACCTAACCAGTAATCTTTTTGAATTAGGATGTAGTTTCAATTTCTTAAAGAAACGATGTTTCCTTCTCAACAAACGTTTAGTTTTTGTAGTAATCCATGGCTGGTGGTTCTTGCTTGAAGTTATTTTAGTAGGTATGTTGTCATCCATAATAAATTCCAAGTTAGTTTTTATACACTTCCAAAGGTCACTGACATTATCTTAACACTATGGGACCTCAAAAAAAGACGACTGAAATCATGAGTATCCCTGCGCAATTTTGGTAAATCTGCTTGGTTCCAGAGTCTGATGGTACGTTTAGGGGGTTTTCTTCGAAAGGGTTGAAAGTTGCTCTCTAAGAGAATTGTGTCATGATCACCCAGGCCTGCAATTAATTCCTGATTGCCTAAAGCGCCTGGACAATTGGTAAAAAATAAATCCAGGAATGCCTTACCACGAGTTGGTGCTTCAACTGACTGCACCAATCCAAGGTCTTTGGTGGCATCAAAAACTGAGTATTAATATTTTTACTGTATTGATTACCAAGTATGGCATCTTCACCCCAATCAATATCTGGTAAATTAAAGTCTTCACCATCCATAATATTGCCTTCCTATTGGCCAAAACAATGTTAGAAATGTCTCTGCAGATAGACGAACATACATTTTCATCTGAATCTGGAGGTCTGTAAACTGATCCAACAATGACAGGTCTCTTATTCTTAAAATTAATCCTACAAAATAAACTTTCACTATTTTTGCCTTGATATAAAAACTCACTGGCTAAATTCTTCCTAATGGCAATCAAGACTCCCCCACTTTTTTTCCAAATCTGTCCTTTCTATAAATATTAAAATCCTCCATTAGAAGTTCACTGCTGGATGTTCCAGTTTCTAGCCAAGTTTCTGTTCCAATTACAACATCAATGTTTTTTTCGGTGACTAAATTACTGAGTTCTTCCTTTTTCTTAATAAGAGATTGAAAATTTACGACTATGCATTTAAGTTTATCTTTTTCTCTTAATGATTTGGGGTTCAGTTGCACTTTATGATTTGGGATTTTATCAGTTTTAGAATCAGGGGTGGATGCAAACTTAGGACAAAATTTCAAGTTTTCTTTTGGGGATCGGTCTGGTGAGATAGGGTCAAAACGGTTGCTTTCTGAGCTGCAGTCTTCAATAGAATCTTCAAAAAGTCTCGAACTAAAGTTTGGAAGCCCGCAGGTAAAACAAGTCCAAGATATATCACTATTGCATAATGCTTCATAAACTGCTGAATTCATTAACATACATTTAGTGTGATACCATGTATTGCAGACGTCACAGGCAACTGCTTTATGTTTCCATGTGACTCTCAAATTGCAAACTCCGCATGGATATTTTACTTTGGTGGACGGACCAGGATTAAGTTCAATGTCTCCTGATAGCAGGATAAGGCTTAAAAGCCATGATTTAACTCCTCTATGTCTAACTCTTTTAATCAAACAATTCCTTATCACTGTACTATTTCTGATGTTAATTGAAATCAGGGGTTCAAATCTGGGCCTAGTGATAGACGTGAGAACAGTACTCGGCACAGGTGCACACAGGAGACTAACATGGTTCAGGTTGCACAAAGTTTTAAAACCTGCAAAATGGAACTAAAGGCGTCTACGTCTACATCTAAAATTTCAAAATTAAACTGAGTGCTAGGAATATTGTTGTTCCTGTCACATGTGAAAACAGCAAGGAAAAATAGAAACTTTTAACGAAGCCGAGGAACAACACGCCGGTAGCCATCTTGAAAAGCCAAATAAAAAAGACTCACCTTACCTGAAAGGGTTTAAAACACAATTTCGTTAAAATAAAATAAAATTTAGCATTAAACTATCAACAGCCAACAGTGCTGATATTTAAAATTCACAGTTACTCTCTCTCTCATGAATGTCATCGAAACTCAGAATCTTTCAAAAGAAAATTGTTTATATCTTTTCCACTCTCTCAGTAATTATGAAGATTTGCAGTATAATTCACATTGCCAACGCCTATCCACATGTGGAGATTGCATATTTTCCATCTTCGGTAGTTGACGATATGATACATAATTCTTAGTACCAATGCTTATATCTACATGTGGAGATTGTTTACATATTTTTTCACATGTTTACATATTTTGCACACTGTCATTGGGTAGGATATGCAGTATAATTCATATTACCAACAGGAGTCCACATGTATGTTATTATTTATCATCAATAAATGAATAATATTTTAATTTGTTTTTACTCAGTTTCCCAAAGTGATTGAACATTGTTGTTCACTACTTCAAGTGTTTCAAATGATTTGCCAAGTAGTATGAATGACAGAACACACTATGAGTATGACACATACAAATTATGTCAGTATGTAAAATTTTTAAGATGTACACATTCATGATTCTGTGTGACTTTGAGGCAGCAATGATTTGCCAAGTAGTATGAATGACAGAACACACTATGAGTATGACACATACAAATTATGTCAGTATGTAAAATTTTAAGATGTACACATTCACTGATTCAGTAGGTGTGTATGACTTTGAGGCAGCATACTGCTCATACGCACTTTTGACTTTAATTTTGAAAGGGTAGGGTGAGGATGGATGGGATAGACAACTGTGTTAACTTTTAAAAAAAAATGTTTTCCTTTTTATTTTCATACATTTCTTCTTTCTTGACAGTGTCACCCTCCTTGTCCCCTGTAAACTAAATAATATGTGTGCATGCTAGCAGTGTGTGTGTGTGTGTGTTGTGTGTGTGTGTGTGTGTGTGTGTGTGTGTGTGTGTGTGTGTGTGTGTGTGAGACAGTTTTAGTGTGTTTCTTTTATGCTAAAAGTAGTATTAATCATGAATGTTTTGTTACAGTCAGCAATATTGTATAACAGTGTTTTTGTGTTAATATCCCTAGTCCTTAAGGGGCATTGCCCAGATGAAAATCCATCATATTGCTTCTCTGTTAGTGTTACCCACGGGAATAGAAATTATCATTCAATCAGTGAATCTCTCTCTCCATCATGTGTCCGAAATGAATTGAGCAGTGAATGAACATTGCTTTGCCTATCATGATCGTGACAGTTTTTTGAAAATTCTGTTTAAAGAAAGAGAACCACAGAATTCTGTCATTCTCCAATGATTTCTTCATTGTAAAAAAAGGAGGGAAGAAAGGCTCAGAGAAAACGCTAGATGTACTGCTAATCTCCCTTTTAGAGTTTACTGGAAAAAGAATCGGTAGAATAGGAAAAAGAATTGCACATTGGATGCTCTTTGAAGTGGTTTTAAAAAAAAGAAAAGGAAAGTGGACTTAAGGAAGAGTAAAAAGAGAGAGAAAGAGATGAATCGGCCCTGTGTGCTGTAAGCCAAGCATTTGCTTGGTTTGCTAAGTTTTTGCATTCTTTCTCAGCAGAACACTGTTGCATAGCATGCTTGGTGCGCACGCACAGAGCTGTCAAAGCTCTTGACAAGTGGATGTCTGTAGCCCTGTTCCAACAGCTAATCAGACCCGAGCTTCAGTCGTAACCATTTTGCTTTGTGAGAACTTAGCAAGCTGTGCAAGGTGCTAGCAGACAAATTAAGTGGCTAGGGAGAAGTGGCCTGTACTGTAGACCAGGTGATAAAGCTGCATAAACCAGCTTGGCCTACAGTATATAAGGTAAGTTTTAACATCTCTGAGAATGCAAAATGGACAAAGATTGAAGAAGAATGAAGAATAGTCAACACTGAATTCTATAGTTGAAAAAAAATTTGTTCAGACCAAAAAGGAGAGAGTGCAGTATACTCAGTGACCCAATCAGACTGAGACTAATTGGAGGTAATTGACTGACTCTATTTGCTGAAAATAAAAGAAAAAAGAAGTGAAGTAGCATTCTCAATAGTCGTCATAAAATAAACAAAGATATAGATCACAATGGTCAAGAAGATATTTGATTTGAAACCAGACTAAAGTGTAAAAGACCCTGAAAACAATGAAGAAATTGAAAGAATAAAAGAAATGTAAGAGAGGAGACAAGATCCTGCTAATTAGAACAGGAAAAATAAAGTGGGGGAAAGAGAAACTGCATTTGCTGGCAGATATGATGGTTATGAGTTTTAACCAGTCATGCAGTGATTTTTTTCTCTTTTTTTTCTTTGTTTTTTTTTCTCTTAAACTCGGGAACCTCTGTGTCCTCCTGGCTGTCAGTGGTACCTGATTCTGTTGAGGAAGGATGAAAGGCAGCAGAAGGAGATGGAAGGGCTCCACCATCCATCATACTGTGCCCATACATTAAGAGCCTTTGACATTCACTGCACATTAGGCAGTGGGACGGTAACCTTTTAAATTTAGATAGGAGTGTGACGAGTAAGACCTAACAAATTCAGACCTTATAGTCTTTATTACAATTGATCATGTTGTAAAAATGGGATTTTAAACCTGTCTGTATTTGTGCAGAGGACAGTCCAACTCAGCTGACATTTGGTGACAGAGAGTGCAGTGCTGCCGAGGCTGTTTGCTACAATGAAGTGTGTGGCATGGGGTTGCACCAACAGGACAGAGGCAGGCCAGGGGAAAACCTTTCACAGGTACAGTGGAACTTTTTAACCAAGCTTTTTGTAACTACCCCAAACTGTGAACAACCTTTCTGTCCAGGCTTTTCACACTACCCAAGCTCTGTGACGGATTATTTCTCACTCTGTGAAAGTGGGATACTGTTTTCGACCTCTGTAGAACAACACTTTCCGGGTTTCCTTTTCTGACCAGCAACCAACCAACTCGTGGTCTATAACAACTTTTTTTTTCTCTCCTCCTCCTACTCCAGGATTCCTCCCCCTCCCCTCCTATTCCGAGGTCAAATCAGCCTTTTTTGTTCCTGCAGCATGGATATGACCTGCGGAAGCTAATTAGGACTTCAGTTTTATTGCATGCAGTATATCTGATTTTGTGTTGTACATTTATTTATTTATTTATTTTTTTTTTTGCTGCCCCACCTCTGCGCCACCTCAGAGGCAGTGCACCCACGCCGCTCATTCCGACACCCCGTCCACAGCCACAGCCCGGTCGGCCCCGCCGCAGCCCCGGCACCGGCAATCCACAGGGAGCAGCCAATGTCAAGTCGTCAAGAGGCAACCCACCGGAGGAGACACTGCACCGCTGCCGAGTCACTTCGGTGGTGTTCAGTGGCGCCTGTTCTGATCTAACATACGCAGGACACCACCTACTAAGCCCCCTACTGACGACAATAATTGCTTAGTCGCGGAGCCGGCGTGAGTGAGCTCTCCCTCCGGAGGGCGCCACCACGTCCGTCCAACGACATCCCCCATGGACTCGCCGATACCGGTGACCCCGATTGAACCAAACCAAGGCCACCGACGTGGAGAGGACATCGAAATTGAGGTCACCATGAGAGCAGGGCATGAAGGGCACAGAATTTGAGACAATTTTTTTTATGCTGATCGATGAGAATGGGGATGATTAAGATGATGCTGCGGATTTTCCATTTCGGTCTGAGACTACATGACAGGGCTGTACTCTACGCTTCCTTTCATAATATATCCCGGCGTCAACCAGGCCCGAGAGATACAGGCACCTGCAGTGTTAGTCAGGAAAGTTGAGCAACACTCTCAGAAACGCATCCATTAAGTGGATGAAACTCGACTGTGTGGTCCCAGTCTTCCCAACTGAGTCCGCAGCAAACTCAACTCTGGGTAGGAGCCGGTCAGGGCAGAAAAACCCACATGACTCTGATGGGATTCGAACCCACGACCTCCCAGCTGGGAGTCCGCAACGCTAACCACTTCGCCACGGCGGCTGGTGTGTTGTACATTTATTGATATGGAACTACTTGGGTATTTGTGTATGAGTATTATTTATACGTCTATTAGCTAAGACCTGGTTCAGTTATTAGACGGCATATGATCACTTGAAGTAATTAAATATTTGACGATTGATTACTAAAACTGTAACATTTATGATATAAGCTACACATTATTTGAATGTGTATCTCTGGAAAATGAAAAGTCAGTACAATATAATCAGATCACTGGGGAAAAAAAAATCCGGAAACTAACGGTGTCTTTTGAGTTTAGAATATAATACGAATACTACTTTGTACGAACAAATTTTGATAGATATTTGTGTTAAATACTCAGCCATCAATAATAAACTATATGATTGATGTATGTGCTCAAGAGCTTAACTCTATGGTTGCTTTTATTATCTCTGTTACAGGTTTCCCAGAGACCTAGAAAGACGAAAAGAGTGGATTAAGGCATTAAACAGGGAAGGATTCCAGCTTGGAAATAATTCTCGACTTTGTGGAGATCATTTCGATGACAGTTGTTTTCATCGCACTGGAAAAGGAAATTTACGTCTGAAAGAAGATGCCATCCCAACAGTTTTCACTTTTCCAAGTCATTTGCATAAGGTACTTCTTTTTTCTTTTTCTTTTGTTGTTGTTGTTGTTGTAAATGTCTTAAGAGTCACACCGATTATGTCTACTTCTTCATAGGAAATGTTTTTATTCCTGAATTTTTCTCTGTTTCCAAGCATGTGTGAATGTATGTGGTGGTGTGTGTGTGTGTGTGGTGTGTGTGTGTGTGTGTGTGTGTGTGTGTGTGTGTGTGTGTGAGAGAGATGAGATTTGGAGCGTGGTAGGATGAGGTTGCCAGTTGAACATTTGGTTTCATTTGGTTTATTTCTGTTTCTTTCACTTGTTTAACTAGATTGCTTTGTATGTGTTATTTTCTTTTGTTTTTGTTTTTATTTCTTTCTTTTTTTGTTTTATGTATAAAAACACTTGTGGAAAACTTCCAGCAATGGATCATCGGCCAGTATTGTGTTACTCAACCTGTCTTGGAGTGATAAATCACAGAGTGTTATTATTGAATATATCCATTTTAGTACACATACTAAATCATGTATCATAACTGCAGTAAGTTGCAGCTATTGGCTGTCATGTCTCATAACAAATACTAGTTGGCATAAGCAGGAATGTAGGCCAGCATACTATCAAGTCTGAAATGGACGATACTGTGCACATGCTCAGGCACAATTCCTCTGTTTCGGCAGTCATTTTGCTTGCCATCTTGCTCACTGAATTTTTTTTTTTTTTTTTTTCCTCAAAATCAGTCAAGGTTTGTTCCTTGCCATTCCATGCATGCTTATGTTTTCTGCTAAGGGAAAAAGCTTACATTCAGCAATTGGGTGGAAGGCGAGAGTGAAGATCTCATTGATTTCGTCAATATCTCAATCTCTGTCAGGAACAAAAAGCCCTGCCATTCTCTTCAGAACCCTTTCGCTATCCAACTTTGTATACTTTTGCTCCTCACTTTCTTTCCCTGACACTTTTTGTGTAACTGTTTCTGTCTGGCTTTTTTTTTCTGGGTGCTCCACTTCTGTTTTCTTTGAGGCCGAACTGTATATTAACTGCAGAGAACATGGCCAGTGGCAGTCGTGCTATCAAAGTGGGCCACCTGCAGGTTGCCAGTGGAAGAAGTGTCAGAGCAAAGGGTCCGCCAGTCTGTCAGTAAGGAGGTCCTGTCACAGGTCATCTACTCAGGCTGTCTGGGGTATAGAAGTGATAAGATGAAGCGTTGAAGTTGACGTGTGAATACCCCATAAAAACACTCTGGGAGACCACTGCTCCGAAAACAAATGTCTTCATCATAACACATGTTCTTCCGAATATGTGCACTGTCACTCTCTTGTGCATTGCCCTCATGCTGCTTACACCTGACCCATAGTGTTCATGTTGCCTGTCCTTCCAGTTGTCTGCATCCAAGGATTTCCCTTTTGCTTGGGATCTGCGACTGGTAACCCTCCCTTTCTGGGGACACCGTCCAGCGCTGACAGCAAGCTAAAGAGCACTTCTACAGAACAAAGCCTCTTCCTGTATGAATTTCAAAGTACTGAGGAGGAGAGAGTGCATAGTGAAAATAACGGAGATGCTTGCCATCAACCATGAACCATAGTGGGACTGGTGTGCGGAGAATGTCAGGCCTCGCTCTATTAAAAATGGGTTGCATGTCTTGGTAACTTTGATTGACAAGATCTCCACTCTATTCAAACAGATTGCATGTCTTGGTAACTTTGATTGACAAGATCTCCGCTCTATTCAAACAGATTGCATGTCTTGGTAACTTTGATTGACAAGATCTCCACTCTATTCAAAACAGGTTGCATGTCTTGGTAACTTTGATTGACAAGATCTCCACTCTATTCAAAACAGGTTGCATGTCTTGGTAACTTTGATTGACAAGATCTCCACTCTATTCAAAACAGGTTGCATGTCTTGGTAACTTTGATTGACAAGATTAATGGCAGTATTAAAATCTTGCACAGCATTCCCTGTTGGTGTAGGTCTAGGTTTCATAAACTTTACCAGGTTCATAGGGAGGACAAGAGATGCACAAGACACAGGAATAGTGGTTGCTAACACAGGAGCACCACTAGCTACAGGTGCAACAGACGTGTGAGCTGGTTTCTATCAACATGACTGACATTGGGAGCAAAATTATAGAGGACTGGAAATGTAGAAGTCCGTTGAGATACAGCCAGTGGTTGCATTTTCTTGAATTCTTGGCGGAGGCATATTTCCAACATCATAATAGAAAGGGCCAAGACTGAAATCTCAAATCATTTTGAGGTTCCATCTTGAAAAGAGACAAGTCAGATAAAACGGAGTGCTCAACAAAATGAGCATTTTCACATCTCAAGGAAAGGAGAGGAACTGATTTCAGAGTTCACATCTGGAAATGATGTGGTGTCATGAGCAACTATTCTTGTGTTTCCTTATATTCTGGAAAATTGGATATCTTCCCTGTTGTCCAAAATTCGGGAGGTTCCTGATTTGAAGTGTTGAGTCATCCTCAGGTAGGATAAAGGCATTTGTTTGGACAGGTAAGATTTGAAGTGTTGAGTCATCCTCAGGTAGGATAAAGGCATTTGTTTGGACAGGTAAGATTTGAAGTGTTGAGTCATCCTCAGGTAGGATAAAGGCATTTGTTTGGACAGGTAAGATTTGAAGTGTTGAGTCATCCTCAGGTAGGATAAAGGCATTTGTTTGGATGGGTAAGATTTGAAGTGTTGAGTCATCCTCAGGTAGGATAAAGGCATTTGTTTGGACAGGTAAGTATGAGTAAAATATGCATGAAGGAAAACAATGACATTGTCTACCAAATCCTTTAGCATCAGGTGTTTTCTTATTTGGAAGAAAAGCTAAACAATGACATTGTCTACCAAATCCTTTAGCATCAGATGTTTTCTTATTTGGAAGAAAAGCTGTTTTAAGTTCTATCTTTTGTGGCATCAGGGATGGATCTTTTTTTGTTTTCTGTTTACAGAAATGCAGTCCACAGAAAAGCCTTCCACCTGAGAAGGTAAAACGTGTTGGATCACGTAAAGTTGCAGCCAGATCTCTTGGTCCTGTCAACATCACGTATATACAAACTCAAAAACCTGCTGCCAGTGGCCCTGCTCCAGTTGTTTCCTTACTTCACACAGGTATGATTAGGTTTGATGAAATCACCTGAGGCACTTTAGAGCATTGTTGAATTTGTGAACGATTTGTTGTATATGCAAAAACACATCCAAAGATGTATTAAATGTGGGAATAGAACTTAGAAAATGAGACTACTCATTGAAAAATCTTATGGTGTATGAATGAAACAGAGAATGTGATTCATGACGCTGTTGAGACTTGCTGTCAGTGTAACAGTTAACCAGAGGCCTACTGCTGCTAAGAATGTAGACAGTTAAGAGTCTGAAGGCTTTTCCAGCTGTCAGCGTTACTCGAGAAATATAGTAGCATTACTTGAGGACACAAAGAGTTTTTCATTCTCACTTTGTAAAACAAAAATTTGATTTCAAATCTGAGTCATAAATGCCATTGTTGTTAGTTGTGCTTAAAGTAAATGAAAGGCAGGGGAGGGATGTGTGTCGTGTCAGCATGAGGACAGGACAGCTGTGCACATCGGCTTGCAGTTAAATGTAGGTGATCTTCCTTATCCGACTGATGGCTGATTGGAATATACCAGATGTGAAGATTCTCAGAGTATTTTGCCTGTATTGATTAGTCGAACCTCTGTGCTATTTGGGACACACAACCCTTCAGTTTTACTGTTGGCAGGAGCATTTGCTATGCGCATGACAAGCCAGTCTACTGAATTTCACTTTCCAACGAAATTGCTTTGGTCATTCCTGCCCACAGCATCGTGGGTACATGCTGTCTCTACACAACCAGTCTCATCTGTGAGACTGATGAGTTCTGCGTAAACACCTGGCATGTCAGTGCCTCGCACAATCTCATCTGCTAAGCTCAGTGTTAAAGAAAGACAAAGATGGCTCAAAGTGAAAGCTGGGGCTGGGAGGATTTACACAGCTGAGACAGGAACACTTGTGAATGAAAGCAGACAAGAAAGAAATGCAACCAGCCTATGTTCATCTCAGTAAAAGCCAACTCAGCACATTCTCTCTCTCTCTCTCTCTCTCTCTCTCTCTCTCTCTCTCTCTCTCTCTCTCTCTCTCTCTCTCTCTGTTTGTGTGTGCTATCATTGCATCACAAAAAAAGAAACTCCTGTCACTGAGAATCACCATAGTGAATTGTTTTACCAAGAACAACTTCAACGTTTACATGGGTTTTATCAGTTAAATGTTTCGGACCAGTCATGGCCATCATCGCTGTCCCTTTCTAAGGCACCTCCCCCTACCCTCCACCTGTCTACCCTGCACCTGTCAGGTGACTTTCATAAGACCCAACCCATTACTTCCACTGTCATACACGCTATCTTTCTTTCCTGCCTGTTCCATATTCAGGCTATCCATCCTCCCAAACTCCCTTTGCCGATTGCTTTTGGTAATAATCATGTCCACACCCCACCCTCCATCACCGCCCCTCTCTGCCTCTGTTCCAGTGGTCAGGTCCTCCTGCCAATCTTCCACCCTCACCCCCTCCTCCTTCCCCAAAGATGGAGTATGGCTGCCTTAGTGGTGGGATAAAAAACGGTCATACACACAGAACTCCACTGCCTGTCTATACAGGTAGTGTCCGCAGGAGTATCAGCCTGTGTACGCAGAAAGAAAGAAAGAAATCCCCCTCCTCCTCCTAGTCCCCACCTCTTATTTTGTTCTCTCTCAGCCCTGGATCTGGTTAGTATGTTGTGGGTTACCCTCCACCCCCCACCTCTCCCATGTCCGTCTTTAAACCTTCTTATTCTCTGCCATGTGGATCCTGCATAAGAGGTTAGAATACTGTTAGCAAACAAATTGCTACTTTTATAACAGATTAGTTTGCACAGTAAGAGTGATAGAACTTGGCTGTGCCATTTGAGTGCATGTTGTGAATGCATATGCATTCAGCTGCTGTCAGTACTACAGTGCAGATTTATTTGATGGTTGGTTGGTTTGTGCTTGTGCATTTATCCATATCATGTTTAAGTTAAATGACGGATTGTGCAGAAGCAGTCAGACGTGGCAGAGAGTCTGGGTCTTCCCCACAGGTGAGTTTGGAGCAGAGTTCTGGAGAAGTGGGGGTTCAGAAAGGTGGGTCAGGGAAGAGGCCTGAAGCTGAAGGACAGCAACAGTTTGAGTCATCTTTCATCCAGTCTCCTGCCTACCAGCACTGGAAACGTCTTGGAGCTCAGCAAGGCCTGTGTGAGGACAGTGAAATTGCCTGCTTCCTGCTGAAATAGTGAGTTTTTCTGTGTACGTGTGTGTGTGTGGTGTGTGTGTGTGGTGTGTGTGTGTGGTGTTTGTGTGTGTGTGTGTGTGTGTGTGAGAGATATCGGTACTTTATTCCATTATTGAGAGTAGACAACTCAAATGCAATTTTGAGTGGATTTTCCAGTAACCATTGGCCATACCAGTGCCATAGATAAGTGCACAGTTTCACACATACTGTACCAAATGGAACTATTGCAAGTTCTACCATTCCCCCCACCCCTTCACACTGGGTTAGGGTCCTTCCTTAGTGACTGACTCTCACCGTCCATTTGAATTTACGTTTATAAATTCATTTTGTATTGAGTGTAA
The DNA here is from genome assembly GCA_018398815.1 of Conus ventricosus. Taxonomy (NCBI): domain Eukaryota; kingdom Metazoa; phylum Mollusca; class Gastropoda; order Neogastropoda; family Conidae; genus Conus; species Conus ventricosus. The sequence goes on along the minus strand of CM031608.1, from coordinate 88,114,390 downwards.
TCTCATCCACATTGCTGCCACACACCAGCATGTTTCTGTGCATTACTTGTAGTTGAAGAGATTCAGCTCACTTCTTGCCATTCTTTCCTCTGCCGTACCTTGTCTCTTTGCCCCTTTTCCTACTGCTGCCGCTGTCTCTATGTCTTGCATTCCACGCTCCTGTTTTCTGGTTTCTGAGCTATTCTCACTTCCCCACCTCTGTCTTTCTACATTGTCATTCTGCAGTGGACAGACATGTAGAGGGTATTGTTTATTCATTTTTTGTTTGTATTACATGTGAGGTCTGAACTTCAAAGAGATATTTGTAAAAAGAAAAAGAAAGACTTGTTTGTTTCATATTGTTTTGGAAAAGTGTTACTTTGCCCATGGCTTTGTCTGTTTTCCTGCCTTTTGCTTTATTTCTCTCAGTTGAATTTAACTCGGTAAAACGTGTGTATAAATAGACCTGCCATCTTTGCAGCATGTAATACAATTGGTTCTCAAAGCATCAATCCATACTTCACAGTTACTGAGTGAGCGAATATCTTTCAAATTGGTGGCTGCCACAGGTGGCTGTGAAGAATGACTTGCATGATCTTGTTGAAAATGACTTATACAGATGTTAGGCTTTCTTTCCAGTTGATACAAAATGGTACAATTTTGGTGGTGCGTAGTCCTGTAACTAGAAGTATAAATACTGGTGGATAAGAGTTAGGTTCCCTGTGTCTGGAAGCATTGTGGGTTAAGGGGTCCTGAATTTGATTTGCATCTCCTGCCATTTTATTTTGAAGGATTTTTGGCCTTGACCGGCTCTTACTCAGAATTGAGTTTACCATGGAACCAAATAAGAAGACTTGAACCACACAGATGAATTCCATTCGCTTAACGGATGAGTGAGAGTGGTGCTCAAATTTTCTTACCAACACTGCAGGTGTCTGTATGTCTGTCAGGTCTGGCTGATGCCACAATGTATTAAAGTAAGTGTAGAGTACAGCTTTGTCATTGAGTCTCTGACCACTGTGGAACTGCATAACATTGTCTGCATCGTCCTTGTCAGTTAAAAAAAGTTTCAAATTTTGTGGCAGTCTGTGCCTGTGATAACATCAGTTTTGATTTACTCTCTACATCTGTTCCCTCGATGAGTGCGTGTCGAGGTCATCTGTATTGGTAAGTTCATAGGGACTGTCATTGGGAATGCATGTACGCTGGTTTGGCGACTGAGCAGTTGTTCGTGGTGGGCTTAGTGGGTGGCGTCCTGTGTATACTTGATCAGAAGAGGCAACACTTGACTTCACTGAAGTGCCTCTGCAGGGCCTCAGTTGGTAGATTTTCTCATGCATTTATATATATATATATATATATATATATATATATTATGTATATATATATATATATTATTATATATATATTTTTTTTAATGCTGCTAGTGTTCGTATGTTTTAGAGTGGCATATTTTGTGTATAACAAACATGTACTTAGTACAATATATACCAGAGGAAAAGGGTAGAAAGAATTTAAAGTATTTAAAAGGCAATTATTGGATGATTTGGTATCCAGTTTTCCTCTAAGTGTTTTCTAGTAAAATTTATACCAACCATTGTCTTGCCTTACATTGTACTCTATTTTAGTGTGGGAAGTAAAGCTTGTAGGGTTGGCCAAACATGTTGTAGCTCACAAGTAGAATTTAGCCAAAAGAATGATAAAATCCATGCCTTTATTAGTCTTTTTTTTTTACAAGCTCCAAAATTAAAGAAATTCCTTCTGTAATCGAAAATTATTTGCTGTGTTGACATTTGCACCATCTTTTGAAAGCATCTGGACAGTAGTAGTTGGGAAATTGATTTCTCCCACTTGTTCATAGAAATTACATACAGGGGAGTCAGCTATTTAGTGCAGGAATGAGTGCCTCTGAGCTGGAAGTTGGTTTCTCTATTAATCTCATGTTCATGTTTTTAAAATTGCTGTATTTATTTACTTATTCAGGTACTAAACTGCTTTTCAAAGCATTTCTCTCCAGGAAACATGCACTGCTTTTGTACAATGAGGTCCTGACATGAGAATCAGCAAGGAGGAAAATGTCTTGAATCTGAAGGGGGATGTGACTGGAGGAAAGTGGCAGATTCAGTTTTTTTGTTCTACTTCGCCCATATCTGCCCAGGATGTCTTTGTTCCATGTATCATTGATGGATTAGGTAGCATTGTGGGACCTCTTGAGATGAGTGACCTCATGGCAGCTTCACTTGACAAGTCCCTGTACATTGCTGGACTGTGACGGAACAAATCACTTGACAAGTCCCTGTGCATTGCTGGACTGTGACGGAACAAATCACTTGACAAGTCCCTGTACATTGCTGGACTGTGACGGAACAAATCACTTGACAAGTCCCTGTACATTGCCGGACTGTGACAGAACAAATCACTTGACAAGTCCCTGTACATTGCCGGACTGTGACAGAACAAATCACTTGACAAGTCCCTGTACATTGCCGGACTGTGACGGAACAAATCACTTGACAAGTCCCTGTGCATTGCTGGACTGTGACGGAACAATCATTTGACAAGTCCCTGTACATTGCCGGACTGTGACGGAACAAATCACTTGACAAGTCCCTGTACATTGCCGGACTGTGACGGAACAAATCACTTGACAAGTCCCTGTACATTGCCGGACTGTGACGGAACAAATCACTTGACAAGTTCCTGTACATTGCCGGACTGTGACAGAACAAATCACTTGACAAGTCCTGTACATTGCTGGACTGTGACGGAACAAATCACTTGACAAGTCCCTGTACATTGCCGGACTGTGACGGAACAAATCACTTGACAAGTCCCTGTACATTGCCGGACTGTGACGGAACAAATCACTTGACAAGTCCCTGTACATTGCCGGACTGTGACGAACAAATCACTTGACAAATCCCTGTACATTGCCGGACTGTGACAGAACAAATCACTTGACAAGTCCCTGTACATTGCTGGACTGTGACGGAACAAATCACTTGACAAGTCCCTGTACATTGCCGGACTGTGACAGAACAAATCACTTGACAAGTCCCTGTACATTGCCGGACTGTGACAGAACAAATCACTTGACAAGTCCCTGTACATTGCCGGACTGTGACAGAACAAATCACTTGACAAGTCCCTGTACATTGCTGGACTGTGACGGAACAAATCACTTGACAAGTCCCTGTACATTGCCGGACTGTGACAGAACAAATCACTTGACAAGTCCCTGTACATTGCTGGACTGTGACGGAACAAATCACTTGACAAGTTCCTGTACATTGCCGGACTGTGACAGAACAAATCACTTGACAAGTCCCTGTACATTGCCGGACTGTGACAGAACAAATCACTTGACAAGTCCCTGTACATTGCCGGACTGTGACAGAACAAATCACTTGACAAGTCCCTGTACATTGCCGGACTGTGACAGAACAAATCACTTGACAAGTCCCTGTACATTGCTGGACTGTGACAGAACAAATCACTTGACAAGTCCCTGTACATTGCCGGACTGTGACAGAACAAATCACTTGACAAGTCCCTGTACATTGCCGGACTGTGACAGAACAAATCACTTGACAAGTCCTGTACATTGCCGGACTGTGACGGAACAAATCACTTGACAAGTCCCTGTACATTGCCGGACTGTGACAGAACAAATCACTTGACAAGTCCCTGTACATTGCTGGCCTGTGACAGAACAAATCACTTGACAAGTCCCTGTACATTGCTGGACTGTGACAGAATAAATCACTTGACAAGTCCCTGTACATTGCCGGATGGTGACAGAACAAATCACTTGACAAGTCCCTGTACATTGCCGGATGGTGACAGAACAAATCACTTGACAAGTCCCTGTACATTGCTGGACTGTGACAGAATAAATCACTTGACAAGTCCCTGTACATTGCCGGATGGTGACAGAACAAATCACTTGACAAGTCCCTGTACATTGCTGGACTGTGACAGAATAAATCATTGACAAGTCCCTGTACATTGCGGATGTGACGGAATATCCTTGACAAGTCCCGGACATGGGGGCGGGTGCGGAATAAATGCGAATGTGTCATGCCAGTGAAGCTGCATGATTAATGTGGGAGAAACAGAATTCTTGCATTATCTGGGGGGGGGGGGGGGGGGGGGGGGGGAGCAAGAGGTGTGTGTGTGTATGTGTTGAATTAAGAGAATTTTTAAGATGGGGAGAAAAAAATTTATGAATTATTATAAGACGGATTCTAGTACTCAGGCAGTTGTTTTCAGTTATGTTCTAAGAAGAAAATTTGCGTGCTTTGTTTTTCTCCTAGCTACGAAAACACATCTAAAGTGTTACCATCGGAGCTGGCTGGCGTATGCAAAGCATGCGGCACACCCCTGTCCATTTCCTGTACTCGCTGTGATTGGACGGTCTGTGGTGGACTCCCTTCTCAGCATGAAATGTCTTCAGGAAGTGACATGACGGTGAAGGAGGAAGCCAACGACACTGCTACAATGATAACGGAGAGGACGACCATGATCATCCATCTAACTCACTGGATATTTTGAGCACCAGTCATTTGATGGGAGTAGTGGAGAATGAAGTAGAGGTGAGGGAACATGAGGAATAGTGTGCTGTTTTGGAGCTTACTTACGGAGAAAATGCAGACATATCATATGCGCTTAATGTTGGTGGAGTTTTTTTCTTTATCTTCACTTTTTTGTGTTTTTTTCTTGTCTTTTGTTTGTTTGTTTTACCTTACCATTTGATTTTATGTAAATATCTGGGGGGAAAAAAATAAAAAGGTTCTGTTTTACTCAATGAGAAAAAAACATTTTAGGTAGAGTGGAACTTTTGTAACACCCCTGTACAATAATCCCTGAATCAGAATCACCAGAAATCATATTATGAATCCTTTCCCTCATATTTTGATGGTATTTTTGGCCTTTGTAGACTGGTGGTAAAATGGAAAGAGAGCGAGAGAAAAGATGTAGTTCATGGGGGGCAAGACGGAGAAAAGGTACAGATGACTAGGGTATGGTGGAGGGAGAAAAGGTACAGATGACTAGGGTATGGTGGAGGGAGAAAAGGTACAGATGACTAGGGGTGAATGTGTGGAGGGAAGAAAAGGTACAGATGACTAGGGTATGGTGGAGGGAGAAAAGGTACAGATGACTAGGGTATGGTGGAGGGAGAAAAGGTACAGATGACTAGGGTATGGTGGAGGGAGAAAAGGTACAGATGACTAGGGTATGGTGGAGGGAGAAAAGGTACAGATGACTAGGGTATGGTGGAGGGAGAAAAGGTACAGATGACTAGGGTATGGTGGAGGGAGAAAAGGTACAGATGACTAGGGTATGGTGGAGGGAGAAAAGATATTGCTGTCAAGGGGTTGGATGTATGGAGAACAAATATAGCTGACAAAGATGGAAAAAAAAATGATGTTCACAAGGGGTAAGATGAAGAGAGGAAAGATGCAGCTGTGAGGGGGGGGGGGGGGGGGGGGATGGAGAAAAGATGATTTGTAAGGGGTTAAAGGAAAGGAGAAGATATGTATAGCTGTGACAGTGGGTAAGATGGAGAGAAGATCCAACTAGTGGTAAAGTGTGGAGAGAAAAGATACAACTGTCAGGGAATAAGATGGAAGGAGAAAAGATATAGCTGACAATGGCTAAGATGGAGGCAAGAAACTACGATTCAGTCTGTTGGTTTCACATTTCAGTTGCCAGAATCATCTATCTGAAGGCATCTTTTCATAAAAGGGGATGCTTTATCTTACTATGTGGTGTATTAGTTCAGAATGCTTTGTGGTTTAAACCAGTACTCAGATTTTCTTGACATCTTATGTTACACTATAATTCTGTGTGGAGACACATTTAGTCTATAATTCTGTGTGGAGACAACTTCTGTGTGGAGACAAATTTGCCACACACCTTGATCATGCACACACGCAAAATATTGTTGCAAAACAGCTCAGGGAAGTACTTTCTTTAAAAGAAAGGCTGTTAACCTTGTAAGTGTACCCTGTAATGATGAGAATATGAGCAGAATAGTCTGTGCTTACCAAGAAAAGACTGAAACTGTTGTCTTGGACACTGACAGGAGGGAAAAGTTTGTTCATGTTCAGTATGACTGCAACATTTACACAGTTTGTGGATTCTGCATCAGTATCTGGAAGTACTGTTATTGGTGGTGTATTGGTTTGCTTGTTTTTGTTTTGTTTTGTTTTTTTAAATACATTTAGATTATTTTAGGGTGTAAGAGACTTCCAAGGTTTCAGGATTTTGGACTGAAAAGTGTGTACAAACACTGACATTCTTGTGTATTTACACATGCATATGCAAATGTGTATATACTTATATATGTGTTTGTGTGTGGTGTTTTTATACAAATGTGTAGACAAATGCCCCACACACGCACATTTACTTAAACCTATCTCTTTTCCACTGTTTCCAACAGATAGGCCCAGGGGAAGGAGGCCCAGGGGAAGGAGACGGGGAGGCGACAGGGGGAGCACGGGGACAAAGATCCTGTAACCCTGAACACGTGGGATTACAGTGGAGCACTGATGACCCTGAAGATTGTCAGGAAACTGTGGAACCAGACAGTAGGAATCCAACTCGTGACCGTGGACAGGGACTCTCTGCAACGATTAAAGATGAGAGAGATTTTCCTTTCGAGGATTTTATGGATGTTAAACCTGACATCTCTGGTGATACTCGTAAGCTTAAAAATGGTAATAGTGACAGTCGAGACGTTCCAGAGGAAAACCTTGAAGATGAAAACTGCATGACATTTTTTCAAGATGACCCAGATGATGATGGAACATTGGACATTGTTGAAAAATCTCAAGGTGTGGTGAAAAGCAAAGAAAAACCAGAAGATAATGCTGAAGATAGTGAGGAGCAAAGGGGTTGTGTGTATGACCCAGGAAGAATGGGCGTCTCGGATGACATGGAGGCTGACAGTGACACAGAGTTTCAGTGTAACAGTCAAGCATCCAACATCTGTCAAGAACCTCAGAAAGATCTCAGAAGTACTACTCGAAAGAAGAGTGACGAGAGAGCTGCTTATGGTGATGCTGAAACGGCTGCTGAGCTGAAAGTGGAAATGTTTGAACCAGGAGAAGATCTGAAGGAGAAGGAAGGGGCAGTCTTCGACGAGTCAAAAATATGGAGACGGGGTGATGCAGGTGACCCCGGGAGAGGACTTTTGTCCGAGCAGGCAGAACAGACAGTTGTTCTGGACAACAACCAACCTGCCTGGAGATACGTATCGGACCTTGGGAAGGAAAGTGTTGTGGGAGAAATGTCAGCTCTTGATAGTATGGATTATTCCCCTTTATATTCTCAGTCATATGTGAGGGAGAGGAGGGGAGTAGCACTGAACCTCAAGAGCCAGTCCTGTTTCTCAGAGGATGTCGCTGATAAGGCAGGAGTCACATCAGCTCATGATGATGGGCAGTTTGTCAGATCGTCTCTTACAAATCATGCCAATGACAGAGCTGCTCCACCTGGTGGCTCACGGTCACAGTCTGTCCAAAGGGGCCTCCAGCACCATGTCAGCGAGGGACAACAGAAGCCTCAGTCGCTGATGCTGCAGAACCCTCCCAGCAGTGGCTTCCACAAGATGAAGTGGGAGAAAAACCTGAGATTGCTGACATGGAGCCTGGCCTTAGATGTCTTCTGGATCATGTGAGTAAGAGCAGGGTGGTGTGTTATTATAATAGTTTGACATCATCTTCACTTTCTTCTCATTTGTCCTCTTTCCTCTGTTTTCTTTCCTCCCAATTTTTGCACCTGATAAGCTGTATTTGGGTCGTTCTCAGAGACACGTGTGGCATGGGGGTAACTCACTTGGAAGACTTGAAATTTGATTGCAGTTAGTGGATGATTGTGCTACATGTTATTTGTTGGTGGTGTTTGTGTTAAAGAAATAAAATCTTTAAAAAATTCAGTGTTTGTATCTGTGTTGTTATAAACTGAGCATTTATTAAACAAAAATGCACAAAACAATATGGTGGATTTGTGACATGAAGATGCACATTGTAAACAGACCGTTCTGAAGACTCTTTAGGATTATTATTTTGAAACTAAAATAACATGAAACAGCTTTACTGGTACCTTTCTACGTTTGCACCGAACAAAATCTTTGCTGTATCTTGAAATTAATTATATATAGGTGTACATTTTTTTCATTATGGTCGTGACGCTTGGTTTCCCCTTTCTGGTCCATCTTAATGTTTCATGCACAAAACTATTCAACATTCTAGGGAATGCTTTCCTACAAAAACTGATGAAGAAGACTGTCCACGACATCGGGAACGATTGATTCAAACAAACTGCGGTTCATGTTCTCGTTGATCATATCGCGCATCAAAGACTCGGCATCGTTTCCATTTCTCACAGTCGCGACCATACAACAGAAACCCTGTGTGAACTCTGAGACTGTGGTCAGCTCACCAAGATTTCAGCTCAAGGCACACAGCCTTGACCTGAATATATCTCTGGCACCTAGGTTTTTTCCGCCGTTATCACTTTACATGTACATTCCAGACTGCAAATCCTTTGTCTTCCATTCTCTTTGGAAATATCACAGCCATGCCAGCCTTCTGCGACTGCATCACTGAAGGTAGGTGTACTGGTTTGTTTAATCATTTTCGATAGTTAAAATATGAATAGTTTCTTGTAAAAAGAATATTGATACATTGTTAAGGCCTAAAATGATGTAAATCTGTGTTTTAGAAAAGAAATTGTACAATTTTGGATGTTCGCTCAAACTTCGTCTTTGCCAATGAACTGGCCTTGCTAACCAGTTTGACTCTATTTAGTCTTTCTTTTTAAAGACATGATGCTTACAGAGGCAAAAAATGTCATGAGGACACACACACTTTGATTAAAGAAAACGATTGTTCTGTGCGGGGCAAAAGTTTTACACGAAACCTGAATGTTCAGGGAAGAACATTGCTGTCAGGACATGGAAGTGATGTCTGTTGCACTGCGCCCCTTCTACTTGCCAAGGGAGTTCCAACATGTATTTGTAACAGTTGTTTACGTTCACCCCTGAGCTAACACAAAGAATGCCATGTACAAAATCAGGGAGGTTGTCCAGTCACAAGAAAGGAGTTGTCCTAACTCTGTGCGCCTGATCCTGGGTGACTTCAACCAGTGTCAGCTGAAGGAAGTGCTGCCAAACTACAAACAGTATGTGACGTGCAAGAAGTGCGGAAAGAGCACCCTGAACCAGTGTTATGGGAACATCCCACAGGCCTACATGAGCAGGACTCTGCGCCCTGGGCAGATCCATCCACAACATGGTGCAGCTGGTGCCCCGGTACAGGCAACGCCTCAAGACCAGCAAGCCACAGAGGAAGCGGATCAAGAAGTGGACTGCAGACGCTTATCAGCTGCTGAACACCTGCTTTGACTGTACTGACTGGAACGTGTTCTTCGTGGCCCGCTCTTCCCTGGCTGAGGCGCTGGACACCGTGACCAGCTACATCCACTTCTGCTCGGACATGCTGGTTCCTGAGAAAGAAGTCACCATCTACCCCAACAGGAAGCCCTGGATCACTGGGCACACAGGCACACTTCTGAAACAGCGCGAGCCAAGCTGAGAGAAGGAGATGCACAGGCTATCCAGGACCTGCAGAAGGCAGTCAGCAGGGAGGTGACCAGAGGCCGGCAGCAGTACCGTGAGAAGGTTGAGGCCTCTCTGGGCTCCAGCAACTCAAGGCAACTGTGGCAGAGTGTCAACGCCACGACAGGGTACAGGCCGGTGAAGAAAAAAAAAATCAGTTGTGATGATCCGCAGCAACTGGCTGATGACCTGAACACCTTCTGCACCCACTTTGACCAGCACGATTTCCATGTGGAGCAGCAAGAAGTGGAAGCAGTAAAGCACATGCCTGATACACCCGTCGAACTTGATGAGCGTGAGGTGGAATCATGCTTCAAGAAGGTCAACCCTCGCAGTGCGAGTGGGCCGGACAACATCAGTGGCGGGGTCCTGAAGAACTGCTGTGCTTCTCTGGCTCCGATGTTTTCCAGGCTGTTTCAGGAATCCTTGGACAGTGGCGTCATCCCCAAATGTGGAAAGCATCAACTGTGGTCCCTGTCCCCAAGAAACCCAACCCCAAGAGGCCTGAATGATTACCGACCTGTCGCTCTGACCTCCATCCCATTCAAGTGCCTGGAAAAGCTTGTTCTTCGTCGGCTCCTACAGCAGACCCAAAGCCATCAGGATCCTCTACAATTCGCATACTCAGCAAACAGAAGCACAGAGGACGCAATAAACACCCTTCTGCACTCGGTGTGCAAGCACCTGGAGAGGCCCAAGTCATATGTGAGAGTGCTTTTCCTTGACTTCTCAAGTGCTTTCAACACCATCCAGCCTCACCTGATGATGTCCAAGCTGATGCAGATGTCTGTGAACCCACGTCTCATCCAGTGGGTGTTCAGTTTCCTCACTTACAGACCACAGCGGGTGAAGAGTTACAACACTTGTGATGTCTGGTCCTCTGAGTTAGAGACCAACACAGGAGCACCTCAGGGCTGTGTACTTTCACCTGCGCTGTTCACATTGTACACCTCTGACTGCAGATGCGAAGAAAAAGGTGTCCTCCAGGTCAGATTCTCAGATGATTCTTCTCTGTCTGGAATGATTGCTGATGGAGAGGAGGAATCCTACAGGGACTCAGTGAACAGGATGGTCACCTGGTGTGACAACAACTACCTGTGCCTGAACGTCAGCAAAACGAAGGAGCTGATCGTCGACTTCAGGAGGAAGAAACCACCGCACACTCCCATCCAGATCAAAGGCGAAGAGGTGGAGATTGTTGAACAGTACAAGTACCTCGGCTCCAAACTGGACAACAAGCTGGGCTGGGTAGAGAACACTGCTGCTCTAGTGAAGAAAGGGCACCAGCGTCTTCACTTTTTGAAGAAGCTCAGATCCTTCAAAGTCAACCCAGCTATCCTGCAAATGTTCTACACTAGCACTGTGCAGAGTGCCATAACCTTCAACAGTCTGTGCTTCTTTGGCAGTCTGGGGGAGGGGGATGTCGGCAAGCTGACCAACTTCACCCTCACAGCGAGGGATGTGATTGGGTCGGACGTAACCAGCCTCCATGATCTCTACGAGAAGAAAGTGACGAGTGCAAGCAATCCTGGCTGACCCATCACACCCCTTGCACAGTGAACTGGACTCTCGCAGGTCGGTGAGGGACTCTGGCCGACTGTTGAGTGTCAGAGCAAGGACAGACAGACTTTCCAACTCATTCCTCCCCAGTGCCATCAGACTGTACAACAGGATCCGTCCATGCACATGAGAAAAAACTGTCTTTACTCTTATCATTGCCAGCTCTTAAAACAAATTGCTAAATAGGGGGATGGACAAAAGAAATTTTTGGTGTATATATATATATATATATGAGTGTGTGTATGTGGTCATGGTGTGTGGTGTGTGTATGTGTGTGTGTGTGCATGCATGCTGTGTGTGTGAGTGTGTGTGTGTGTGTGTTATTAAATTGCATGTATCGATGATGCTTGGTCTTAAATAATCATATTTATCATTTCAGTCATACTGAATTGAATATATTTAAATAGAGTATGTTGCTTGCTTTTAATGATGATGCTCCCTTTTGTAATTTTAGGTTCCATGCTTTAAAGAGAGTGGATGTGTACTGTAGCTGCGCACGCACATGTGATTGTACGTGTGTGTGTGTGTGTGTATGTCTGGGCGGTGGGAGGAAGGGTTTGTATGGGAAGAGGGTTTGTGCTTGCATGAAGATATTTTACTGATGGGATTGATTTACTATTGATTCTTACACAGGCAGTTTACGTGCTTGCGTTTTCTGTGTTTGTGTACTGTCCTGGTACATATGGTTGCTGTCCTGTCGAAAATGAATTTTCCATCTTTTTGGACAAATAAAATTGTTACCCTGTTAAATAGATTTGCTGGTGTGCAATGTGTCAGTTGCGACAGGAGACCAAGGCGCAATAGTTCCTTGCGCCGACCGTTCAAAGTTTTAGGAAACTTTTTGCTCCCTATACATCATCGATGCTTTTCTTTTCTTTATTAGTGTAAATAACCAAAGAAATTTGTAGTGTAAATATTGAATTTGATTTTCAAGCTGTTGATTGTGTTTTTACTTCCCTCTTCGTCTGTAAATGCCAGGCTGAGTGTGACAGTGGCAACAGGAAACTATGACGCTTTGGTTTCTTGTCACGACTGTTAGATCTGGAAAAAGAAAGTTGAATAGTTTGCCCCTCACTCCTGTCTTCTGTTCCGCTCTTTATCTATCTTTAGTGCTGTTGCAGAAACCGAAATTTAAAGCTATTCTACCCTTCTGTCACTGCTATTTATGTTAGTTACTGGCGGAATGACAGCTTACCGATGTGTTGGTCGCGACAGGAAATGAAAGTGCATGGTTTCTATTACCAACCCTAATGAGTCTTCTCATCACTTTTCTCCTTTTCATACTCAACCTCCTATCTCCATTGATAATTTGGTGAAAGGAACAGAACAATTGTGCTGTCGTCAGTCTTCAGCTTCTCATCTTTCTTGTGAGCCACGGTGGTTTGTTACTTCTGCTGTGATCTTTGTCAGAAGTACGCACACTCGCTCGCTGAACACACTGTTGGGAGTTTCTTGTCATGACGGAAACTGTCACCCCTCCTCTCCCTTCCCCACCTTCTTCCGTGTGATTTTGCTGCAGATTGACGATGGGCCGCTTTCTTGGTATGAATTTTGTCTCACTGATGAAATTAGTCTATATGGAAAACCAAATTACTAAAAAAATTTAAAAAATAAAAAAGTGAACAGTTGTGACATGGAAATGAGGCGATGAAGTTTCAAACTACAATCTTAGGAGATTTTGCTTTTTATTATCCATACCCCACCCACCCGCCCCCAACCCCTCCTGCCACCACTAAAAAAAAAATCCTTATTTTTTAGATCTGTGTGGGCAAACGTTTACAACAAAACTGAAAGCTGACAAAAGTGGAATGTAACAAGCAAATTGGCTGATTTCAGTCATGACAAGAAACCAAGAGCGCCTCATTCTTCCAAGTCATGATTAAAAATGTTTCTGTGCTTGAAAAAAACATCGCTCACTACATAGTTCTTTTGTTTTAAGTTAACTGTCACTTACTATTCTTCTCAGTTTTATCACAATTGTCACCATCGCTGTTTCCACTTCATTAAAAAAGAAAGAATGGTGTGTGTGTGTGTGTGTGTGTGTGTGTGTGTGTGTGTGTGTGTGTGTTTGTGTGTGTGTGTGAAAGAAGCCCAAGCAGACAGATGTTTTATTTTAACACCATAATAAACAAATAATTGTATATCACATGTCTTCTTCTTTCATTTGACACAATCTGTTTTTTTCCCTTGTCCGTCCCTCTTGCCCATTCAATCCTTGCAACCCTCATTTGTTTGCCCATAGATGCCTCATTCTCCTGTGGAACCACGAAGATGTGAACGACTGGCAGAAAAGAGGGCCAGACCATCACCCCCTGAACTTTCATCCCCAATACCCACCCCCAAGCCCAAGGGAAAAGCTTCATCAAATGCTGAGAGGCTCAAAGCATACAGGCAGAGATTAAAAGAGGATCCAGAGAGGTATGAGAGGTACTTAGCTGATAACAAAGAAAAGTGCAAAGTATACAGAAAAAGTATAACAGAAGAAAAAAGGGCAGAACTTCGAATAAAGGCTACACTCAGGAAACAGAAAGAAAGGCAGAGGAAGAAGGAATGTCGAGAAGGAAAAAGAAGAAAACTAGGTCAGACATTTTAGCGACTGAATCTCTGAGGGCAAAATGGAGGGAGCAGAAAAGACAGCAAGCTGAAAAGATGCACTGGAGAACAAAGGAAAAAAAGAACGCAAGGAGAAGATTTTTATATCAACAGAAAAAAAAACAAGCAGCAAGGGAGACAACTCCAAACTAGTTAAGTGTGAGGGCAGTGTTTTAACAGGGCATGATCAGCCATCAGATTTTGAAGAACCCTCCCCAGATGCACAACACAAAGCTTTGTAGAGGGCAAGATGTGATCTAAAAGACTAGCCCCAGGAAGAAGCAGCTGTTTGCACAGAGACTTAACCAAGGTGTTCCTACTCAGAAGATGGGTCACCTTTTATGAATGCCTGTCAGCATCTAAGAAACAAGCAGCTTTCAGCTCTCAGGCAGGCCAGGTGTATTCTCCTCAGTGTCTGCAAAGGCATCGGTACTTTCAGAGAGAGAAGTGCCATGCTCGGTGTCCATTGGACTACAGTGAAACGCCATGAAGTCCAAAAAGAACAAATAAAAAAAACTGAATCCAGGTGATGAGCATGCGAGACAGGTTTTTTTAAGAGTCTGCCAAAACCATTCCTGACAAGAAACTGGTCAGCAGCAAAACTGGCAAAGCGGCAGCAGTTCTGCAGAGACCTATCAGTGAACTCTGTTGAGTTCCGCACCAGTGGTCAGCAGATCAGCTTTTAGAAATTTGCCAAGTGCTGTCCAGCAAACGTTCGGCTTATGGCACAGGCAAAATTGAGGCAGTGTGTCTGCGAGTACTGCACAAATGCAAAGCTGAAACTGGACACCCTAAATTCAGTTGCAGCTGTCCACGATAAGAACTGCTGGATTCGGCATGAGCAGCATGCTGTTGCACTTGTAACGTGCCACCCAAAGAACAAGGCATGCTGTTATGGCGAATGTGGTGATTGTGGCTTGCAAAAATTCAACAACCATGTTGGCCCACTTCTAAATCATGCTGGAGAACTGGCTTGGCACTGCTGGGATTCGCAGACTGTTCTCTCCCATGGTAAGCATGTTAAATCGCAAATTTCTTGCTACCAAGAAGGGGGATATCCAGCAGCTTGCTGGTGATCTCCCAAAGGAGCTGACATTCTTACCCCAGCATCTTTTCCAAGCAGACTGGCGGCTCCAACAGTTTTCAGAGATGAGAAAGATCACTCCATTTCCATCTGAGACTGTCAGTATGGCGCTGGATTTTGCAGAAGACTTTGCCTACACCTACCAAGCATGTCTCACTGGCACCATGAGCAAGTGACTCTTCATCCAACAGTCACATACTACAGGTGCCCAGGGTGTAGTAAAACCACCACAGAGTCCTTGGTTTTCATCTCACCTGACAAGAAGCATGATTACCATGCTGTACAGGCCTTCACCCTCAGGGCATTGTCCCATCTCAGGGAAACACGAGGGCTGACCATCTCCCACATTGTGCAGTGGACCGATGGCTGTGCTTCCAGTACAAAAGTAAGGGTCCATTCGCTGACATTGCTTCTCTCGCTGACTTTGATGCCACCTTAGAAGAAATTTCTTTGGCTCTCGTCATGGCAAGAGTCCCTCCGATGGAGAGAGTGCTGTGGTGAAACACCATGAATCTTAATAATAATAATATAGTATAGATTTTATATAGCGCAATTCTTGGGATCAACTCATTGCGCTCAACTGTGGTGTCCAAAAAGGCCATCATAGCCAATGCCTGGGACATGTTCCAATATTGTCAGAGTTCATCTTTGAACAAGCAGCCACCAGAAGATGGATGTTCCCTTCTCCTGCGCTCTTTCTTCTGGGTTGGAGAGTACGATATCCAGAGACATTGCCCACAGAGAGATGTCAAGACAGTGGCAGGAACAAGATCATTCCACTGTGTGAGGTGCATTGAGCAGAACACAATCCACAGCCGCCATCTCACATGCTTGTGTACCATGCCAAACAGGACTAGGCCACTGTCTTGCAGAACAAGTTGTGGGTTCCTGGGTACGTCATGACTTGCATCAACAGCAGACGCAACACAGAGTGGATCATGTCCATTCTGCCCCTGCACCTCAGTGCTCCGACTCAGCTTTGCTAGAAAACATCCTCGCCTCTCCACCCCTACTTGAAGACAGTTGTGAAAAAGTAGATGATCCTGTCTCTGTGCATGACCCTCAAGGCTTTAAAGATGGTCCTGCCCTCCATTCAGACATCTCCTCTGACCCTGACCCTGATTCCATGTCCACACTGAAGGCCATACCAGGTCTTCAGTTATCACGCTGCCCACACTGAACCACTGCAGTATCTGCTGGAGATGTTGTCGATGTCCAATTCGTCCTCCCTGCTGAAGCCTCACCTGACCAAGTGGACATTGTCCCTTCATCTTCTGTGGAAACAAGCCCTGCTGTCAGTCCTGTGGTAAAGTATACTAGTGTGTGTGTGCGCGCGTGTTGCTTATCTTGTTTAATGTATGTGTCACTGAGGACAAGTTTTTCTTTCTTTTTTCTCCCAGCGGTCTCCATTTATTTCATTAATTCTTTAACTGGCTGATTAGCTAACTTTAGTAAGGTAACATACTTTATAGCCCAGCCAACTGTAAAGGGCCATATCATGGCTAGCTAACTTTAGTAACTTATTTTAAATAATTAACGTCTTGTTTTTGTTTTATGTATTGCACATAATTGTGCATCGAAAAAGCGTTGTAATGCAACTTTTAAACAGAGTAACATGACATCACTTTACACAAACACACACACACACACACACACACACACACACACACACACAACACCACACACACAAAGAAAGAGAGAGGGGGTTTTGTTTTCTCATTGTTAGGATGTATTTTCAGTCATCCAGACTCAGCAAACAACATATCCTTCATGAGGAGGCCAGAACGTTGTGCGACTTCATCAGAAGTTTCAGCCGGCCTCCTTCATCCTGATCCTGAAACTTCAGTTACTGAAGGCTCAGCCTATGAAAATCAGGTAATTGCTTCCCTTGCATTTAATAAAAATAATAATAATAATAATGGGGATTTTTTATAGCGCCTTCCACGGCACAAGGCGCTTTACAAAGGCAGAAAAAATCAATTGCTAAATGTAAAGAAAATGCATTGAAAAACGGCTCAGAAATGAAAAACAGAGGCACTCTCCCATTATCTCCCACGCGCACACACACTCTCACGCACAGACACACAATACACAACAGTCGCAACAAGCACAAACTACTAAGCGATCCACAGAAGCAACAAGAGTCAATCAACTATCTGGTAATGACTGTCTTCTTAGTATTGTTTGAAAAGGTGGGTTTTAAGGGAGGTTTTGAAGGAAAAAAAGGTTTGAGAATGTCTTAAGTCATAGGGGAGTTTATTCCAGAGTTTGGGAGCTGCGTATGAGAAAGCTCGTTCGCCATGCTGTTTACGATGGGGACGGTAACTGGGAAAGCGGAAGGTCCTGGTGTCGGTGGAGGAGCGGAGCGTTCGTGATGGGACATATACTTGAAGGAGATCGGAAAGATAGGCAGGGGCATCGCAGTGAAAATCTTGAAGCAGAGACAACAACATTTGTATTTAATTCTTTCTTCAACGGGGACCCAGTGCAACTTTTTCAGGAGAGGTTGGGTCCTAGGAGATTTGCAAATGAGACGGGCTGCAGAGTTCTGTACACGTTGGGGGGGTTGGTGACAGTTGAGGGACAGCCAAGGAGAACACAGTTGCAGTAATCTAGCCTTGAAAGGATGTATGATAAAACGAGAGTTTTTGTGGCGTCTTCAGTGAGATAGGGTCGAATAGCAGCAATTCTTTTAAAGTTCCATGTAAGCTAACTGACAAGTTTTTGTGACATGCTGTTTCATTGAGAGGTCACTATCAAGGAGAACACCAAGGTCACGAACAGTGTTTGAAAATTAAATAGTGCTGGAACCTAATGTCAAAGAAGAAGGGATCGGATCAGGGCCATGATGTGACCCTTTGAAAAACGGATGGCTTCAGTCTTCTCACAGTTTAATTTAAGCTTATTTGCTGACATCCAGGTCTCAATATCAGAAGTACAAGATTGAAGAGTAGAAACAAGGGGTGAGTAGTCATCGATGACAGAGGAATGGAGCAGTGAGTATCATCCGCAAACATTTCATGTGAAACGGAATGGCCGTGGATGACATTAGACAGTGGGAGTGGTGTACAAGATAAAGAGGACAGGTCCCAGCACGGATCCCTGAGGCACGCCAAACTGGAGGTTAGATTCATCAGAACGGTGGTCACCTACTTGAATGAACTGTTTCCTATCTAGAAGATAAGAACGAAACCAATTTAAAGCTGTTTCCCTGATGCCACATGTGTATTTCAAACGAGAGAGAAGGATTTCATGGTCTATGGTGTCAAAGGCTGCCGAAAGATCTAGCAAAAGAAGGACAGAAATTTTGTTTTCGTCTAAGGAATTTAGAATATCATTGAGAATGCGAAGGATGGTGGTCTCCGTGCTGTGCCAGGGCGATAGGCTGACTGATGTGGTGTGAGGAGGCTGTTTGAGGCCAGATGGTCAGAGAGCTGTTGAAGAATGACTTTCTCAAGAATTTTGGATAGGAAAGGAAGATTTGAGATGGGTCTGTAATTTTAAGAACGTTGGGATCAAGACTGCTTTTCTTGAGTAGAGGTTTAACAAGGCGGGTCTTAAAGTCAGTGGGAACTGTGCCAGAAGACAGAGATCCACGGCAGTTCTGACTGCTGCATTAAGTCGCTTGAGTCAAAGTCTTCAATAGCGTGAGACGGAAAAAGCAGAAGAAAACAATTGTGCGCTGGGTCTGTTTACTGTTAGCGGTCTTGTGTCGACGCCCTGGAGTGTCAGGAGATAAAAGTCTCGCGCTAGTACTGAAAGCATGGAGAATAGCGAACTACACACTGCTTTGGTTTCTGTATCGCGCCTAAAGCTGACAATATTTACACAACGACTGCACACAGCCAAGCCCTGGTACCCCGAGAAAAGCGGAATTGTCTTTGTCCACAACACGCTGTGAGCTATTTTCGCGTGCCGGAACGAAGTATCTTTTCCCGAAGCGCTTGAATTCTTACACATACACGAACACATACGCTTTGCGCGCGCGCGCGCGCACACACACACACACACACACACACACACATGCGCACACGCATGCACACATGCGCGCGCACTCACAATATGTACATAAAAGCAGAAACTTACCGTCAATACCCTCATTATGATTATTAACATTACAGATGTGGGTTTAGGTATGAACTTTTAACAGCCTGACTAATGGAAAAAAACAAAACAAAAACAAGACCAGCGCTTGACGAAAAACTGCTGCAACCCAAAGTCGAGTGTGTGTGTGTGTGTGTGTGTGTGTGTGTGTGTGTGTTGTGTGTGTGTGTGTGTGTGTGTGTGCGCGCGCGCGTGTGTGTCTGTGAGAGAGAGAGAGAGAGAGAGAGAGAGAACGAGAAAGAGAGTGAGAGAGGAATGGTTGAGTAAACATGACTACACAAGACACTGCACGCAAATTTACCACTTATAAAATCAATAGGGAAGAAAAGAAACATGCACAGTGTATACCGGCGCGCATGCAAAAAACTGAGAGAGAGAGAGAGAGTGAGAGAGACAGAGAGTGAGAGAGAGAGAGAGAGAGAGGTCTGACATAGAGAGAGAGGGAGGGAGAGATTGGGGGTGGGGAGGATGATGATTGAGAATACATACATAAAGAAACAGACATGCACGGATACCTTTGTACACACAAAATCAATAAAAGCATGAGAGAGAGAGAGAGAGGAGGAGAGTGGAGGTGGGAGGGAGGACTGATTAATAATACTTTATATGAAGAACATGACTGCACAGATAGCTTTGTACATACAAAATCAATAAAAGCATGATCAGAGAGAAAATGTTTCACATGACAATGGCTTGCACTCATAACTGAACAATCTCTCTCTCTCTCCCCTCTTTTCTCCTCTCTCTCTCTCTCTCCCCTCTTCTCTCTCCACAACACACACACACACACACACCCCACAACACCACAATTTCTCTCTCTCTCTCACACACACACACACACACACACACACTCTCTCTCTCTCTCTCTCTCTTCTCACACACACACACACAACACACACACACACACACACACACACACACACACACACACACACTAAAATTACATATACACGGCACACGGCATACGAGTCTGAGGCGGAGAGAGAGAGAGAGAGGAGAGAGAGAGAGAGAGAGAGAAACTGAACTGAAACTGACGTGCATGCATGACTTCACAGAACAAAACAGATATCACACACACACACACACACACACACACACACACACACACACACACACAACATATACACGGCACACGGCATACGAGACTGAGGTGGGTCAGGGAAGGGAGGGAGGGAGAGACAGAGAGAGAAAAGGGAGGGGGGGGGGGGGGGGAAGAGAGAGAGAGAGAGAGAGAGAGAGAGAGAGAAGCTAAATTGAAACTGACGTGCATGCATGACTTAACAGAACAAAACAGATCACACACACACACACACACACACACACACACTGATCACACACACACACACACACACACACACACACACACACACAACACACACACACACACCACCACACACAAACGCACACACACGCACGCACGCACGCACACACACACACACACATGTGTACTCACGATGGTAAAGCCATGGTTCTGTGTCAATATCCACTTCTCATCACATAACTGTTCACTATCACTTTTAACACAACACAAACTGTCTTGTCTGCACATGTCTCGTGGTGTGTCCTACACTCTCAGATCAGCGGCTTGTATTACAGAAGAGTGTGACACTGACAGGGCTTTTGCTGTTGTCCCCTCTCCTCTCTCAAACCGCCCCACCCACCCCGCTCCCCCCCCCCACACTTTAACATGAAGTACACTTTGCCCGTTTGAAAAAAAAATCTAAAACAAAAACTATAGTTGATGTTCAGTAGTTACTCTCACTTCATGTAATAATTTTAAAACCTATATTTATCATATATGCATAATCTTGGAAATAAGGTCAATATTTCTGGCTATTATATACACCATTACAAACATGCAATTCAACTTGTATCAGTGAACATATGTCAACTTGAAAGTAACATTATAATGCTCTTACGTTCTATAGGATGATTATGTACACAATTATTTTGTGTCAATTTGGGATAGTACTTATGTATACTTTTTCATTTCAGCAAATCTTACGTATATGAATTTTCATACCTGTCTCTCTCTCGCTCTGAAATGGATGATCTGCAAAAGTCTGCCGGGAAACTTATACTTAGAATTTTGTTCAGTGACAAAATATAAAGATGCTTAGGGAAAGAATGTACAAACTGACAATTACAAACGTTTCCCGTAATCAGTGCTGTGTTTTTTTCTCACGTGGTGGCAGTATCAGTCCATGAAACTGTGGTGCCACCAGTGTCAGATGCTCTGTGGAGCAGGACTTTGAGCTGTTGCTGTTTGTTTTCAAGCCCCAGACTCTTCTCAACAGTGCATTGATTGTGGCGTGTGTCTCTCGCCTCCTTGCTCTCCCAGCAGTGCCATCCTGTCCCCAGTGTCTGATCCAGGGAACACAGTGATGTTCCAACAGATGTTGTTTTGGAATGATGGCAGTCTTGGGAAACTTTTCTCTGTAAAAGGCCATGTACCGCTTAATGGATGTTTCAATATCTTCAATCTCATCATCACAGATGGCTCTTTGATGCGTATGCGCCGATGAACATCAGAGAAGAGGGCATTCAGCTCAGTGAACTTGTCACGAATGTTTCTGGATGTATTTAGTATGGGACCAGCGAGTTGGAATTCTCCTGTCTTTTCTGCAACACTCTGACAGATGTTTTTTGTACACGGTTCTTTCAGATACTTGTTGCAATGGTTCCCAACAAAGGCCCTGGAATGATAAGCCTGTGGGAAGATCTTGTTTGCCCGCAGAGCATCTTCTAGATTTGCTGTGATTGGCCCAGAACGGAATAGCAATGAAGTCGCTGTAGATTTCATTTTTTCCACTTCTTCCTTGGTTCTTTTTATGCTTTCTTCAAGTTCTTTGTAGTTTTACTTCTGGCCTTGGCATGGAGTTGTCTCAGCAGTTTCTTTTTCTTTTCCAATGGCTAAGAGTGATGTCATCAAGTGAAGCATAATGTCTTGCCAGCCGTTCATCAAGAGCATGGCACTCATCTTCAAGCAGGTCATGGTGTTTTTTGACAACACCAGCAAGATGTGAAGGTAGGGAGGTGTCACCTGCTTCAGTTCTATGTCTAAAACTGGTTTTCTGATGACATTGTTGAATAGTTTGGCTTTTGATTTCATTTTTCCTGCACGCTTATACTTCTGATAGTCCCTCTTGATCTGACTGACCGTTCTCTTGCTGATGTTCCTTCATTGTTCTCCGGGGGCAGTGCATCTGTGTCTTCGTTGTTGTGCAGTACAGACACGGGTGGATCCCTGTGCAAACTGACAGTCCATACATTTTAGTTAAAAAGTCATAGTCTCCAAAGAGAAAAGGCGAGTTTGTTTGCCTCTCCATTCCATGCTTTCAAGGTCTTCAATTTGGCTCTTTGTAAGGGTCCAACAGTCTTCTTAGGTTTTCAGGGGTGTCCTTACATTCAGCAATGGTCATAATGCATGTGTTATGCTTTGAATTAGCGTTCACCAGGTTTGCTATTTGAAGCATCATTTTAAATGATCCGCCTCCATGGTCACCGCCAATCTTGATCCAGATTTCGTTCTCTGGAATACTCTCATCATGCCATGTTAATCGGCCTTGATTGTCATAAGCATCCCAGCAGTTTGGTGACAAATGCTGGGACATCCTTAATGCCTGCAGAAGGTGTTGGAACCAGTTCCATAATCCATCGATTCATTCCAGACCTCCACACTTCTATCTGACATTCTACTTCTGCACACTGTGCTTTGACTTGTTCTTTCCTTTCTTTCTGTTCACTGGCAAACTGTACCCGAGCCTCCTATAGAACTGTTTGTGCAGTCTGTACTTTGTCAAACTGAGGCCAAGTGCCGCACGAAGGGCAGGACCTTGTTTTGCAGTTACAGATACTTGACCCAAAATTTCGCTTCATTAAGAACCAGCTGTTTGCGTACTTTGCTTGCGTCTTCAGTTCTGTGCCCTGCTGTTTGGCCGCATCTTGTTCAGTGTCTCCTGATACATTCAAACGAATTTTGTTCATTTCTTTTGCTCGCTTCTTCCTGAGTGGGTGTTCGAGCTTCACTTGATGCTTTCCGAGGTTTTGTAATTTTTTTCAGCACAATCGGCTGTCCACCAGTTTGGCATGTGACAGTCATTTTATCACTGGACTGTGAGAGCTTAATGCGGGCAAGTTTTGTGAAATAAGCTTCTTCTGTGTTTGTCAGTGGTGCCTTCAGCTGACTCAAAGGCCTGAGGATTTCTTTTTCTGAATGGAGACAATGCTTTGTCAATGCCAGTTGGAACGGTCTGCACTGATGCGCCTCTTGAATCTTTGGGTGGAGTTGATGTGGCATCAGATGTGACACAAAAGGAAACTTGTTTTTTGACTGGAGATAATGCTTCATTGATGCCAGCTGGGACAGTCTGCACTGATACAGTTTTTAGGGACTTTTGCCGGAGTTGATGTGGCTTCAGATGAGACAGAAAATGAAATATCACTATCAAGATCAGAGTTTGATTGGCACTTTCGTTTTGCTGGTTGGGAATACTGTTTGAGGAACGGCAGATTTCTTTATCTTTTTCTCTGGTCTCCACCTTTACTCTGCTGTTGAAAGTGAGCGCATAGCGCACACTGACTGACAGATAAACTGGGGTCAAACAGGTGCCATAATTTTGAGGCTTTTTCAAATTCTGCCAATGCACGGCTCTTTGCTGTAGTTGAATTTTTGCGGTTTATCAGATTTTTCAAAGTTCTTGCACAAAACACACAGACTATTTTTGAATGTACTTTCCTCCTATCTTCCAGAACATTCACATTGAAGATTACATTTATTTCAGAAGCAAAAACTCAAACATGTTACCACTGATTTGTTTTTATCTTTCTTTAATCTCTTAGACCTTTTCCCACCCGTCTACACAAGACCTTTAAACGTTCTAAATGTACAGTGAGAGAATGACCGTTTTGTTCCATAATCCTTTCGGCCACCCCACCCCCTTCTCTCTCTCTCTCTCTCTCTCTCTCTCTCTCCACACAACACACACACACACCACACACACACACACACACACCACACACACACACACACAAATAAAAAACACCCCAATGGTACTACCCAAAAGCACACTTTAATTTGAATTTGCGATAGAAATAGTAGTAGTGATTGGAAATGAAGTATTATTATAATTATGATAATTGTTTACTTATACTGTTACGCCTACTACCATTACTGTTATCAGTAGTGTTATTTTGCTTGTAGTAATTATGTTATCCTCTACGTTTCCTTTAATTAGGCTACGTTGCTCTACATGCAACCATAGTACATATAAAAATGTAGCAACAATGAAGAAATATGTGTGTATACAACGGTGTGTAAATACGACCCTTTTACAAATGCAACTTTTCGTTCACAAAGATGCTTGCCAATGTTTGACCTACTTCGGCTTAAAAGCACATCAGCCAACGACGCACGCACGTGCAGGCCGGTCGCAAAGTTCTGTCAGAAAGTTTTAAACACATGCTTAATTATGGTACTCACAGAGCTGGTCGAAATGCCAGTTTTTGTCACATTCTCAAGTACTCACTGAGCTATTGCTGACACACAGAAATTATAGTCTAAAAACAACTGCACAGTAAATATAAACTTAATGATGTTGCACAGGTCTCGAAGCGTCCACACTCACACACACAGCAGTACAGCGTCTCGCTGAGCGCGTCTGGAAGTGGGTGGCTGACTGGTTATGCCTAGCTGGGGTCAAAAGGCAAAGCGCTGAGCGAACTTAATGCAGTTGCTCTGAGTGTACCTGCGGCGCGTGACTCGTTAAGAATTTTGGTGATGGTAGGAAGGAGAGAGTCAAGGTGTTCAAAGAGGGTGGGGTGGGAATGGGGTCAAGGTCACAGGATGTTTTCGCAGACTGTGTGATGATTTTACGAACAGTCTGCTCGGACACTGGCAAGAACTCACAGAGTGTGGTACCCTTAAAAACAACAGACTGATCTGAAGTATTGAGGATGGGGAGAAAGCGTTTCGAATTGTTTGAATTTTGTGGGCGAAAAACTGAGAAAACAAACCAGGAAGCTGTGACGGCTCATGAGTGGACGGCATTACAACACTTGCAGCATTACCCAACATGCTAGTGACAGTTCTAAACAGTTCTTTACACGAGGATGCTGCTGCAACTTTGGAAGAATAAAAAGCGGTTTTGGCTTGATGGACAAACTGTACGACTTTCTGTTTGCAGCATCGTAAATTTGCTTGTGTATTGTCAGTCTAGATGATACCCAGAATCTAATTATTTGCTATTGGTACGATTGTTCACCATTGTATTTGTAACAATTATGCTTAAACTCTGTGTGTGTGTGTGTGTGTGTTCAGTGGAAGCAAATGATTGTTGTAAATTTTAAGCCCAGCTGATACAAAACAAGAATGAAGAATAACCATACTTTAATGTCAAACATATTCTACACTTGCATTTTTACATTGTGTATGATATAAATGTTTTACTAACTACATGTTGTTTTACTGTGTTGCAGCTATCAGAAAGTAAACCAGTATGTGGGGGTGGCTTTGCCTAACAGGAGTGGAAAGAAGATGGAACATTTCAGTGGAAAGGTAGGACACTTCTTTGAGAATGTAACATAAAATCACATTTGTTTAACATGAAACAAAATCTACCCAACCTGTGGGTCCAAATGCTTCATTAATGGTAATGGTAGTATTAATAGAGCCAATAGTTTAATTAGAAATAGCTTGGTTGTTATCAAAAGTACTAGTTTCTGCCATTAGCTTATAATCTTATTATTGCTTTTAATTGCAGATTGGAGCCATTGATGTAGACGAGCGGGACATCAATGTCAACTTCATCCATCCCTCAGGCTGTTGCCACACCTGGCCACAACAGGTTGATTCCTCATGTGTCAAGGTGCTCCTGGTCAACAGTGATTGTCAGCCCATGGATCGATGCCCGTGACCATTACACTTTTAGTGTATAAAACTGTATATCATGAAACTTGATTTCTCTTGTTTCATTTTCCTGCATTTTATTGTTCTTTTTTTTCTGTAGCTTTTTTTTTTACAATCACATTTGCCATGTACAGCGAGGGTGATAGTGGGAGAGAGGGGATGGGGTGAGAGGGATGGGAGCACGTGTGGATTTGAGATGGTGGGGGCAAATGGAAAGTCACCAATGGGGGTGGGGACAGGGCGAGTGTAGTGTAGGCCCATCATGTGTGTTTTGTGTCTTTGTGAGAAAATGTGTATTGATCGATCATGTTTGTAAGAGTGCTTAGAGCTTTCGTTGAAAGATTAGTGCACTGAATATCCTTACTACTACGACTATGACTACGACTCTACTACTACATTGTTGGTTTCTAAGTCTCACTGCTTTGTAGAGTTGGGTTCCAAACTGATAAAATTTATTTGTGGATTGACTTCAATTGTTTTTTGTAATTCAATTATTCTGATGTCAGTTCTGTTGTTTTTGACTCATATTTGCCATGTCCATAGTTGGTTTCAAGTTGTTCTGTAGAAGTAGATTCCATGTCACAACAGTAACAGACTCTGTGTCACTGACACTTGTCAGGGATGAAAACTCCTCCGCCGTTTCCGCCGTCTCCGCCGTTATTTTTTCGCATCTCCGCCGAAAGAAAAAGTCTCCGCCGAAAAATTATTCGAAGAATGATGCTCAGAAACGATCTCAACTTGTCTGCACAGCGAATTTCTTCTCTGTCGGTAATGTTCTCAAACGGCGTAGTTCTCATTCTGTTTCCTTCCAGTATCATTTATCATGGCGTCGATCCACAGTGAGAGTTTGCCACCAGTGAGTGCAAACAAAACGAAAAAAAAAAAAGAAAGAAGTATGTGAACCACTAGAAGACCGAGTGGCAGCAGAAGGACGTGTGTGACCGCAGAGTCACGGATGCAATAAGAAAACATGACAAAGACGGCGAATTTGAAGTGTTTTGCGAGCCTTGCCAAAAACGTGTCTACTTTGGTAGTCGTGGCTTTGTGGCAATCAGAGATCACATCGAGCGTCCCAGTCACCAACAGAAAATGTGTGTGTTTCCCACACCATTACAGCATGTTTTCAGATCATTGGGTATGCAACAATCTACGTTTAATTTCCAAAGATAGTTTGACTCCTACTCTAAGTACTTCCACTCGTAGAGTCTTCAAAGCAAGGGAAAAACGTCAAAGTGACGAAAAGAATATAAAAAAACAAATGACATCAAAATAAACTGATATCACAACAGTATTGTGTAACACTTTTCCCCTGGTATAATGCAAACGTTTGCTACATTTGTTAGGTGTCTGCTAACAGCCCCCTATGAAATCCTTTTCCACCAGCCCACTCCCCCCACTACCTATATACTTCCTCTACTCCTCCTCCTTCTCCCCCAACCCCCACCCCACAACACACATACCCCACACCTTCGCCCCCTCCCCCCCACCCCCGTCCCCACCTCGCACACACACACACACAAACAACCCCCCCCCCCACACACACACGCACACACAATCACCCCACACACACACACACACACACACACACACTCGCCAAGAGGGGGGGGGGGGTATGATTAGTTGTAAGAGGGAAGTTGGGGGGGGGGGGGTGTACTGTTGTGACATCAGTTTGTTTTTATGTCATTTGTTCTTTTATGTTCTTTTTTTTGTGTTTAGTGTTTCCTGACGAAGGGTCTAAGGCCAAAAGCTTCAGTTTTTTTTTTTAAAGGACTTCAAAGTAATCATTTTTCATATTGTGTTTATTGAAGTCCAGCAGTCGTTTTCATACATCTGATTTACTGATTTCCCACTTGAACTTATTCTTTTTATGTCCTGAAAGCACTGTTTGTCAAATTTTCTTTAGCTAGAGTTCTGAGGATTCATCATACTAAATGTTTGTCTCAATTGACATAGTTTCTTTCCACATCAGTCTCAGTCTTCATGGTGTTGAAAGCTGATCTATAGAATGAGTTGTTTAGAAGCAAGAAAGTGATTTCTAAAGATTTTTATGCCATATTTAATACAAAATATGCTTCAGCTTCAGGGGGCGCTGCCCCCTGACCCCGCTGGGCTGTTGCCCATGTACCCCACTGGGGGCCCATGGTGAACCCCAGATCCCTGCCAATCTCCTCTTTTTTTTTAAAAACTGTTTTCATCCCTGACTTGTTTTTATTGACTAATCAAATGCAATAAACAGCGCATGACCTTGAAAATCAGCTTTGTATTTTATGAGTGCAAGGATATGAAACAATGCATGCCTAACTTGAGCTGTATGTTTCAATGAATGTGAACAAGTGAAAATGTCAAGTTGCTGCCGGCATGCAGGATGAATGTGCGACTTGAAAATTACAGAAAAATACACACTCACAATTATTCTTAAAATTTTTTTTTTATGTGGGAACCTTTCATTCTTGGGATTACGAATAAGTTATACCAGGTTTTACACAGCATATTGCTTTTAAAGACTTCAAAGCACTTTTTTTGGTTTCCACGTCACAACCATAACACAGCAAAAAAAAAATTTCTTTGATCGTCTACGACAAGAAGATGAATTGACCAATTGTCTTTTTCTTTTTATAATATGGTGTACATTGAAATGCTTTACTGTGTGACACAAAGACAGGTACCTAGAGTGAAATTCATTTTTGGGTCTCTGTGTCACAGAAACAGCGCATGTTTCTGAGAACAACCCATTTGTATATTACAGATGAAGAATGATGAATGTTTTTGTTTTAATGCTACTTCCCCCTTTTTTGTGTTTTCTGTGCTCTTTCCATGTTAAGCATTTTCAGCTTGCTGACCTTGAGAAGAGTGTAAAAAGATCCAATGTTGCTATTAACTTGCAAAGCAGAGTCATCTGTATATATGCTTATTTCTAATGAAGTGAAGATTTCAGTTTTCTTTGTCCAACCAAAAAAGAACGTATTGAAGTTTGCAGGACATTTTATCTCAGGTTGAAATGCTCAAGTGTTTGGTGTCAAACACAGAAACGCAGTCAGGTGACGTGGAAAGTATGCCAGTGAAAATGCTTGAAAAATATTGTTGATATCTTGCTGCGACACAGAAAATGATTTTCAAAATGATTTTTACCTCCATAGGAAAAGGACTGAAACAAAGAGCTGGTGGTAAAGTTGGGGTTCAAACCCCAACAGAACCATGATTATGATGCATTGTAGGTCTAGGCTGGCTCATATGAACCCAGAACGGCTAAAATGAATTTACAGTTAGCATAGGAGGGTTGATGGCTGGAACCACGCTATCAGTTGTCATCCATTTCACATTTGTTTGCTCTTACTGTGTTGCCTAACTCCCCAGCAACACTACAGATGTCTGAATCAGTGTATGTGTTAGCCTGGTTAATTTGGGGATACATTATGAAAGAAACTGTACACGCAGACGAGAGCTTTGTCTCTGACCAAATAGCTCTCTGTCTAGCATTAAGAATATCATTTAAAGACTCCTTGATGGGGGGGGGGGGGGGGGGGGGGGGGGGGGGAGAGAAAGAATTTGATCTCAAATTCCTTGATCTTTTATGCTCTTCACTTACACTGACCTCACTGTTGGTTCCTCTGTAATGTCTCAGGGTTTCACATGATTAAAAATTGTAAATGTTTTAATACCCTCATATGACTTTTTTTTCTTTTTAGAAGAAAAGCGCTGTCATTCTTAATTAAAGAAGCAACTCATCAGTGATATTTATTATGATTGTATCTGTATTTTGTCATTGTGTGTCATTGTTTAGTATTAGATTTCGTTCTTTTTAACCCACAATCTCAGTGTGTTGATCATTGTCTGCTATTGTTTGAATATGCATACTTAAATGTGCGTGGTGAAGGAAAAGAACAATTGGTTTTCCTTGGACCTATGATGGTGAACAAGGGCTGATTGCGCAGAGTTTCCAGATGCTTCTGTGTTAAAAGAGTACAAGCTTTCCACAGTGTAAATTTTGCATAGTATAACAGTTTGAAGAGTTCGTGTCGCCCATTTAAAAACTTTTATATTTGGGTCAGCCATCATTGTTAAAAAACTTGTCAATTCTGTTGATGTTGAGTCTGTACTGAATTTTTGTCAGTCTTTTTGGACAATGTTTTGGTTGTGGAGATTAGAACCCCCCTCCTTCCCCCCCCCCCCCCCCCCCCCCTTTCCAATCATCAAAGTAGTTCCCTCATTTCAGTCGATTGTCATGTTTCTTGACAGGCAGACTTTTATTCATGTTTGTGTGATTCAGTCCAGGTTACAACCATTTGGTGCGACATGTTGACATTCATCCCATCCAACCACTCATTGTTACCCTTCCTCCACTCTCTCTGATATCCCATTACTTTATCATTCTTATGTCATTTTTAAATCAGTGTCAGTTTTTCATCCCCCTCCACTTCCTCCCCTCGTCTGTCCATCTATGCCACGGTGGACAGGACAACAACCCTGTAGAAATGTGACATTACTGAAAGTCAGCACCACCCCCTTTTCCCTTTCCCCCCAATAATTTAGAGTCATTGGAGTAAGTTATCATACACAACTTTCTCTGTTCTATCTGTAAGTTACATGAACGCTTTGAACATGAAGGATATCTTCTCGGCTCATGCCAGGCGTAACAAAGTAAGTCATTGCTATACTGCACACCCCGTTGAGTCGTTATAGTGTAAGTCACTGGGCTTGGACTGTCTGTTATGTTCTCTCTACTCATGGATATTTAAGAATGCTAACATACAAGTGTCTTCATCAGTGTCACTTGCTCTACACGTGTAACTCAAGTTGCAGGCCACACAACTGAGCATGTCCATGTCAGAGCTGAAAACGGTAGATATGAGGGGCTGCTGTGTTTGATTCGACTGCATCATGTACTTCGTAGGAGTTGAGAATACCCCCCTTCTCCATTCGAACAGGGTTACTCAAACCCTTCCAAAGCAGTGAAGATGGGTAATGTTTGCTTCTTAGATTAGAATTTGAAGCATTTCCGTTCAATTTTGTATTTAGGTGTTGCATTTTATGACCCATTCGTTTTCATTTTACAAAAAATGTCTGAACTGCATAGGAACTTGGCTCACTGATAACAAAACATCAGAGACAACAAGTATGTTATTTTCTCACCTAAAATGTTTATGTCCACAAATAATGAATGCCAGTGTATAAATTTCAGACTTCAGTTGCCATCCCTGTGCTTGATCAGAGTTGAGCTCTTGTTTCAGCTGCAGACTCATTTCTTCTGTGGGCCATATGTATGAGGAAAAGTACTAACTCACAGAACTTTTGTGTTCTAGCTTACAGTGGTAACACATGATCATTCATTTCAGTTCTTTCACTCATTATCAGTAAAGAGACCCCTTCTTTAAAAAATCAGTGTGTGTGTTGACATCTTTTAATCAATTTTCTTCAGGGCATTCATACCCACTTGCCTTTTTCGTGGACATGATTTCAGTTTCACATGTGACATACTTACATTTAAACATGATGTGGAATCCTGTGTATGTGTTGTGAGTAAAAGAGGATCATACTCACTCGGACCTGCACATGATTAACCCACACCTGTCAGTGATTGATGAAGTTGTGTGCCATCTGGTTCCAGAGCTATCCTGCGCTGTCTTCAGCTATCAGTCGTGTGGTGAGGATGTCCCGGCCCACAGCCTCTAAAAAGCCAGTGAAGACCACCGGTGAAAAGTCATTTCAGTGTGATGTCTGCAGCAAGTCGTTTGACAAATCCAAGGCCTTGAGAAGCCACAAGCTGATCCATCATATTGGCCAGTTTACCTGTGATCTGTGTGGAAAAGTGTTCCCAGTGGCCTACTATCTGAGGAAACATAAGAAATCATGTTACGTTACTGACAACCCTGTAAAATGTGATGAATGTGGTGCAATATTCAAAACAGAAAGTGCTCTGAGGAGTCATAAAAAAGTTCATAGTGATCACAAAAGCTATGTGTGTGATACTTGTGGCAGGGCTTTCAAATGGAAGAACAACTTGAAACAACACTCTATGATCCATGCTGATCAGAAGCAGTTT
Organism: Conus ventricosus; assembly: GCA_018398815.1. NCBI lineage: Eukaryota > Metazoa > Mollusca > Gastropoda > Neogastropoda > Conidae > Conus > Conus ventricosus. The sequence goes on along the minus strand of CM031608.1, from coordinate 88,082,499 downwards.
CTGTGTGATGTGTGCGGAAAGAGTTACTCATGCAGAAATTCCTTACGTTCGCACAAAGAGGGTCACAAGATCCTTTCTTGTAAAAAACCTTATATTTGTGAAACTTGTGGTTGTGCTTTTAGTCAGTCATCCAATCTGAGGAGACACAAGGTGGCTTTTCATAATTTTAATGGAAAACCATTTGTCTGTACCATGTGCACAGAATCTTTCAGAACAGCGGCTTCCCTGAAAATACACAAAGTAACAGCACATCAGGTGACTGGTTTGAAGCTCCCTACCTGTCTTACTTGTGGTAAAATTTTCCGATTTCCAGCAGAGCTAAAGAAGCACATGAGGGTCCACACCCGTGAGAGGACAGGAAAAGGAAAAAACAGGCCTGAGCACCTTCAGGGACCCCCATATCCTTGTGACACATGTGGCAGGAAATTTTCCTTGTATGCTAACCTAAAGAGACATCGGGTGACCCACACTGGTGAGAAACCATACCACTGTGATCTGTGCCACAAGAACTTTACCACAGCTTCCAGCGTGAAGACACACAAGTTAACCCACACCGGCGTCAGGCCATTTGAGTGTGACATTTGCCAGAAGACTTTTACAGAGAAGGGCACATTAAAGAAACACAAAAAGATTCATGCGAGACTGACATCCACTTGTGATCCATAATTCTTGTTGAATCAAAGTTGCTTTGAAACACTGCTTGACATTTTTTTCCATCCTCCATAGTATGTTGGCTTTTTGCCCAAGTACCTGAACATAATTGTAAACAGATTTTGATATTGAATCAGAACTTCTTCAATTTCTCAGCTGTTGTTGTTCTTGTATGCATGTCATGTGTATAACGTTGGAATTTTCTTACACCAGCAAGTCTGAACGAAAATTTTAGCTGTGTATGTGTTGTGTATGATCCTGTTTTTTTCTAAGACCAGAATTTCTGGATGAACTAGAATGTTATAAGCACTTGTAAAGCAGCCTATAATGAATTCAGACACAGCTCAATTCACCAGCATGTCACACTAGATGTAACCAAGACATTCACTAGTGCATGCTATTTGCTCTTGACTATTTGGATTCACTTCTTTTGGGCTCTCCACAAAAACTCCTTGGACCTCTCAAGTAAATTCAAAACAGAGCTGACAGGCATATTTTCAAAGCATGTAAATCTCAATCTAGTACACCCCTCCGTGAAAACCTACATGGTTTCCTATCGAAAAGAGAAAAAAAAGAGTAAGGCACAAATTTCCACCCTTTGCCCCCATGTATTACTGGAAGTGCACCTCATTATTTTAGCATTTAAACATTTCCTTCCATGAAGGTGTGTTTTTCTGTTGGTAACAGCATTTTTCTCAAGTCATAATTCATGAGAGAAAACAGAGAAAGAACTTGCCCAGAGATCTCAGGTTGCCTTGTGTCTGTTTCTTTTTGTTTGTTTCATGTGTGATATTTGCTATAGGGGAAGTTATAAGTTGCTAATTCAGCTACTATTTTCATTTTTTCATTGAATCTAGATTTGATTCTGTTGGGATTATTTGAAAATGTACCAAACAAGAACCAGACATCTGCCAACATCTGCAGTAATTAAGTCAGTCAGAATGATTTGTTGAACGTGTAGGACCGATTCAGTTTTTATCTGAAAAAGAAATGAAAAGTTGTATTTGAAAAAGAAATGAAAAGTTGTCATTTTGACATTGATTGTGGCTTTAAAAGCAAGCTGTCTTAGAATGTTACTTAAACCTCACAGATTGTTTCACTGCCCTTGATGAATCTTGACATGCACTTAGACTTACATTTACATATATGACTTGTCGAGAATGTATGTACACATAATGTGAATGTCTGCATAAAAATGGATTTCTGGTTCAGATTGTTCTTTCTTTTTCAAACATTGTTGTTGAGTTAAAAAGAATGAGTCATATGGTGCTAGTTTATGAATTCCCAATAATCTGGTTGTCAACAAAAGTGGGTTCCTTCTTTGGGTTTTAATTCTTTTTTTTTCATTATTTGCTTTTTTAATTTGTATTAGAAAGAGTCATGTGGTGTGAGTCTGACTTCCAGAAATAGCTCTGATTACTTCTGGAGGATGTCTTTAATAAGTGTGGACTTTTTTGTAATGATGTAGAATTACATGGCCATGAACTTGTATCAGAACCCATATTCTACAAAGAAAATTTTAAGATGGCAAACATGACTTTCCGTGACAAGAAATGGTCACAATAATTATAATGAAAGATCTTCAGGATGAAAATGGACATTTCCAGCCTTTGCCCTTTATTTTAAAAGTTATTCAAACAAGAGTATGCTTCATAGAATAAACAAATTCTGCACACACACACAAAAAATAAATCAGAAAATTTAAAACACCTGTATTTTGGATAAGATCAGCGAGAGAGCAAGTAAGGCAGCACAGTTAACTGTCAATGTAATTATTGTAAATTGGGGGTTAAGGAGATACTCTGGTGTATTCTTTTGGAGAAATTTGAAATGTCTGCGTTTAAATGTTGAACTTTGGTGCAGAAGACAATGGCAAAACTGATGAAGTACTTGACCATACTATTCTACAGGGAACATTTTCCTATGGCTTGCACTTAGGTACAAAAAGCAGAAATCCTCGAAATTCTTGTGGGGCCCCTCGGACATACTGTCCCCCATCCCTTCATTGTAACAATTTGTATTTATCAAATTTTATCATGATAATCTACAGTAGCCATCTGTTGCTAATTTATTTTAATGAAAAATGTCCAGCAAGTGTTCTTTTTCGCAATATTTCCCCCTTTTTTTTTCTTCTTTGCATGCATTATTTGTGGTTGCTTTGTACTTGTGTTCTCTTTATCATTCCTATCAAAAATGTAGAGTCATTGCAACTTTTCTTACGTTTTTTTTATTTTGCATGTTTATGGATCTGTTGTATGTAAAATGAATACTTTATATTGACTTTAATATGATTGCACTATACTATTTAAATCATATGAACATGTTGTGATGATAATGAAATATGTCTGAAATCGAAATAGACTCTTTATTACAAGGGGGAAAATGGATTTCTTTTTGCGGTCTTGTTTCTTTTTCAGCTGTTGTGGCTTTTTGTTATAGTTAAACAGAATGAGTTGTGGGGTGCAACATGTGAGCCTGTTAACGGTCAATAATTTGGTTCCAAATAAGCTCCTTTTTTTCTTTTAAGCCTAAAAATGTTTAAATCTATCAAATTATCTTACTGTACAAAGAAAACTACAGACCAGACTTTCAGATTACGATCAAATATGTATGGTGGCTTGTGTCTCATGGCCCTTTGCGGTCGGCTGGGCTATAAGCAACATTATCTTATCTTATCTTGTGTCTCAGTTTTTATAAAGTTGGAGCAAGTCCAGTGTCAATTTTAAGTGGTGAATGTGTTTATATATGCAGAACAATGTTACCAAGGATAAACCGTTTCCAGATTTTGTCTTGATGTATTGAACTGCTGCGTTATGCAAGTAAAAGATTCTGAGAAAGAAAAAAGATGAAAATGTTTATCCCTTTTCAGACGATGTATGGAGTTTAATTGAATTCTGCAGTGTGGAAAAACCTTTTGGTATTTCTAGTCCGAGTTACAATGACCATCGAGTCTCATCAGAAGCGTGGGTGACGACAGCAGTTCTCCACCCATGGTGCCCAGCTGAAAAACACCACAGCCTCGACTGTGAGTCACAGTGCTGACCTACCAGTGTATACTGATACATTGATTCTTGCCTGCTTAGGGTATTTCTCATAATGTCATGAGAGTCTGGTGTGTTGCCATCATATCTACCTGTGGAGACAGAAGTGGAGATCTAGTTATTTGGGCTGGTCCAGGGATTAGGCTTGTAGCAATTATGAAGGTAAAATTTGAGTTTTGTTCCTCTGCAGGACTTGCTGTTAGGTCAAAGCACGTTCCTGTTGTCCAACAGAAAAGTTCAGTACCAGGCAATTTTTGTGTTTCTGGAAAATTTCTTAATTTGTCATCTGACACCTGATTTTACTTTTTCTCTGACTGAGAGGCTGAGTACCTGTAGGATTATGCATTCCTTTGTAGAAATGTACCTCATTGCGCCTTTAAGTTTAATTAGTCTGAGGTTTTGGTTCCGTTCCTTGTCTTGGGCTTGCCCTGTGTTGGATATGATTGATCGAGTGTTAGAATGCTATTTGAGACAGGGCCTAACTGTTTATTTACATACTTTAGTATTATCTTTTTCACTGCTGTATAGTGCCTGCCAACTTCCTAAAGATTTGCCAGCTTTCCTCTGGCTTTCATTTAACCTGTTTGCTGCTTGTTGCATTCTTTGAGTGGCACTTGCATGCATCTAACATATACATTTGATACACAACAGCTATATCTCCCAGGGCAGCTCAGAGTCAGATTCTAAATCATTGATAAACAGAAGGAGCAGAGTTGATGAAAGGAAGCCACCAAGCAGAACTCTATGGTGTTGCATTTTTTGTTTTTCTCCTGAGGACATTGCACGCAGACTTTCTCTGCAGTTGTTGAGGCAGGCTTTTTTCCAGTGAAGCATCATGTTGGAAATGCCTGTCCCATGCAGCTTGACAAGAAGTCCCCCTGTTCAGATCTTGTTGAATGCTTTTTGAAGATCTGTCCAGATCTCAAATCTGCGGAAGCATCTTTCATTTCTGGTGACAAATCTAATGCTAATGCTTGATCTATGCTGCAGAATTGACTGAATCCAGATTTGTTCATTTTTAAGGATTGTTTGCTTCTTTGTTTTTAGATACTACAGGAGGTGCATGTTGACAGTTCTTTCCTTGGTCTAATGCAGCTTTGTCAGGCGTACTTGATGCAAGTTTAGCTATATGTCTTGATTTGCTTTTGTTTGCTAATTTTTCAGGACAAAATCTGTTTTGATGATCACATCTGCTCATGATATGACTTTTTTTTAAACAAGTTCAGCAGCCCTGAAATGACTGTGTGTTTGGCTGAGCTATAGTTCAAAGCTTTCAAGTAATAAAAAAAATAGCATCTTTATTGGGCTCTGTCTGTTCACTGTTCTTGATGATGGGTGTCATGATAGCCTGCCTTGTACCTGTGGCAATGAACAGCCTCCCCAGCAACTGTTGAAGATGTTGACACAATGCAGCACTGTCAGGATTGGTAAGCGTCTCATTGCTAACGTGTCTGGCCTTGCTATCAGCTTTTTCAGTAACATGTTGAGTTCGTGGAACATTATAGATTGCTTCAGGGTTCCACCATGACCCATGCAGGTTGCCCTCTCCATTTCTCATTGTTTCTATTATTCTTTTTTTTTCTCCATTTCTCATTGTTATTGTCCAGCTTCACACTGCTGCTCAGCTTGGCATGGTATGTTACTCACTTGTGTTGCTTTTAACAAATCTGTTGGCTACTCATTTCCTAGTCTGAACCTTCTGTTGTTGTTGTTGTTGTTTTCTGAGGTGACATTTGTTCTGTGCAGTGTTCTTCACTGAGCTGCCCATTGAGTCTCCAGAGTGTTCTCTCATCTGTTAAGGAGAATGTCATCCTGCTAGTTCTCCATCTCTTGACATATAGCTTGCCATTTTTCTCCCAAGCTCTTTGACACCACAAGACAAATGAATTGAACTTCAGTGACAAAAATGATTCAAGCATACCCAGGACCTAATGCTCCTCCCTCCTGGAAGGTTATTTGTGGGCGAGAGCTATATAGATGGATGTGCAGGCATTTGTCCCAGGTTGCATAATAAAGACACATGCTAGACTTGTGTTTCTATCTTCAGCCCTCTAGGTTTTTATTTGGGGTTGGTTTGCTCCTAAAGTATCCTAAGTAACTGCCCGGACCCCCCCCCCCCCGAGTTGTTCTGTCACAGATCTGCTGGTGCTATAGCTTTTGAAGTATCACTCTCCTTTTTGATGTTTCTGTTAAAACCCTTCCCGTACGTCGCCAAAAAACTCACACGCCGTACATCGTGGGTGCGCACACACCCATGGTCGTTGTATAGGCGATTCGTTGAATAGTCCTCGCCGTACATTGTGGGTGCACACACACCCATGGTCGTTATATAGGCGATTCGGTGAATAGTCCTCGCCGTACGTCGTGGGTGCGCACAGACCCATGACTATTTCATAGATTTGCATTTGTATTTTTGCATTGTTTTTCTATGCTATGCGTATGTGTGTTGTGTGTGTGTGTTGTGATGGTGCCAGTGTATGTGTGTTGTCTGTCTGTCTGTCTGTCTGTCTCTCCTCTTCTCTCTCTCTCTCTCACACACACACACACACACACACACACACACACACACACACACACACGTGCGAGTGCGTAAGAATAAAAGAAAAGTTCTGCAGATGAAGATGTTTATCAAACTAGCTTAAGAGCAGTTCATGTATAACCTATCAGCGCATGACAAAAGCAAGAACAGCAATAACATTGTCATTTCACAACAAGAGGGTGATAAAGAATGCAAGCTGATAAAACAACCGTGTAATTTTCATTTCTCTGTCGAAATAGAAAATCAACTTTGTTTCACCAAAATAAAATAACAAGCATGACTAGATTTATGACAGAACCATTTGTTGCAGCTGTTGAACTTTGGAGGAAGAACTTCTTCCAGACAAGTGGAAGACGACCAAGTTGCAGACATCTCCTTAGGGTGCATCAGTGATGGAATCGGCACACTGTTTGCAGACAAACATGGTGTGCTCTTTGCAGAGCCAAGCAGAACAGCAGAAGCAAGATTTCCGAGCTTTTCTATCAAGCTTCCAGCTGCATGATCCACAGCGACCTTGTTTCTGCTTTGGCTCTTTGTGGCTGCTCTGTTTGCTGGTAGATGGTCTCTGGGTCGATGCTGGTCTTTTTCTTTTGCCACCTGCACGAGCACTTTGTCCTCCATCCTGTGAAGCTATCATCTTCTGTTGAAGGTGTTGAACATGAAGCTCCACTGTGTTTCTCAGGGCTTTGGCAGGTTTTTTGCACACAGCCTCCTCTCCATATGTTCTAAAGACAGCTGCTCAGCGACCTGGAGAATGAACAGAGGCCTGGCATCCTTTTTGGAGAGAACATGGTCTGGAAATTTGATGCTCCAGACAACACGGGCAGCAATGGTGCTGAGATCCACAGTGTTGTAAAACATCACCATTGGCCATCGTTTGGTGATGCGTTTGGTGGAATATGCATGAGCCATCTGATCAAGCGAATCCACGGCACCCTTTGTGGCGTTATAGAAGCGCACAATGTCTGGCTTCTTCTTTGGGGCATCAGGAGCTACTGCTCTATCATGATGCATGGTGCTCATGACTACAACGTTCTTGTTGGCTTTTGTCTGATAGTTCACGATGGTAGTTTTGTCCTGGAACAGAAATGAGGACGCATGAAGGTGCAATCCTTTTTTTTCTTTGAAGGGCTCGGGAAGAAATCGCTTGTTGGCACGAACAGTCCCAACAAATGTCAGGCCATTGCTCTGGAGAACGTCAGACAACTCCTTGTCAGTGAAGAAATTGTCTGTTGTGATGTTCCTGCCTGTTCTGTAGAAAGGAGCTGACAGACGAAGAGCAACATTCCTTCCCAAATTGACCTGTCTTTCAGCACCCAGTGGTCGCCCCAGATAGGGCTCTGCCACAAGGGGAAATTATTTTCTGCATCTGCTGCCCAAAACATTTTTATGCCATACCTGTCTGGCTTGGAAGGCAGATACTGGATGAATGAACTTTTTAACATGCGCGCTGGTGACCTACTCGTTTTTGAGTGAACCAGTATTTTAGGAAGAAGAAGAAGAAGAACACCTGCCACGGAACGGAACCAGCTGTTCATCGATGGTGATAAAAGGACCAGGAGTGTAGTGGTCCCTCAGGTTCTTGGTGAAGTCATCCCAAAAATCTCTGAAAGGAGCAAAGACATCTCGGCTCCTCCTGCCACTCCTTCTGTCTTTGTCATTGTCACGAGTTTGTCACGAGGCCTACGACGTTTGACCCAACTGGGGTGGCGGAATTATTCATTTGTTTATTGTCGTCGTTGTTGTCGTATATCTGCCCTTAATGTGGCTTGTGGTGTGGTTGCACCTTGGTGTGGTTTAGTTCAGGTTAGGTTTACTTTCTCTCTCTCTCTCTCTAATTCCACTGCCCGTGCATTCATCCTGCAGGTTCACGGGTGGTGGGTATTTTTTTTCTTGTACTGGCTGTCTATCGGCCTCTCGCCTGTCTTTTTACCTGTCGCACGTGCTTCATTTCTTTAGTTTGAAGTATGCTCACTCTGTGACGTAGCGTGGCATGTTGGCCGCCATCGCTGAGGGAGGTTAGCTCTTGACTCGAGCGGAAGATGTCTCTGGGAGCGCCTGCTCCGGTCTTGGTTCTTCACCGTATCGTCGAAGGTACAGTCGGTATCTTCAATTCCTACAGTCGGCCTGTAGGAGAGGGACATCACTTCTTCTTTTTCCGCATCTGAGCCTCTGTCCTCTCGACTGGACAGAGGGCAGAGAGAGTCGTTTGACCCACCACTCGGGTCACCCACGGGTAGCTGGTAAGCATCAGTTTCGTGGTTTATTTGTTGTTGTTGTTTTTTTTTTTCTTGTTAGCCGGCTAATTCTTCTCTTTTGCGCAATTTGTTTTTGGTTTTCAAAATTATAAAAGAAATATTGTTTGAGACCACTTTTTCTGGTTAATTCAATCTTTAACCTGGCCAGTCCAAATTATATCTTAAAGTCTTTCTCCTTTTTATGCATCTGGTGATGCGGTAGTCGGTGGGGATGGGAGAGAACCTGGTGATTCAGGGTTGGTACTTGCTCGGTCTCGCTCGTCCGCCCCTGTCACATTCGCCGGACTCTTATCCTTCGGCCACCGTCTGTTTGTGTGTGCAAGAAGAACGAGTTTTATTTTGCGAGCGTGCGTACGCATGATTTGTCGTTCGGATGCGTGGTTGGAGATTTGTGTTATTTTGAAATGTGGCTATAAAATGTGACAATTATGCCATTGAATTTTTATTTGCAAATGTGGTGGCAGTTATAAAGCGTTGGTCGCTGTTTTGGTTTTTATTTCCTAAAAAGGAAATTTTTAAAACGTGAGTGAGAAAAGGGTTTTGAAGAAAATTTCAATTTGTTTTATGCCTGTTGTTTTTAATGCAGTCTTTTACCTGCTTCGTGGAGAAGATTTTAAATGAACTTTCCCTTTTGTTTTGGGTTGGTGTGCGGTTTTAACCTCGGTCTGTTTTTGAGCGGCGTTTTTGGGTTTTTGTTTAGTAGACCCCCCCTGCCCATCATGGAGTGGTGTTAGGTTTTTCAGATGGGTCAGATTTACTGACGGGGGGTTCCATTTCCCTTCTTCCTTCCCCCCCTTTTTCTCCCCCTCCCGCAAACCTTTTTCCCCCCCCCCCCGGGGGGCTTCCCCCGGAGCCTGGGAGGGTTGGGCCCAGGGCCGCGGGTTGGGGCCACGCTCTGGTGGGGAAACCCCAGGGACTGGTTGGTGCCACGCGCTGGTTGGGCCCGGGGAACTGGTTGGTGCCCGGCTGGTTGGGGGCCACGCTCTGGTCGGGCGGGACTTTTAAAAAGCCCCCCGGCTTAAAAGGGCCCGGGGCCCTTACCCCCGGCCAGGCCCTCCAGTAACAACCCCCCGTTTCCCCCCCCCCAGGACGCGCTCTTCACTTTCTGCTTGTGCGTGTCAAGGGTGGGGCCTTAAAACAAATTTTTTTCAAGAACCGACCCGGTTTGGAGCACCTAGTGCGACAGGGTGCCCCCAATTTGGGCCCTTGGGAGGGCCCAGGGGTGTAGAGGCATCCATGGTTTTGGAAAGGGAGGGATGTGGAAATGTTTATTTTTAAGGGGTGTTATGTTATATTTTTTGAAATTTGTGTTGGATTGTGCCGTCTTTTGGGGAAATGTTTATTTAAAATTTGGGTGCATGTTTGGTGTGTGTTAAAAATTTCTTAATTGTGTGTAGTTTTGGGGTGTTAAAATTTTGGTTTGATTGTGTTTGTGCATGTTGTTTTTGGTTTTGGGAAAAGGGTTTATTTATGACTGTTTGTTGGGGGGAAAAAATGGGGTGTTGTACGTAATCTTTATTTTTGGGGCCCTCTTGCTGGGCGTGTGAGGTCGGGTCACCCCCTTTTCACTCCCCCCTGGGCCCGACCCTTCGGGGCAGCCCCCCGGGGGTGGGTGTGAAATTGGGGGGGGCTGTCCGGGATGTGAAGGGCTCTGACTTTTCTCCCCCTCGTTGGGGGAGACCTGTTTTAATTTCTGTCTGTTTTGTATACGTTTATTTTGGTTTGTGTGTTTGTTGTGGGTGGTTGGCGGGTGACTCTAGCGTAAAGGGGAGCCCTTTTTGGGGCCTGAGGGAACCCCGGTGGGGGATTGGGGATCGGGGTGAGACCGGGGGGAGTCGACCGCACCAGCCCTCCTCCTTCCCCGGGTGCCTTACGCAGGTCGCCCGGAATCTTGCCTTTCGTTGCCGCTCAGTCTGCCTTTCCTGTTTTTATTAGCCTTTTTTTTTATTTTTTTTTTTTTTTTTCCCGGGGTTTTTGAGTACAGGGGGTGTTTCGGGGTTAGTGTCTTTTTTTTTCCTTTTCCCCCGGTTTCCCTTTTTTTCCCAGTTTGTTTTTTTTTTTCCCGGGCCCGCCCCAGCACTTTTTGCTCGTGCTGTGGAGCGGGGTTGCCAAGGGGGGGAAACCCCGGACATAGTTTTTTGTTGTTTTTTTTTTCGGTGAGCCCCCCCCAACTGTTCTCGGCGTGGAGCGCGGTTTTGCCAGAGTGGGAGCAGCCGGAACTTGCCCCCCCGCCACACCAACACCACCAACATTCACACCCCCCTAAAATTTTTGTTTTTCAATTGGAATCGTCTTTCCCCCGTATTAAAAAAACCGTGGGATTTGTTGTAAAGGAAACGTCCGGTGGGGGGATGGCAAACGGGGTTGCGTCGAAGAGAAAGGTTTCAAAATGTTTTCCCCCTTTTTTTTAAAGCCCAGTACTTGACTACAGTGACTTCTACTTATTCCCGGCTGTAGCCGATGGGGGGTCCAGTGAGTACTTTAACTTTTTCTTCGCTGGGGGATTTTCCTGCTGAGCCCCGGGATTTGGCACTTCCCCCGGGAAGCGTCAGAGTATAGCGAAGAAACCCTTGTGGGCTTCTGTTGAGTTGCAGAAAACCCAAACCCCCTTTTTTCCCAAGTTTCCCCCTCGAAAGGAGTATGCCCGGGGGACTTTCTCTTTGGGAAGGTGGAAAAACCCAAAGGGGAAGGGGCCCAGATGGGTCCCCCTCCCGTGTGGGGAAAGTGGTGCCCCCCGCCAGGACATCGCCTCCTTCCTTATGTTCCGGGGAGCGGCAGGTAGTGAAAGGCTGCTAGGGGGGAAACTTTTTGCGTAGTGAAGGGGGTGCTGGGCGGGAAAAACCTCCCGAAAGGAAGAGGCTGAAGGCAGGAAACTTTTGGTAAGGAAGGGGTTTTCTAGGCAGGAAACTTTGCTTTGGGGAAAAAGGGGGCCCTCCCGGAGGGAAACGGTTAGGATGGAGGCTCTGCCCGGGGAGACTGACGGGAAAAGGAAAATTCTGCTTGGGGGAGGAGGCTTTTCCCTGGGGCCGAGAGGGGGGTTCTCAGGGGGGAAAGGAAGTCCCCAGAAAGGAAGCTCTCCGTGGGGGAAGAGCTGGATAGGTTAGGCCTGCTAGGGAAAAAAGAGGAAAAATTTTCTTTCGCGGGTTTCCCGCATCTGAAATTTCGGGGGGTTAATCACCAGGCAGGTGATAGATTTAGGGCCCAAAGTTAAAGTTTCCAATTTTCACCCCCAGTGGGAAACTTGATATTTTTTAAAGAGCTTTTTGAAAAATTTTCTATTTTCAAAACCAATTGTCTGGGGAAAACAAAAGGCTATGCCCCTTTTTTATTTCTTTTTTAATTTTGGTGTTTGAAAGGGAGTGTGGCTCACTCAAAAAAGGAAGGCGCGTCTTATGCAGACTTTGCAGTTGGCTCTGCGAAAGGTTTCCACCTTCCCCCAGAGAGTACAGGGGGAAAATTCAGGTCCTAAAGAAGAATAAGGACGAGCCTTCGGGGCGGGTTTGGTGATAGGGCTTAAAACGCAAAGGGTTTACTGGTTCAGTTGGCAAATTTGGGAGCGGGAGGATTGATCCTCATTGAACAGCCCCACCACACTGTGCCCCCAGATTTGGGGGAAACCGGGATAGGCGAGCCCGCACCTCGGGTTTTGGGGTGCGATTCATCCCGCTGGGGGTTTTTTGTAAACTCGCAGGGCTTAGGGGGCATCGCCCAGAATAGGGGGGAAAAACCCCTTCCACGGGAAATTTTAGTGGAAATTAAGGCCCGGACAATGTAGGGGGGGAAAAAAAAAAAAAGGCGGGGCAGTTTGGGGGAAAATTTCGGGCACCCGGTTTTTTTTTCCCTTTGGGGGTCGCCCCGGCCAATTGGGAAAGATTGCCCAAAACTGCCGGAAATCTTTGGGGTACCCTTTTTCCAGCATCCTCGCGCCTGGGCAAACCCGGGGGGTCCATCCAACTTTGGGGGTTTACAAGTGCCGGGGTTCCTTTCTGTTTTTTGGTTTTCCCTTGGTCGACACCATCGGGGGATTGGGAGCAAAAAACGCTCTTTGTTGAAAAGGGTTTTGGTTTCCCCTGGGCCCCGGGCGGGGCCTAGTTGTGTTGTGTGGGGTTTGGGGAGGTTGGTTTTCCCCCACCGTCCTTCTGTACTCTTTCCTATTCCCCCCCTTTTCTGTGGCAAAAAGAAATTGGGCCTTCGCGGTGGAGCGACCTCAGTTTTCCCCTTTACAAAGGGAATACTATCACCTTGGGCGACGGAGCAGTAGCCCCTTTGTCTACTGATTTTGTACAGGCGTGGGGGGTTTTTCCACACGCCCCAAAAGTTTAAGAAGCGGGAACGGGAATTTTCCTTTCCCGTTCTACCCCCGATCTCTGACGAGGCCCTTGCGATTTGCCGTTCCTGTTTCCCAAATTTTTCGTCTTAAAGGCCCGGGACTGGATGCCAAACCCCTACCAACTGGGGAAATCTCCTACTCAGTCTGCCCGACACGCCAAGGTAAAGTTTTCCGGGGCCCCACAAGGGGATCCCTTTTTGGGGGTTTTAAATCGGGCAGTTTTCTTTGGGCCCAAAGAGCTATTCTTTTCCCCCCAAAAGCTTGAGGAAATTTTTTTCTCCGGCAGGGCCCACAAGATTCCCCCATGGCAGGTCATATGGGTCCAAGCGGACTCTCGAGCGAGTCAGACAGGACTTCTTTTGGCCAGGGATGAATCACAGGTTAGGCAAGTACTGCCGCGTTGCGATGTCTCCCAACGGACAACGCCTAAGGGGCGCTTGAGGCGTGTTCCCCTGGGATCAGTGCTACTGGTTGGGAGCCATTCAGCAAAATTGGGGTGACCTTGTGGGACCCATCAATCCACCATCAATCGCGGTCACCGCTACATTTCGGTAGCGGTGGCTATGCGACTCGATGCCAGAGGCTGCCCCGCTTAGGACTATCGATACCCTACTATTGCTGAAGCTCTCCGGCAGATTGGACACGCACTGGCGTGCCCAGGAAAAAGTACGGCCGGAAGTTTGTACTGGAGGCGATCATCATCTCTCCAGTGCTTGGACCGGATCCGGCCAGTCAGTCGTCGATCAGGGGTTTGGGGCAGTGGAACTGCAGAGTCAGCTTTTCACTTTCCGTCATATCAAGGGTTCCTGTAACACGGATGCTGACTATCTTAGCCGAGGGTCCGTAGTCAGCACATTGGAAAAAACGTCAGAGGGACACTTCCCCTCAACCGGGTTATATCCCCTTTTGGTCTTTGTATCGGGTGTAGTGCAGTTTCACTTCAGTGATGATAACGGTAGTGAATACCAATGGTTCGGATTGTTACTTTCATGGTTGGAAGGTTCGCTTAGTTTTTTGATAATGTAGTATTGTGGGCGGATGAAAACGGTTTCCCTTTTCTGCTACAAAAACCCCGTGTATTCACTTCCATAATTTCCGTCAGTTTTTTCCGATCCCGGGAAATTCAAGTAGGGAAATTTTCCCATTCCAGCTGTTAAAGAGGCCAAATTTCTGGGAGTCATTTTTGACCAAAAACTTAAACTTTCTCAGCCATATTAAAACTCAAAAACTGCTTGCCAAAAAGGGATGATTATTCTGCGGGTCGTAGCACACACCGACTGGGGCGTGATAAGAAAACTTTGTTGCACCTCTACAGAGCCCTGGTCCGACCAAACTGGACTACGGCTGTGCTGTCTCGGCTCCGCAAGACCCTCTTACCTCAAACTCTTGGACCCTATTCACCTCAAGGGCTTCGTCTCTGTCTTGGAGCGTTTGCAAACCCCCCCTGTGTACAGCTTGTACGCAGAGGCGGGTGAACCCTTTATTGTCCCAAACCCCAGCTGAAACTGTCTTTAAAAATTTTTACATCCCACTGTTCTCAGAACCACAGAATCTGCCTATGACTGTGTCTTTGACCCTCCGTTCCAAAGTAAGTTTGCAAACAACCCGAAATGTATTCCGCCGTTTGGTCTTCGTATGCAGCCTCACGTGCGGAATGCAGGTGTAGACCTAGGAGTTGTGTCTGATTTTTCCAAGTTTCCGGATCAACCTCCGTGGACCTTTTTCACACCAGAGATTCGTTTTGATCTCGCAGCTTTCCGTAAGGAGTCTACCAGCTCTCTGGCGTACAAGGCTTTGTATGCCGAGCTCTGTTCCAAATTCCCATCCTATCAAAAAGTTTTCACTGACGGTTCCAAGTCTGAGGATGGAGTGGCCTGTGCAGCCTACTGCCCTGGGGCTCCTTCTCAGATACTGTTGGAACATATCCATTCCGATGCTTCAGTCTATTCTGCTGAACTTACTGCTCTGGTACTGGCTTTGAAGATAATCTCACATTCTTCAAAGAGGGACTTTCTGGTTCTGTCGGATTCGCTGTCAGCTTTGGAAGCCATAGCTGGCCGCAACCTTCAGCATCCAGAACTTTTACTTTTTTTTGAACTTTTTAGCAAGTTGAAGGCGGACGGTTACAACATTACTCTTGCTTGGGTTCCTGGCCATGTTGGCATCGGCGGGAACGAAATGGTTGATCGTTTAGCCAAGAACGCCACAAGAGAGAAACTGTCCAACACTTAATCCCCTGCTCAGAGGTGAAACCCAAAATTAACGATTAATGTGAGAGACCTCTGGCAGGAGGATTGGAACACACAGACGAATAACAAACTCTTTCAGATCCGTCCAAACCTCAAAGACTTCCTCCCATCTACGTCGGTGGTCGTAAAGAGGAAACGTTCTGTGCGCTGCACACCGGCCATTCGTATTTTACCCATGCTTACCTTTTAAAGATGAAGAAGCTCCGTGGTGCATTCCATGTCATGCACCACTCACAATGAAACATGTTCTTTTAGAGTGTTGGACTTGCACGATGTGAGACACAAACATTTTACAGCGGAGTCCTGAAGATCCTGTTCAAGGGATGTCCCGCCTGACGTGATCCTTGGGTTTTTGAGAGAAATTAACATTTTTCATCTGATTTGAGATTTTACGGAAGAAGGATTTTTAACAAAGTTTCTGGTTCGTTTGTAGACGATGTCATTTAACGAGATGTGTGAAAGTTTGTTTTTTTTTTTTTTTTTTTTTTTTTTTTTTTTTTTATGACTGGTGAGTTGATTTTAACGTGGTGACAGCCCTGATGTGGCCCTCTGCGGTCGGCTGGGCTATAAGCAACATTATCTTATCTTAATGTAGTATTATGTATTTCTCGGTGTGATTCTAATCGTAGAATGTTTGTATTGGATTTATCGTACTCTGTCGATCACAGAGGGTTGGGTTTGGTCCCATTGTTGTGAATTTGCACATGCGTCAAGGTTCAAAGGACACTGTATCTCAGAGAAACAGATGCTTTTAGAAGGGGGGTTTGTCACGAGTTTGTCACGAGGCCTACGACGTTTGACCCAACTGGGTGGCGGAATTATTCATTTGTTTATTGTCGTCGTTGTTGTCGTATATCTGTCCCTTAATGTGGCTTGTGGTGTGGTTGCACCTTTGGGTGGTTTAGTTCAGGTTAGGTTTACTTTCTCTCTCTCTCTCTCTCTAATTCCACTGCCCGTGCATTCATCCTGCAGGTTCACGGGTGGTGGGTATTTTTTTCTTGTACTGGCTGTCTATCGGCCTCTCGCCTGTCTTTTTACCTGTCGCACGTGCTTCATTTCTTTTAGTTTGAAGTATGCTCACTCTGTGACGTAGCGTGGCATGTTGGCCGCCATCGCTGAGGGAGGTTAGCTCTTGACTCGAGCGGAAGATGTCTCTGGAGCGCCTGCTCCGGTCTTGGTTCTTCACCGTATCGTCGAAGGTACAGTCGGTATCTTCAATTCCTACAGTCGGCCTGTAGGAGAGGGACATCACTTCTTCTTTTTCCGCATCTGAGCCTCTGTCCTCTCGACTGGACAGAGGGCAGAGAGAGTCGTTTGACCCACCACTCGGGTCACCCACGGGTAGCTGGTAAGCATCAGTTTCGTGGTTTATTTTGTTGTTGTTTTTTTTTTTTTTCTTGTTAGCCGGCTAATTCTTCTCTTTGCGCAATTTGTTTTTGGTTTTCAAAATTATAAAAGAAATATTGTTTGAGACCACTTTTTCTGGTTAATTCAATCTTTAACCTGGCCAGTCCAAATTATATCTTAAAGTCTTTCTTCCTTTTTATGCATCTGGTGATGCGGTAGTCGGTGGGGATGGGAGAGAACCTGGTGATTCAGGGTTGGTACTTGCTCGGTCTCGCTCGTCCGCCCCTGTCACATTCGCCGGACTCTTATCCTTCGGCCACCGTCTGTTTGTGTGTGCAAGAAGAACGAGTTTTATTTTGCGAGCGTGCGTACGCATGATTTGTCGTTCGGATGCGTGGTTGGAGATTTGTGTTATTTTGAAATGTGGCTATAAAATGTGACAATTATGCCATAGAATTATTATTTGCAAATGTGGTGGCAGTTATAAAGCGATGGTCGCTTGTGTTGGTTTATTTCCTAAAGAAAGGAAATTGTTAAACGTGAGTGAGAGAAGGGTGAAGATAATTCATATTTGTTTTATAGCCTGTTGATTTAATGCAGTCTTTTACCTGCTTCGTGTGAGAAGACTTTAATGAACATTCCTGATTTGGTTGGTGTCCTGTGTTACGCTCAGGTCTGTGTTGAGCTGGCGTTGTTGTGTGTTTAGTAGACCTCCCCTCGCCCATCATGCGAGTGGCTGTTAGGATTTAACAGCATGGGTCAGATTGTACTGACGGCGGGGTTCCAGTACCCTTCTTCCTTCCCTCCCTTTCTTCTCTCCTCCTAGCTACCTTTCCCCCCCCCTCCCGGGGCTTCACCCGGAGCCTGGACTGGTTGGTGCCACGCGCTGGTTGGGGCCACGCTCTGGTCGGGACCGCGGACTGGTTGGTGCCACGCGCTGGTTGGGACCGTGGACTGGTTGGTGCCACGCGCTGGTTGAGGCCACGCTCTGGTCGGGACTGCGGACTGGTAGAAAAGCCCGCCGGCTTGACTGGCCGGCCCTGATCCCCGTCCAGGACCTCCAGTAACAACGCCACGTTTCCCCCCCCCCCCCCCCCAGGACGCGCTCTTCACTATCTGCTTGTGCGTGTCAAGGGTGTCGGCCTTGAACGATTCTTTTCAAGAACCGACCCGGTTTGGAGCACCTAGTGCGACAGGGTGCTCCCAGTAGACTTGGGAGAGGCAGGGGTGTGGAGGCACTCCATGGTGTGGAAAGGGATGGATGCTGGAAATGTTTATTTATAATTGTGTATATGTTATATGTGTTGAAATGTTGTGATTGTGATTGTGTACGTCGTATGGTGAAATGTTTATTTATAATTGTGCATGCTGTGTGTGTGTTGGAATGCTTAAATTGTGTGTATGTCGTGTGTTTGAAATGCTTGATTGTGATTGTGCATGTTGTGTGTGTTGGAATGCTTATTTATGACTGTATGTTGGTGTGAATAAATGGGGTGTTGTATCGTAATCTTTATTGTGTGGTCTCTTGCTGGGCGTGTGAGGTCAGTCACTCCCTTCACTCCCACCTAGACCGATCCTGTCAGGGCAGACCTCCAGGGGTCGGTCGTGACAGTCATCAAACCTAAAAAAGTTCAACAGCTGCACAAAACGGTTAAAAATGATAGAACACAAACGCAGAATGTAGTTGCATCGCACCTACTACAGACACAATGTTATGCTCGTTTGACTACAGCTCCTGTAATATAAAAAGAGCATGAGCAATAAGTGTGAAGAAGATCGAGCCTGTTATGGAATGCAGTGTAACATTATGTATAAAATGAGAGGTAGGTAAACGAAAATGTGAAGTATACTTACTTTGAAACACAGCGAAACTTCAGCACGTGGCGATCTGGAACTTTCCACAGGCTTCAGTGGCGGGAATGTGACGTCAGTAAACCACGCAGTACCTATATTTTGCACACGGCACTGTTCTGTCGAGTTCTTAGATGATGCTAGCACAGTGTGTGGAAACTTCCATTACTGAGTAGGGCTAAGCACGCATAGTTTCTTCTTTGGGAGTATGGGTGTGTGTGCACCCACGACGTACGGCCCGCATAGTTCCTTCTTTGGCAGTATGGGTGTGTGTGCACCCACGAAGTACAGGGAAGGTTATACGATGTTTTTGTTGTTTGATTATTTGTTTATTTAAAGGCAGAATGGCATCATTTTTGGGTAGTACGTGCTCAGTCCCTTTACTAACAAAGTCATAAAATTTCAGTAAGATTGTATGCACAATAACTGAAATATGAAACATTAAATAAAAGTATGGGTGCATTTGCACCCACGGTGTACGGGAAGGGTTTTAAAGGATATAATGGAAATATTGGTTGAATGGGACTTTTTTTTTTCTTCTTTTTTTTTAAACCAAGTGTGAACATTAAATGGAATTGTAGTTGTATTTAGCACAATCTTATTTTATCTGCATTAAGTACGTGGAAATCAATACAGTAGTTTTAGATTTGTGATTTAGGGTATTGCAGATTTAATAAAGATGTGTGTGTGTGTGATACGTCAGGACTACCTAACTTCCTCTGTGTTCCTTTGTTTCTTTCTTTCTTTCATTTTATTTTATTTCTTCTTTACTTTTATGTGGTTGCAGTGCTGACAATACTGATTTGTTCCAGTGCAGCTGATTAGATTGCAAAGAAGAAAAGCTGAAAATCGTGATTTGTGTGTGGTTTGATGTTACTGACTGTAAAACTTAATAACAGCTTAAGATGCCACACAATTAGTTTCTTTTTTTTTTCCATAATGTAAAGCATGTGTTTCTAGTATATAGTGTGTATATTTCCTTGGTATGTGCATCATGGCTGATATTTATAATCATAAAATGAAGATTTCTCTATTAAAGAATGTGTACAGTACTGCATTTGTGCGTGTCCTTTTCTTCTCCTGGAATGCAGCTCCAGTCAATATTCTCATGATTTTCTGCCGTACTGAAGAGGTGATAGGTTTCCATGGAGAGAGACATTTTAAGTTTTAAAAAAACAACACTCGGAGAGAAGTGAATAGTGAAACATTCATTCATAGTAGTGTAACTAATTTTTATTATGATCTCTGAAATGTGACAATTTCTCTTGTCTTGTTAAGGTAATGGGGACCTGGTTAGTGTTGTGAGTAAAATATTAGACTCGGGATCGGGGGTTCCATATCTGCTCTATACAGCCAGGTCAGAAGAGAGTTGTTCAGCAGAGTTTAAGATCTGTGCAGATTCAGTTCCCCTCCCAGTCTTTTGAATGAGACTTTAAATGAAGGTCCTGTGTTTGAACGCATGCATAAAAAAATATTGCATGCAACTTTTTGAAAGAGTAGGCCATTGTGTGCCGTAAGAAATGAAAGACATGAATATACATACATGCACACTGATGCATATTTAAATGCACTCTGATACATAAGAATCTTCAAAAATGGGTGCCTTTACATGTTCATCGTCCAGGTGAGACAAGTGAGGCTGGTGAAATGTTCCATAACGCTGCTTTTTTAACATTCCCAGTGGGGAAAAACACCACACAAAAAAAAAGAAAAAACTTCATGTTCCTTTTTTCTCCTTGAAAATTGGAAAGAAAAAGATGTGTCCAATGTGGCACCGATAGCTGACTTAATGTTGGATATGGCCTTTTCACTGCTGGATCGATGCTGATTGAAGTCTACCTGGTTTCATT
>CM031608.1:88014452-88056952 GCA_018398815.1 Conus ventricosus | reverse complement strand
ATGTTTCCAACAGATGTTGTTTTGGAATGATGGCAGTTTTGGGGAAAACTTTTCTCTGTAAAAGGCCATGTACCGCTTAATGGATGTTTCAATATCTTCAATCTCATCATCACAGATGGCTCTTTGATGCGATATGCGCGTATGAACATCAGAGAAGAGGGCATTCAGCTCAGTGAACTTGTCACGAATGTTTCTGGATGTATTTAGTATGGGACCAGCGAGTTGGAATTCTCCTGTCTTTTCTGCAACACTCTGACAGATGTTTTTGTACACCGGTTCTTTCAGATACTTGTTGCAATGGTTCCCAACAAAGGCCCTGGAATGATAAGCCCGTGGGAAGATCTTGTTTGCCCCCAGAGCATCTTCTAGATTTGCTGTGATTGGCCCAGAACGGAATAGCAATGAAGTCGCTGTAGATTTCTTTTTTTCCACTTCTTCCTTGGTTCTTTTTATGCTTTCTTCAAGTTCCTTTGTAGTTTTACTTCTGGCCTTGGCATGGAGTTGTCTCCCGCAGTTTCTTTTTCTTTTCACATGGCTTAAGAGTTTAAATGTCGGAATTCAAGTGAGCATAATGTCTTGCCAGCCGTTCATCAAGAGCATGGCACTCATCTTCAAGCAGGTCATGGTGTTTTTGACAAACCCAGCAAGATGTGAAGGTAGGGAGGTGTACCTGCTTCAGTTCTATGTCTAAAACTGGTTTTCTGATGACATTGTTGAATAGTTTGGCTTTTGATTTCATTTTTCTGCACGCTTATACTTCTGATAGTCCTCTTGATCTGACTGACCGTTCTCTTGCTGATGTTTCCTTCATTGTTCTCCGGGGGCAGCTGCATCTGTGTCTTCGTTGTTGTGCAGTACAGACACGGGTGGATCCCCCGTGCACCTGACAGTCCATACATTTTAGTTAAAAAGTCATAGTCTCCAAAAAGAAAAGGCGAGTTTGTTTGCCTCTCCATTCCATGCTTTCAAGGTCTTCAATTTGCTCTTTGTAAGGGTCCAACAGTATTCTTAGGTTTTCAGGGGTGTCCTTACATTCAGCAATGGGTCTAATGCATGTGTTATGCTTTGAATTAGCGTTCACCAGGTTTGCTATTTGAAGCATCATTTTAAATGATCCGCCTCCATGGTCACCGCCAATCTTGATCAGATTTCGTTCTCTGGAATACTCTCATCATGCCATGTTAATCGGCCTTGATTGTCATAAGCATCCAGCAGTTTGGTGACAAATGCTGGGACATCCTTAATGCCTGCAGAAGGTGTTGGAACCAGTTCCATAATCCCATCGATCTCATTCCAGACCTCCACACTTCTCATCTGACATTCTACTTCTGCACACTGTGCTTTGACTTGTTCTTTCCTTTTTCTGTTCACTGGCAAACTGTACCACGAGCCTCCTATAGAACTGTTTGTGCAGTCTGTACTTTGTCAAACTGAGGCCAAGTGCCGCACGAAGGGCAGGACCTTGTTTTGCAGTTACAGATACTTGACCACATTTCGCTTCATTAAGAACCAGCTGTTTGCGTACTTGCTTGCCGTCTTCAGTTCTGTGCCCTGCTGTTTGGCCGCATCTTGTTCAGTGTTCCTGATACATTCAAACGAATTTTGTTCATTTCTTTTGCTGCTTCTTCCTGAGTGGTGTTCGAGCTTCACTTGATGCTTTCCGAGGTTTTGTAATTTTTTTCAGCACAATCGGCTGTCCACCAGTTTGGCATGTGACAGTCATTTTATACTGGACTGTGAGAGCTTAATGCGGGCAAGTTTTGTGAAATAAGCTTCTTCTGTGTTTGTCAGTGGTGCCTTCAGCTGACTCAAAGGCCTGAGGATTCTTTTTCTGAATGGAGACAATGCTTTGTCAAAGCCAGTTGGAACGGTCTGCACTGATGCGCCTCTTGAATCTTTGGGTGGAGTTGATGTGGCATCAGATGTGACACAAAAGGAAACTTGTTTTTTTACTGGAGATAATGCTTCATTGATGCCAGCTGGGACAGTCTGCACTGATACAGTTCTAGGGACTTTTGCCGGAGTTGATGTGGCTTCAGATGAGACAGAAAATGAAATATCACTATCAAGATCAGAGTTTGATTGGCACTTCCGTTTTGCTGGTTGGGGAATACTGTTTGAGAACGGCAGATTTCTTTATCTTTTTCTCTGGTCTCCCACCTTTACTCTGCTGTTGAAAGTGAGCGCATAGCGCCACTGACTGACAGATAAAACTGGGGTCAAACAGGTGCCCTAATTTTGAGGCTTTTTCAAATTCTGCCAATGCACGGCTCTTTGCTGTAGTTGAATTTTTGCGGTTTATCAGATTTTTCAAAGTTCTTGCACAAAACAACAGACTATTTTTGAATGTACTTCCTCCCTATCTTCAGAACATTCACATTGAAGATTACATTTATTTCAGAAGCAACACTCAAACATGTTACCACTGATTTGTTTTTATCTTTCTTTAATCTCTTAGACCTTTTCCCACACAGTCTACACAAGACCTTTAAACGTTCTAAATGTACAGTGAGAGAATGACGTTTTGTTCCATAATCCTTTCGGCCACCCCACCCCTCTCTCTCTCTCTTCTCCTCTCTCTCTCTCTCACACACACACACCACACACACACACCACACACACCACACACACACACACACACACAAATAAAAAACACCTAATGGTACTACCAACAGCACACTTTAATTTGAATTTGCCGATAGAAATAGTAGTAGTGATTGGAAATGAAGTATTATTATAATTATGATAATTGTTTACTTATTAATGTTACGCCTACTACCATTACTGTTATCAGTAGTGTTATTTTGCTTGTAGTAATTATGTTATCCTCTACGTTTCCCTTTAATTAGGCCTACGTTGCTCTACATGCAACCATAGTACATATAAAATGTAGCAAAATGAAGAAATATGTGTGTATACAACGGTGTAAATACGACCCCTTTACAAATGCCAACTTTTCGTTCACAAGATGCTTGCCAATGTTTGACCTACTTCGGCTTAAAAGCACATCAGCCAACGACGCACGCACGCGCAGGCCGGTCGCAAAAGTTCTGTCAGAAAGTTTTAAACACATGCTTAATTATGGTACTCACAGAGCTGGTCGAAATGCCAGTTTTTGTCACATTCTCAAGTACTCACTGAGCTATTGCTGACACACAGAAATTATAGTCTAAAAACAATGCACAGTAAATATAACTTAATGATGTTGCACAGGTCTCGAAGCGTCCACACTCACACACACAGCAGTACAGCGTCTTTGCTGAGCGCGTCTGGAAGTGGGTGGCTGACTGGTTACTGCCTAGCTGGGGTCAAAAGGCAAAGCGCTGAGCGAACTTAATGCAGTTGCTCTGAGTGTACCTGCGGCGCCGTGACTCGTTAAGAATTTTGGTGATGGTAGGAAGGAGAGAGTCAAAGGGGTTCAAAGAGGAGTGGGGTGGGAATGGGGTCAAGGTCACAGGATGTTTTCGCTGACTGTGTGATGATTTTACGAACAGTCTGCTCGGACACTGGCAAGAACTCACAGAGTGTGGTACCGTTAAAAACAACAGACTGATCTGAAGTATCTGAGGATGGGGAGAAAGCGTTTCGAATTGTTTGAATTTTGTGGGCGAAAAAACTGAGAAAACAAACAGGATAGCTGTGACGGCTCATGAGTGGACGGCATTTACAACACTTGCAGCATTACCCAACATGCTAGTGACAGTTCTAAACAGTTCTTTACACGAGGATGCTGCTGCAACTTTGGAAGAATAAAAAGCGGTTTTGGCTTGATGGACAAACTGTACGACTTTCTGTTTGGCAGCATCGTAAATTTGCTTGTGTATTGTCAGTCTAGATGATACCCAGAATCTAATTATTTTGCTATTGGTACGATTGTTCACCATTGTATTTGTAACAATTATGCTTAACTCTGTGTGTGTGTGTGTGTGTGTTCAGTGGAAGCCAAATGATTGTTGTATTGTAAGCCAGCTGATACAAAACAAAAATGAAGATAACCATACTTTAATTGTCAACATATTCTACACTGCATTTTTTACATTGTGTATGATATAAATGTTTTACTAACTACATGTTGTTTTACTGTGTTGCAGCTATCAGAAAGTAAACCAGTATGTGGGGGTGGCTTTGCTAACAGGAGTGGAAAGAAGATGGAACATTTCAGTGGAAAGGTAGGACACTTCTTTGAAAATGTAACATAAAATCACATTTTTTTAAACATGAAACAAAATTACCCAACCTGTGGGTCCCAAATGCTTCATTAATGGTAATGGTAGTATTAATAGAGCCAATTTTTTAATTTAGAAATAGTTTGGTTGTTATCAAAGTACTGTTTCTGCCATTGGGTTATAATCTTATTATTGCTTTTAATTGCAGATTGGAGCATTGATTTTGACGAGCGGGACATCAATGTAACTTAAATCCATCCTCGGCTGTTGCCACACCTGGCCACAACAGGTTGATTCCTCTTGTGTAAATTTGCTCCTGGTCAACAGTGATTGTCGCCATGGATCGATGCCCGTGACCTTACACTTTTAGTGTATAAAACTGTATTCATGAAACTTGTTTTCTTGTTTCTTTTCCTGCATTTTATTGTTCTTTTTTTTCTTTAGCTTTTTTTTTTAAACAATCACATTTGCATGTACAGCGAGGGTGATTAGTGGGAGAGGGGGATGGGGTGAGAGGGATGGGTGCACGTGTGGATTTGAGAGGTGGGGGAAAATGGAAAGTCACCAATGGGGGTGGGGAAGGGCGAGTGTAGTTTTGGCCCTTTCTGTGTGTTTTGTGTCTTTGTGAAAAAAATGTGTATTGATGATCATTTTTGTAGAGTGTTTTAGAGCTTTCGTTGAAAGATTGGGTGCACTGAATATCCTTACTACTACGACTCGACTACTATGCTACTTCTACATTGTTGGTTTCTAAGTCTCACGCTTTGTAGAGTTGGGTTCCAAACTGATAAAATTTATTTGTGGATGACTTCAATTTTTTTTTGTAATTCAATTATTTGATGTCGTCTGTTGTTTTGACTCATATTTGCCATGTCCATAGTTGGTTTCAAGTTGTTCTGTAGAAGTAGATTCCATGTCACAACAGTAACAGACTCTGTGTAAATGAAACTTGTCAGGGATGAAAACTCCTCCCCCTTTTCCCGCCGTCTCCGCCGTTATTTTTTTCGCATCTCCGCCGAAAGGGAAAAAGTCTCCGCGAAAAATTATTCGAAGAATGATGTCAGAAACGATCTCATTGTCTGCCACAGCGAATTTCTTCTCTGTCGGTAATGTTCTCAGGGGTTTAGTTCTCATTCTGTTTCCTTTCCCGTATCATTTATCATGGCGTCGATCCACAGTGAGGTTTGCCACCAGGGGAGTGCAACAAAACGAAAAAAAAAAAAGAAAGAAGTTTGTAAACCCACTAGAAGCCCGAGGCAGAGAGGACGTGTGTGACCGCAGAGCCCGGATGCAATAAGAAAACATGACAAAGACGGCGAATTTGAAGTGTTTTGCGACCCTTGCCAAAACGTGTCTACTTGGTTTAGTCGTGGCTTGTGGGCAATCAGGATCACATCGAGCGTCCCGTCCCCAACGGGAAAATTGTGGTGTTTCCCACACCATTACAGCATGTTTTCAGATCATTGGGTATGCAACAATCTACTTTTTATTTCCAAAGATAGTTGACCCCTACTCTAAGTACTTCCACGTAGAGTCTTCAAAGCAAGGGAAAAAAAAACGTCCAAAGTGCGAAAAAAATATAAAAGAACAAATGACATCAAAATAACTGATATCACAACATTTATTGTGAAAACACTTTTCCCTGGTATAATGCAAACGTTTGCTACATTTGTTAGGTG
The DNA here is from genome assembly GCA_018398815.1 of Conus ventricosus. Classification (NCBI taxonomy): domain Eukaryota; kingdom Metazoa; phylum Mollusca; class Gastropoda; order Neogastropoda; family Conidae; genus Conus; species Conus ventricosus. The sequence goes on along the minus strand of CM031608.1, from coordinate 88,051,107 downwards.
TCTGCTAACAGCCCCTATGAAACCCTTTTTCCCACCAGCCCACTCCCCACTACCTATATACTTCCCTCTTACTCCTCCCCCTTCTCCCCCAAACCCCCCCACAACACAATACCCCACACTTCGCCCTCCCCCCACCCCCGTCCCCACCTCGCACACACACACACACACAACCAACCCCCCCCCCACACACACACGCACACACAATCACCCCCCCCCCACACACCACACACACACACACACACTCGCCAAGGGGGGGGGGGGGGTATGATTAGTTGTAAGAGGGAAGTTGGGGGGGGGGGGTTTTGTACTGTTGTGACATCAGTTTGTTTTTATGTCATTTGTTCTTTTATGTTCTTTTTTTTGTGTTTAGTGTTTCCTGACGAGGGTCTAAGGCCAAAAGCTTCAGTTTTTTTTTTTAAAGGACTTCAAAGTAATTCATTTTTCATATTGTGTTTATTGAAGTCCAGCAGTCTTTTTCATACATTGTTTTACTTATCCATATTACAAGGCCTTATTCTTTTTTGTCCTGAAAGCACTGTTTGTCAAAATTTTCTTTAGCTAGAGTTCTGAGGATTCATTCATACTAAATGTTTTGTCTCAATTGACATAGTTTCTTTCCACATCAGTCTCAGTTTTCATGGTGTTGAAGCTGATCTATAGAATGAGTTGTTTAGAACCCAGAAAGTGATTTCTAAAGTTTTTTTATGCCATTTTTAAATTTACAAAATATGCTTCAGCTTCGGGGGGCGCTGCCCCTGACCCCCGCTGGGCTGTTGCCCATGTACCCCACTGGGGGCCATGGTGAACCCAGATCCCTGCCAATCTCTCTTTTTTTTTAAAAAACTGTTTTCACCCCTGACTTTTTTTATTGACTAATCAAATGCAATAAACAGGCATGACCTTGAAAATCAGCTTTGTATTTTTGAGTGCAAGGATATGAAACAATGCATCCCTAACTTGAGCTGTTGTTTCAATGGAATGTGAAAAAGTGAAAATGTCAATTTGCTGCCGGCATGCAGGATGAATGGCGACTTGAAAATTACAGAAAAATACACACTCACAATTTATTCTTAAATTTTTTTTTATGTGGGAACCTTTCATTCTTGGGTTTACGAATAAGTTATCCCAGGTTTTACACAGCATATTGCTTTTAAAGACTTCAAAGCACTTTTTTTGGTTTCCACGTCACAACCAAAACACAGCAAAAAAAAAATTTCTTTGATCGTCTACGACAAGAAGTGATTGACAATTGTCTTTTTCTTTTTTAATAATATGGTGTACATTGAAATGCTTTACTGTGTGACACAAAGACAGGTACCTAGAGTGAAATTCATTTTTGGGTCTCTGTGTACAGAACAGCGCATGTTTTGAGAACAACCCATTTGTATTTTACAGATGAAGAATGAGGGAATGTTTTTGTTTTAATGCTACTTCCCTTTTTTGTGTTTTCTGGTGCTCTTTCCATGTTAAACATTTTCGCTTGCTGACTTGAGAAGAGTGTAAAAAGATCAATGTTGCTATAAATTGCAAGCAGAGTCATCGTATATAGCTTTTTCTAATGAAGTGAAGATTTCAAATTTTCTTTGTCAACCAAAAAGAAAGTAAATTTAAGTTTGGGAATTTTATCTCAAGGTTGAAAGCTCAAGTGTTTGGTGTCAAAACAAAAGCAGTCAGGTGACGTGGAAAGTATTTCCGTGAAAAGCTTGAAAAAATTGTTGTTATCTTGCTGCGACACAGAAAATGATTTTCAAAATGATTTTTTCTCCATAGGAAAAGACTGAACAAAGAGGGGTGGTAAAGTTTGGGTTCAAACCCCAAAAGAACCTGTTATGATGCATGTAGGTTAGGCTGGTCATATGAAAAGAACGGCTAAAATGAATTTACAGTTAGCCCTTGGGGTTGAGGCTGAACCCCTATGTTTTCATCCATTTACTTTGTTTGCTCTTACTGTGTTGCCTAACTCCCCAGCAACACTACAGTGTCTGATCAGTGTATGGTTAGCCTGGGTTTAAATTTTTGGGGGTACTTTTTGAAAATGTAACGCAGACGAGAGCTTTGTTCGGGCAAATAGCTCTCTGTCTAGCTTAAGAATATCATTTAAAGACTCCTGTTGGGGGGGGGGGGGGGGGGGGGGGGAGAAAGAATTTGATTTCAAATTCCTTGATTTTTATGCTTTCACTTACAATGAACCTCACTGTGGTCTCTGTAATGCCCCAGGGTTTTACTTGTTTAAAATTGTAATGGTTTTTTAACCTTAGACTTTTTTTCTTTTTAGAAGAAAAGCGCTGTCTTTTTTAATTAAAGAAGCAACTCATCAGTGTTTTTAATTATGATTTTATCGTATTTTGTCATGTGGTGTTTATTGTTAGTATTAGATTCGTTTTTTACCACATTAGCTGTGTTGATCATGTCTGCTATTGATGAATATGCATACTTTTATGGCGTGGTGAAGGCACAAGAACAATTGGTTTTCCTTGGACTTGATGGTGGAACAAGGCTGATTGCAGGTTTCCAGATGCTTCTGTGTAAAAGAGTACAGCTTTCCACCAAGTGTAATTTTGATGTATCAGTTTGAAGAGTTCGTGTCGCCCACTAACGTATGTGGTCGCATATTGTTCAAAAACTTGCATTCTGTGTGTTGAGTCTGTACTGATTTTTGTCAGTCTTTTGGACAATGTTCTGGTTGTGGAGATAGAACCCCCCCCCCCCTTCCCCCCCCCCCCCCACCAACCCCCCCCCCCCCCCCCCCCCCCCACCCCCCACCCCCCCCCCCCCACACCCCCCCCCCCCCCCCCCCCCCCCCCCCCCCTCCAATCCCCTCTTTTTCTTAGTCCATTTTTTATACAGCGCTTTTCTCCCTCTCCACTTCCCCCCCCTTCCCATCTATGCCCCGTGGACACAACAACCCTTTGTTACTAATCGCCCCCCCCTTTCCTCTCCCACGTATTTAACATGGAGTGTTATCCCTCACCTCCCCCCCGGTTCTATCTGAAGACAAACCCTTGAACAAGGAACTTCCCCTCATGCAGGGTAACCAAATCGTCTTCGATACTGACCCCTGAGATCTGTTACTAGTGTAGTCACGGACTTGACTGTCTGGTTAGTCCTACTATGCTTTTAAATTACAACAATTTTCTCACGTGTCACTTGCTTCACACGTTTTAATCAAGTTGCAGGCACACAACTGAGCATGTCCTGTAGGCTGAAACGGTAGATATGAGGGGCTGCTGTGTTTTATTCGACGCATCATGTCACTTCGTAGGGTTGAGAAGTACCCCCCTTCTCATTCGAACGGGTTTTTCTCAAACCCTTCAAAGCAGTGATGATGGGTAATTTTGCTTTTTAGATTAGAATTTTAGCATTTCGTTCATTTGTATTAGGTGTTGCATTTATGACCATCCGTTTCATTTTACCCAAAAATGTCTGATACTTTCTAGGAACTTGGCTCTTGATACAAACATCAGAGACAACAGTATGTTATTTTTCACTAAAAGTTTATGTCACAAAAAATGAATGCCAGTGTATAAATTTTCCCCCACCCTCAGTTGCCATCCCTGTGCTTGATCAGAGTTGAGCTCTTGTTTCAGCTGCAGACATCATTTCTTTCTGTGGGCCATATGTATGAGGAAAAGTACTAACTCACAGAACTTTTGTGTTCTAGCTTACAGTGGTAACACATGATCATTCATTTCAGTTCTTTCACCTCATTATCAGTAAGAGACCCCTTCTTTAAAAATCAGTGTGTGTGTTGACATCTTTTAATCAATTTTCTTCAGGGCATTCATACCCACTTGCCTTTTTCGTGGACATGATTTCAGTTTCACATGTGACATACTTACATTTAAAATGATGTGGAATCTGTGTATGTGTTGTGAGTAAAAGAGGATCATACTCACTCGGACCTGCACATGATTAACCCACACCTGTCAGTGATTGATGAAGTTGTGTGCCATCTGGTTCCAGAGCTATCCTGCGCTGTCTTCAGCTATCAGTCGTGTGGTGAGGATGTCCCGGCCCACAGCCTCTAAAAAGCCAGTGAAGACCACCGGTGAAAAGTCATTTCAGTGTGATGTCTGCAGCAAGTCGTTTGACAAATCCAAGGCCTTGAGAAGCCACAAGCTGATCCATCATATTGGCCAGTTTACCTGTGATCTGTGTGGAAAAGTGTTCCCAGTGGCCTACTATCTGAGGAAACATAAGAAATCATGTTACGTTACTGACAACCCTGTAAAATGTGATGAATGTGGTGCAATATTCAAAACAGAAAGTGCTCTGAGGAGTCATAAAAAAGTTCATAGTGATCACAAAAGCTATGTGTGTGATACTTGTGGCAGGGCTTTCAAATGGAAGAACAACTTGAAACAACACTCTATGATCCATGCTGATCAGAAGCAGTTTCTGTGTGATGTGTGCGGAAAGAGTTACTCATGCAGAAATTCCTTACGTTCGCACAAAGAGGGTCACAAGATCCTTTCTTGTAAAAAACCTTATATTTGTGAAACTTGTGGTTGTGCTTTTAGTCAGTCATCCAATCTGAGGAGACACAAGGTGGCTTTTCATAATTTTAATGGAAAACCATTTGTCTGTACCATGTGCACAGAATCTTTCAGAACAGCGGCTTCCCTGAAAATACACAAAGTAACAGCACATCAGGTGACTGGTTTGAAGCTCCCTACCTGTCTTACTTGTGGTAAAATTTTCCGATTTCCAGCAGAGCTAAAGAAGCACATGAGGGTCCACACCCGTGAGAGGACAGGAAAAGGAAAAAAACAGGCCTGAGCACCTTCAGGGACCCCCATATCCTTGTGACACATGTGGCAGGAAATTTTCCTTGTATGCTAACCTAAAGAGACATCGGGTGACCACACTGGTGAGAAACCATACCAGTGTGATCTGTGCCACAAGAACTTTACCACAGCTTCCAGCGTGAAGACACACAAGTTAACCCACACCGGCGTCAGGCCATTTGAGTGTGACATTTGCCAGAAGACTTTTACAGAGAAGGGCACATTAAAGAAACACAAAAAGATTCATGCGAGACTGACATCCACTTGTGATCCATAATTCTTGTTGAATCAAAGTTGCTTTGAAACACTGCTTGACATTTTTTTCCATCCTCCATAGTATGTTGGCTTTTTGCCCAAGTACCTGAACATAATTGTAAACAGATTTTGATATTGAATCAGAACTTCTTCAATTTCTCAGCTGTTGTTGTTCTTGTATGCATGTCATGTGTATAACGTTGGAATTTTCTTACACCAGCAAGTCTGAACGAAAATTTTAGCTGTGTATGTGTTGTGTATGATCTGTTTTTTTCTAAGACCAGAATTTCTGGATGAACTAGAATGTTATAAGCACTTGTAAAGCAGCCTATAATGAATTCAGACACAGCTCAATTCACCAGCATGTCACACTAGATGTAACCAAGACATTCACTAGTGCATGCTATTTGCTCTTGACTATTTGGATTCACTTCTTTTGGGCTCTCCACAAAACTCCTTGGACCTCTCAAGTAAATTCAAAACAGAGCTGACAGGCATATTTTCAAAGCATGTAAATCTCAATCTAGTACACCCCTCCGTGAAAACCTACATGGTTTCCTATCGAAAAGAGAAAAAAAAGAGTAAGGCACAAATTTCCACCCTTTGCCCCCATGTATTACTGGAAGTGCACCTCATTATTTTAGCATTTAAACATTTCCTTCCATGAAGGTGTGTTTTTCTGTTGGTAACAGCATTTTTCTCAAGTCATAATTCATGAGAGAAAACAGAGAAAGAACTTGCCCAGAGATCTCAGGTTGCCTTGTGTCTGTTTCTTTTTGTTTGTTTCATGTGTGATATTTGCTATAGGGGAAGTTATAAGTTGCTAATTCAGCTACTATTTTCATTTTTTCATTGAATCTAGATTTGATTCTGTTGGGATTTTTTGAAAATGTACCAAACAAGAACCAGACATCTGCCAACATCTGCAGTAATTAAGTCAGTCAGAATGATTTGTTGAACGTGTAGGACCGATTCAGTTTTTATCTGAAAAAGAAATGAAAAGTTGTATTTGAAAAAGAAATGAAAAGTTGTCATTTTGACATTGATTGTGGCTTTAAAAGCAAGCTGTCTTAGAATGTTACTTAAACCTCACAGATTGTTTCACTGCCCTTGATGAATCTTGACATGCACTTAGACTTACATTTACATATATGACTTGTCGAGAATGTATGTACACATAATGTGAATGTCTGCATAAAAATGGATTTCTGGTTCAGATTGTTCTTTCTTTTTCAAACATTGTTGTTGAGTTAAAAGAATGAGTCATATGGTGCTAGTTTTGAATTCCCAATAATCTGGTTGTAAACAAAAGTGGGTTCCTTCTTTGGGTTTTAATTCTTTTTTTTTCATTATTTGCTTTTTTAATTTGTATTAGAAAGAGTCATGTGGTGTGAGTCTGACTTCCAGAAATAGCTCTGATTACTTCTGGAGGATGTCTTTAATAAGTGTGGACTTTTTTGTAATGATGTAGAATTACATGGCCCATGAACTTGTATCAGAACCCATATTTACAAAGAAAATTTTAAGATGGCAAACATGACTTTCCGTGACAAGAAATGGTCACAATAATTATAATGAAAGATCTTCAGGATGAAAATGGACATTTCCAGCCTTTGCCCTTTATTTTAAAAGTTATTCAAACAAGAGTATGCTTCATAGAATAAACAAATTCTGCACACACACACAAAAAAATAAATCAGAAAATTTAAAACACCTGTATTTTGGATAAGATCAGCGAGAGAGCAAGTAAGGCAGCACAGTTAACTGTCAATGTAATTATTGTAAATTGGGGGTTAAGGAGATACTCTGGTGTATTCTTTTGGAGAAATTTGAAATGTCTGCGTTTAAATGTTGAACTTTGGTGCAGAAGACAATGGCAAAACTGATGAAGTACTTGACCATACTATTCTACGGGGAACATTTTCCTATGGCTTGCACTTAGGTACAAAAAGCAGAAATCCTCGAAATTCTTGTGGGGCCCCTCGGACATACTGTCCCCCATCCCTTCATTGTAACAATTTGTATTTATCAAATTTTATCATGATAATCTACAGTAGCCATCTGTTGCTAATTTATTTTAATGAAAAATGTCCAGCAAGTGTTCTTTTTCGCAATATTTCCCCCTTTTTTTTTCTTCTTTGCATGCATTATTTGTGGTTGCTTTGTACTTGTGTTCTCTTTATCATTCCTATCAAAAATGTAGAGTCATTGCAACTTTTCTTACGTTTTTTTTATTTTGCATGTTTATGGATCTGTTGTATGTAAAATGAATACTTTATATTGACTTTAATATGATTGCACTATACTATTTAAATCATATGAACATGTTGTGATGATAATGAAATATGTCTGAAATCGAAATAGACTCTTTTACAAGGGGGGAAAATGGATTTCTTTTTGCGGTCTTGTTTCTTTTTCAGCTGTTGTGGCTTTTTGTTATAGTTAAACAGAATGAGTTGTGGGGTGCAACATGTGAGCCTGTTAACGGTCAATAATTTGGTTCCAAATAAGCTCCTTTTTTTCTTTTAAGCCTAAAAATGTTTAATCTATCAAAATTATCTTACTGTACAAAGAAAACTACAGACCAGACTTTCAGATTACGATCAAATATGTATGGTGGCTTGTGTCTCATGGCCCTTTGCGGTCGGCTGGGCTATAAGCAACATTATCTTATCTTATCTTGTGTCTCAGTTTTTATAAAGTTGGAGCAAGTCCAGTGTCAATTTTAAGTGGTGAATGTGTTTATATATGCAGAACAATGTTACCAAGGATAAACCGTTTCCAGATTTTGTCTTGATGTATTGAACTGCTGCGTTATGCAAGTAAAAGATTCTGAGAAAGAAAAAAAGATGAAAATGTTTATCCCTTTTCAGACGATGTATGGAGTTTAATTGAATTCTGCAGTGTGGAAAAACCTTTTGGTATTTCTAGTCCGAGTTACAATGACCATCGAGTCTCATCAGAAGCGTGGGTGACGACAGCAGTTCTCCACCATGGTGCCCAGCTGAAAAACACCACAGCGTCGACTGTGAGTCACAGTGCTGACCTACCAGTGTATACTGATACATTGATTTTGCCTGCTTAGGGTATTTCTCATAATGTCATGAGAGTCTGGTGTGTTGCCATCATATCTACCTGTGGAGACAGAAGTGGAGATCTAGTTATTTGGGCTGGTCCAGGGATTAGGCTTGTAGCAATTATGAAGGTAAAATTTGAGTTTTGTTCCTCTGCAGGACTTGCTGTTAGGTCAAAGCACGTTCCTGTTGTCCAACAGAAAAGTTCAGTACCAGGCAATTTTTGTGTTTCTGGAAAATTTCTTAATTTGTCATCTGACACCTGATTTTACTTTTTCTCTGACTGAGAGGCTGAGTACCTGTAGGATTATGCATTCCTTTGTAGAAATGTACCTCATTGCGCCTTTAAGTTTAATTAGTCTGAGGTTTTGGTTCCGTTCCTTGTCTTGGGCTTGCCCTGTGTTGGATATGATGATCGAGTGTTAGAATGCTATTTGAGACAGGGCCTAACTGTTTATTTACATACTTTAGTATTATCTTTTTCACTGCTGTATAGTGCCTGCAACTTCCTAAAGATTTGCCAGCTTTCCTCTGGCTTTCATTTAACCTGTTTGCTGCTTGTTGCATTCTTTGAGTGGCACTTGCATGCATCTAACATATACATTTGATACACAACAGCTATATCTCCCAGGGCAGCTCAGAGTCAGATTCTAAATCATTGATAAACAGAAGGAGCAGAGTTGATGAAAGGAAGCCACCAAGCAGAACTCTATGGTGTTGCATTTTTTGTTTTTCTCCTGAGGACATTGCACGCAGACTTTCTCTGCAGTTGTTGAGGCAGGCTTTTTTCCAGTGAAGCATCATGTTGGAAATGCTGTCCCATGCAGCTTGACAAGAAGTCCCCTGTTCAGATCTTGTTGAATGCTTTTTGAAGATCTGTCCAGATCTCAAATGCGGAAGCATCTTTCATTTCTGGTGACAAATCTAATGCTAATGCTTGATCTATGCTGCAGAATTGACTGAATCCAGATTTGTTCATTTTTAAGGATTGTTTGCTTCTTTGTTTTTAGATACTACAGGAGGTGCATGTTGACAGTTCTTTCCTTGGTCTAATGCAGCTTTGTCAGGCGTACTTGATGCAAGTTTAGCTATATGTCTTGATTTGCTTTTGTTTGCTAATTTTCAGGACAAAATCTGTTTTGATGATCACATCTGCTCATGATATGACTTTTTTTTAAACAAGTTCAGCAGCCCTGAAATGACTGTGTGTTTGGCTGAGCTATAGTTCAAAGCTTTCAAGTAATAAAAAAAATAGCATCTTTATTGGGCTCTGTCTGTTCACTGTTCTTGATGATGGGTGTCATGATAGCCTGCCTTGTACCTGTGGCAATGAACAGCCTCCCCAGCAACTGTTGAAGATGTTGACACAATGCAGCACTGTCAGGATTGGTAAGCGTCTCATTGCTAACGCTGTCTGGGCCTTGCTATCAGCTTTTTCAGTAACATGTTGAGTTCGTGGAACATTATAGATTGCTTCAGGGTTCCACCATGACCCATGCAGGTTGCCTCTCCATTTCTCATTGTTTCTATTATTCTTTTTTTTTCTCCATTTCTCATTGTTATTGTCCAGCTTCACACTGCTGCTCAGCTTGGCATGGTATGTTACTCACTTGTGTTGCTTTTAACAAATCTGTTGGCTACTCATTTCCTAGTCTGAACCTTCTGTTGTTGTTGTTGTTGTTTTCTGAGGTGACATTTGTTCTGTGCAGTGTTCTTCACTGAGCTGCCCATTGAGTCTCCAGAGTGTTCTCTCATCTGTTAAGGAGAATGTCATCCTGCTAGTTCTCCATCTCTTGACATATAGCTTGCCATTTTTCTCCCAAGCTCTTTGACACCACAAGACAAATGAATTGAACTTCCAGTGACAAAAATGATTCAAGCATACCAGGACCTAATGCTCCTCCCTCCTGGAAGGTTATTTGTGGGCGAGAGCTATATAGATGGATGTGCAGGCATTTGTCCCAGGTTGCATAATAAAGACACATGCTAGACTTGTGTTTCTATCTTCAGCCCTCTAGGTTTTTATTTGGGGTTGGTTTGCTCCTAAAGTATCCTAAGTAACTGCCCGGACCCCCCCCCCCGAGTTGTTCTGTCACAGATCTGCTGGTGCTATAGCTTTTGAAGTATCACTCTCCTTTTTGATGTTTCTGTTAAAACCCTTCCCGTACGTCGCCAAAAAACTCACACGCCGTACATCGTGGGTGCGCACACACCCATGGTCGTTTATAGGCGATTCGTTGAATAGTCCTCGCCGTACATTGTGGGTGCACACACACCCATGGTCGTTATATAGGCGATTCGGTGAATAGTCCTCGCCGTACGTCGTGGGTGCGCACAGACCCATGACTATTTCATAGATTTGCATTTGTATTTTTGCTTGTTTTTCTATGCATGCGTATGTGTGTGTGTGTGTTGTGTGATGGTGCCAGTGTATGTGTGTCTGTCTGTCTGTCTTGTCTGTCTGTCTCTCTCTCCTCTCTCTCTCTCTCTCACACACACCACACACACACACACACACACACACACACACACACACGTGCGAGTGCGTAAGAATAAAAGAAAAAAGTTCTGCAGATGAAGATGTTTATCAAACTAGCTTAAGAGCAGTTCATGTATAACCTATCAGCGCATGACAAAAGCAAGAACAGCAATAACATTGTCATTTCACAACAAGAGGGTGATAAAGAATGCAAGCTGATAAAACAACCGTGTAATTTTCATTTCTCTGTCGAAATAGAAAATCAACTTTGTTTCACCAAAATAAAATAACAAGCATGACTAGATTTATGACAGAACCATTTGTTGCAGCTGTTGAACTTTGGAGGAAGAACTTCTTCCAGACAAGTGGAAGACGACCAAGTTGCAGACATCTCCTTAGGGTGCATCAGTGATGGAATCGGCACACTGTTTGCAGACAAACATGGTGTGCTCTTTGCAGAGCCAAGCAGAACAGCAGAAGCAAGATTTCCGAGCTTTCTATCAAGCTTCAGCTGCATGATCCACAGCGACCTTGTTTCTGCTTTGGCTCTTTGTGGCTGCTCTGTTTGCTGGTAGATGGTCTCTGGGTCGATTGCTGGTCTTTTTCTTTTGCCACCTGCACGAGCACTTTGTCCTCCATCCTGTGAAGCTATCATCTTCTGTTGAAGGTGTTGAACATGAAGCTCCACTGTGTTTCTCAGGGGCTTTGGCAGGTTTTTTGCACACAGCCTCCTCTCCATATGTTCTAAAGACAGCTGCTCAGCGACCTGGAGAATGAACAGAGGCCTGGCATCCTTTTTGGAGAGAACATGGTCTGGAAATTTGATGCTCCAGACAACACGGGCAGCAATGGTGCTGAGATCCACAGTGTTGTAAAACATCACCATTGGCCATCGTTTGGTGATGCGTTTGGTGGAATATGCATGAGCCATCTGATCAAGCGAATCCACGGCACCCTTTGTGGCGTTATAGAAGCGCACAATGTCTGGCTTCTTCTTTGGGGCATCAGGAGCTACTGCTCTATCTGATGCATGGTGCTCATGACTACAACGTTCTTGTTGGCTTTTGTCTGATAGTTCACGATGGTAGTTTTGTCCTGGAACAGAAATGAGGACGCATGAAGGTGCAATCCTTTTTTTTCTTTGAAGGGCTCGGGAAGAAATCGCTTGTTGGCACGAACAGTCCCAACAAATGTCAGGCCATTGCTCTGGAGAACGTCAGACAACTCCTTGTCAGTGAAGAAATTGTCTGTTGTGATGTTCCTGCCTGTTCTGTAGAAAGGAGCTGACAGACGAAGAGCAACATTCCTTCCCAAATTGACCTGTCTTTCAGCACCCAGTGGTCGCCCCAGATAGGGCTCTGCCACAAGGGGGAAATTATTTTCTGCATCTGCTGCCCAAAACATTTTTATGCCATACCTGTCTGGCTTGGAAGGCAGATACTGGATGAATGAACTTTTTAACATGCGCGCTGGTGACCTACTCGTTTTTGAGTGAACCAGTATTTTAGGAAGAAGAAAGAAGAACACCTGCCACGGAACGGAACCAGCTGTTCATCGATGGTGATAAAAGGACCAGGAGTGTAGTGGTCCCTCAGGTTCTTGGTGAAGTCATCCCAAAAATCTCTGAAAGGAGCAAAGACATCTCGGCTCCTCCTGCCACTCCTTCTGTCTTTGTCATTGTCACGAGTTTGTCACGAGGCCTACGACGTTTGACCCAACTGGGGTGGCGGAATTATTCATTTGTTTATTGTCGTCGTTGTTGTCGTATATCTGCCCCTTAATGTGGCTTGTGGTGTGGTTGCACCTATGGTGTGGTTTAGTTCAGGTTAGGTTTACTTTCTCTCTCTCTCTCTCTAATTCCACTGCCCGTGCATTCATCCTGCAGGTTCACGGGTGGTGGGTATTTTTTTTCTTGTACTGGCTGTCTATCGGCCTCTCGCTGTCTTTTTACCTGTCGCACGTTGCTTCATTTTTTAGTTTGAAGTATGCTCACTCTGTGACGTAGCGTGGCATGTTGGCCGCCATCGGCTGAGGGAGGTTAGCTCTTGACTCGAGCGGAAGATGTCTCTGGGAGCGCCTGCTCCGGTCTTGGTTCTTCACCGTATCGTCGAAGGTACAGTCGGTATCTTCAATTCCTACAGTCGGCCTGTAGGAGAGGGACATCACTTCTTCTTTTTCCGCATCTGAGCCTCTGTCCTCTCGACTGGACAGAGGGCAGAGAGAGTCGTTTGACCCACCACTCGGGTCACCCACGGGTAGCTGGTAAGCATCAGTTTCGTGGTTTATTTGTTGTGTTGTTTTTTTTTTTCTTGTTAGCCGGCTAATTCTTCTCTTTTGCGCAATTTGTTTTTGGTTTTCAAAATTATAAAAGAAATATTGTTGAGACCACTTTTTCTGGTTAATTCAATCTTTAACCTGGCCAGTCCAAATTATATCTTAAAGTCTTTCTCCTTTTTATGCATCTGGTGATGCGGGGTAGTCGGTGGGGATGGGAGAGAACCTGGTGATCAGGGTTGGTACTTGCTCGGTCTCGCTCGTCCGCCCTGTCACATTCGCCGGACTCTTATCTTCGGCCACCGTCTGTTTGTGTGTGCAAGAGAACGAGTTTTATTTTGCGAGCGTGCGTACGCATGATTTGTCGTTCGGATGCGTGGTGGAGATTTGTGTTATTTTGAAATGTGGCTATAAATGTGACAAATTATGCCATTGAATTATTATTTGCAAATGTGGGGCAGTTATAAAGCGATGGTCGCTGTGTTGGTTTTATTTCCTAGAAAGGAAATTGGTAAACGTGAGTGAGGAAGGGTGAGATTAATTCATATTTGTTTTATAGCCTGTTGATTTAATGCAGTCTTTTACCTGCTTCGTGTGAGAAGACTTTAATGACATTCTGATTTGGTTGGTGTGCTGTGTTACGCTCAGGTCTGTGTTGAGCTGGCGTGTTGGTGTGTTTAGTAGACCTCCCCTCGCCCATCATGCGAGTGGCTGTTAGGATTTAACGCATGGGTCAGATTGTACTGACGGCGGGGTTCCAGTACCTTCTTCCTTCCCTCCCTTTCTTCTCTCCTCCCAGCTACCTTTCCCCCCTCCCGGGGGCTTCACCCGGAGCCTGGACTGGTTGGTGCCACGCGCTGGTTGGGGCCACGCTCTGGTCGGGGACCGCGGACTGGTTGGTGCCACGCGCTGGTTGGGACCGTGGACTGGTTGGTGCCACGCGCTGGTTGAGGCCACGCTCTGGTCGGGACTGCGGACTGGTAGAAAAGCCCGCCGGCTTGACTGGCCGGCCTGATCCCGTCCAGGACCTCCAGTAACAACGCCACGTTTTCCCCCCCCCAGGACGCGCTCTTCACTATCTGCTTGTGCGTGTCAAGGGTGTCGGCCTTGAACGATTCTTTTCAAGAACCGACCGGTTTGGAGCACCTAGTGCGACAGGGTGCTCCCAGTAGACTTGGGAGAGGCAGGGGTGTAGAGGCACTCCATGGTGTGGAAAGGGATGGATGCTGGAAATGTTTATTTATAATTGTGTATATGTTATATGTGTTGAAATGTTGTGATTGTGATTGTGTACGTCGTATGGTGAATGTTTTATTTATAATTGTGCATGCTGTGTGTGTGTTGGAATGCTTAATTGTGTGTATGTCGTGTGTTGAAATGCTTGATTGTGATTGTGCATGTTGTGTGTGTTGGAATGCTTATTTATGACTGTATGTTGGTGTGAATAAATGGGGTGTTGTATCGTAATCTTTATTGTGTGGTCTCTTGCTGGGCGTGTGAGGTCAGTCACTCCCTTCACTCCCACCTAGACGATCCTGTCAGGGCAGACCTCCAGGGGTCGGTCGTGACAATTGTGGGGGCTCGTCGGGATGTGAAGGGCTCTGACTGTCTCTCTCGTTTCGCGGAGAGTACTGTTTAGTTCTGTCTGTTTTGTATACGTTTAGTTGTTTGTCGTGTTTGTTCGTGGGTGGTTGGTGGGTGACTCTAGCGTGAAGGGAGTCTTTTTGTGGCCTGAGGGAACATCGGTGTGACTGGGGAGTCGAGGTGAGACCAGGGGGAGTCGACCGCGACCAGACCTCCTCCTTCCGCCGGGTGCCTTACGCGGTACGACCGTAAGTCTTGCCTTTCTGTTGCCGCTCAGTCTGCCATTCCTGTTTTGTAGTTAGCCAGTTTTTTTTTGTTTTTTTTTTTACGGGTTATTGAGTACAGGGGGTTGTATCGGACGTTAGTGTCTCTTTTTTCCTCTCTCCGGATTCCGTTTGCCAGTTTGTTTGTTTTTTTCGGCCAGCCCCACCGCACTGTTGCTCGTGCTGTGGAGCGCGGTGTTGCCAGAGTGGGGGCAGCCGGACATAGTTTTTGTTTGTTGTTTTTTTTCGGTGAGCCCCACCGCACTGTTGCTCGTGCTGTGGAGGCGGTGTTGCCAGAGTGGGAGCAGCCGGAACTTGTCGCACACACGCACACACACACATACACACATATACACACACCCCTAAAATATTTGTTTTTCAATTGGAATCGTCTTTTCCCCGTATTTGAAAACCGTTAGGATATTGTTTCATGGCAACGTCCGGTTGCTGGTGGTTATGGCGACGCGTTGCGTCGAAGAAGAAAGGTATTCAAAATGTAGTCCCTACTATTAGTACCAGTACTTCGACTACAGTGACTTCTACTTATTCCCGTGCTGTAGCCGATTAGTCCAGTGAGTACTTTCACTACTTCTTCGCTGGGGGATTTTCCTGCTGAGACCCGACTGGCACTTCGCTCGGAAGCGTCAGAGTATAGCGAAGCAACTGTGGGCTTCTGTTGAGTTGCAGAAACCAAAGCCCTCTCTTCTCCATGCTTCCCCTCGTAAGGAGTATGCCCCGGGGGACTTTCCTCATGGGAAGGTCGAGACCCAAGGATGGTTCAAGATGGGTCATTCCTCCCGTGTCGGGAAGTGGTGAAACCCGCCCAGGACATCGCCTCCGTCCTTATGTTCCTGGAGCGGCCAGCGTAGTGAAGAGGCTGGCTAGGCAGGAAACTCTGCGTAGTGAAGAGGCTGCTAGGCAGGAAAACTCTGCGTAAGGAAGAGGCTGCTAGGCAGGAAACTCTGCGTAAGGAAGAGGTTGCTAGGCAGGAAACTTTGCGTAGGGAAGAGGCTGCCCTGCGGAGGGAAGAGCTGGATTAGGATGGAGGTCTGCGCAGAGAGGAGACTGACAGACAAGAGATTCTGCATAGGGAGGAGGCTATTCTGCGCAGAGAGGAGGCTGCTCAGCGTAGGGAAGAAGCTGCAGACAGGAAGCTCTCCGTAGGAAGAGCTGGATAGGATGGAGGCTCTGCGTAGGAAGAGATGGAACAACTTCTTTCGCGGGCTCCCGCATCTGTAAATCAGGGGGTTAATCACCAGGCAGGTGATAGAGTTAGAGGCCCAAAGTTAAAGCTTCCAGAGTTCAGACCCAGTGAGGACATTGATATGTTTTAGAGCATTTTGACAAAGTTGCTAGTTCATACCAATTGTCTGAGGAACAAAAGGCTATGCACCTTTTTTCTGGATTATCTGGTGCTGCAAGGGAGTGTGTGCTCACTCTAAATGAAGGCGCGTCTTATGCAGACATGCAGTTGGCTCTGCGTAAGCGTTTCCCCTTACCCAGAGACGTTACAGGAGGAAGTTCAGGTCCATGAAGAAGAATAACGACGAGACCTTCGTGCAGTTTGGTGATATGGCTGCTTAAAACCTAGGGTACTGGCGTCAGTTGGCTAAGTTGGAGCTGGAGGATTGATCCTCATTGAACAGCTCACCAAACACTGTGTCCCCAGAGTTGAGGATCCGGATGGCGAGACAGCACCTCAGGATTTCGCGGCTGCGATTCATACCGCTGAGGTGTTTGCTGAAGCTCGCAGGGCTTATGGGCATCGCCCAGATACGGAGAGGAAGCCCTCCACAGGATTTAGTGGCAATAAGGCGCCGACAAACTGCTAGCGGGTGTGAACAAGGCAGGCAGTTCATCGGGGATTTCAAGCACCCCGGTTTTGTTTTCTTTGTGGTCGCCCCGGCCACATTAGGAAAGATTGCCCTAAAGCTGCCGGTAGTCATGGGGCTAGTCCTTTCCAGCATCTCGCGCCTCGGCTAACGTGGGGTCCATCCAAGCTTCTGGAGGTACAGAGTGCCCGGTGTTCCTTTCTGTTGTTGGTTCTTCCTTGGTCGACACCATCAGGGATTCGGGAGCATCAACGCTCTTTGTTGTAAGGATTTGGTTTCCCCTGAGGCCGCGGGGGCGTAGTTGTGATGTGTGCGGGTTGGAGGCTGGTTTTACCTCCACCCGTCCTTCGGTACTCATTCTATCTCACCCCCTACTTCTGTGGCGAAGTATGGGCCATCGCGGTGGAGCGACCTCTGTATTCCCTTACCATAGGGAATACTATCACCTTCGCAGACGGACGCAGTCAGTCCGTGTCTACGGATCTGCCTGTACAGGCGTGTGTGGGAGTTACCACACGCGCCAAAGCTAAGAAGCAGGAAACAGGATGTTGCGTCCCGTTCTACAGCCGATCTCTGACGAGGTCCTTGCGAGTGCCGATCCTGCTTCCATTGTTCGTCTTCAGGCCAGGGACTCGGATGTCCAAAGCCTACGACAACTGGTGGATCGTCCTACTCAGTCTGCCGACACGCCAAGGTGAGCTTCAGGCTCCACAAGGGGATCCTCTTTAGGGTTTTCACTCGGGCAGATGTGTGGCCAAGCAGCTAGTCGTTCCCCAAGCTTGAGAGAATCTGTTCTCCGGCAGGCCCACGATTCCCCCATGGCAGGTCATATGGGCTCCAAGCGGACTCATCGAGCGAGCAGACAGGACTTCTTTTGGCCAGGGATGAACTCACAGGTTAGGCAGTACTGCGCAGTTGCGATGTCTGCCCAACGGACAACGCCTAAGGGGCGCTTGAGGCGTGTTCCCCTGGGATCAGTGCTATGGTTGGGGAGCCATTCAGCAAAATTGGGGTCGACCTTGTGGGACCATCAATCCACCATCCAATCGCGGTCACCGCTACATTTCGGTTAGCGGTAGGCTATGCGACTCGATGCCAGAGGCTGCCCCTTAGGACTATCGATACCCTACTATTGCTGAAGCTCTCGGCAGATTTGGACAGCCTGGCGTGCCCAGGAAGAAGTACGGCCGGAAGTTGTACTGGAGAGCGATCATCATCCTCTCCAGTGCTTGGACCGGATCCGGCCAGTCAGTCGTCGACTCATGGGTTGGGCAGTGAACTGCAGAGTCATGCGTTCACTTTCCGTCATATCAAGGGTTCCTGTAACTACGGATGCTGACTATCTTAGCGAGCTCCGTAGTCAGCACATTTGGAAAATCAGTCAGAGGGACACTTCCCCTCAACCAGGGTTATATCCCTTTTGGTTTGTATCGGGTTGTAGTGACAGTTTTCATTCCAGTGATGATAACGGTAGTGAATCCCAATGGTTCGGATTGTACTTTCATGGTTGGAAGGTTCGCTTAGTTGTTTGATAAATGTAGTATTAGTGGGCGGATGAAACGGTTCACCTTTTCTGCTACAAAACCAGTGATTCACTTCCATAATTTAGTCAGTTTTTTCCAGATCGGAACTTCAGTAGGGAATCTCCTTCCAGTGTTAAAGAGGCCAATTTCTGGGAGTCATTTTTGGCCAAAAACTAACTTTTCAGCCATATTAAAAACCTCAAAATGGCTGCAAAAGGCACTGAATATTTGGGGTGGTAGACACCTCGACTGGGGCAGCTGATTAGAAAACTTTGTATGCACCTTACAGGGCCTGGTCGTACCAAACTGGACTACGGCTGTGCTGTCTCGGCTCCGCAAGACCTCTTACCTCAAATCTTGGACCTATTCACCATCAGGGCTTTTTCTCTGTCTTGGAGCGTTTGCACACCCCGTGTACAGTTGTACGCAGAGGCGGCGTGAACCTTCATTGTCCACGCAGGCTGAACTGTCTTGAAATATTACATCCGCTGTTATCAGAACCACAGAATCCTGCTAGACTGTGTCCTTTGACCTCCGTCAAAGTAAGTTGCAACACCGAAATGTATTCGCCGTTTGGTCTTCGTATGCAGCCTCACGTGCGGATGCAGGTGTAGACGGCTAGGAGTTGTGTCTGATTTTCCAAGTTTCCGGACACTCGTGACCTTTCTTCACCACAGAGATTCGTTTTGATCTCGCAGCTTTCCAGTAAGGGTCTACCAGCTCTCTGGCGTACAAGGCTTTGTTTATGCGGCTCTGTTCCAAATTCCATCCTATCAAAAAGTTTTCACTGCGGTTCCAAGTTAGGATGGAGTGGCCTGTGCAGCCTACTGCCCTGGGCTCCTTTCAGATATGTTTGGAACATAATCCATTCCGATGCTTCTGTCTATTCTGCTGAATCTTATGCTCTGGTATGGCTTTGAAGATAATTCACTCTTCAAAGAGGGGACTTTCTGGTTCGTCGGATTCGCTGTCAGCTTTGGAGCCATAGCTGGCCGCAACTTCAGCATCCAGAACTTTTACTTTTTTTGAACTTTTAGCAAGTTGAAGGCCGGAGGTTACAACATTATCTTGCTTGGGTTCCTGGCCATGTTGAGCTCTGGCGGGAAAATGGTTGATGCGTTGTTAGCCAAGAACGCCACAGAGGGAAACTGTCCAAACTTATATCCCTGTCAGAGGTGTGGAAACCCAAAATTCAACGATTATGTGAGAGACTCTGCAGGAGGATTGGAACACACCAGACGATAACAAACTCTTTCAGATCCGTCCAACCTCAAAGACTTCCTCCCATCTACGTCGGGTGGTGTAAGAGGAAACGGTTCTGTGCCGCAGCACACGGCCATTCGTATTTTACCCATGGCTTACCTTTTAAAGAGTGAAGAAGCTCCGTGGTGCATTCATGTCATGCCCACTACAATGAAAATGTTTTTTAGAGTGTTGGGACTTGCCGATGTGAGACACAAACATTTTACAGCGGAAGTCCATGAGATCCTGTTCAGGGATGTCCGCCTGACGTGATCCTTGGGTTTTTGAGAGAAATTAACATTTTTCATCTGATTTGAGTTTTACGGAAGAAGGATTTTTAACAAGTTTTGGTTCGTTTGTAGACGATGTCATTTAACGAGATGTGTGAAAGTTTGTTTTTTTTTTTTTTTTTTTTTTTTTTTTTTTTTTTTTATGACTGGTGAGTTGATTTTACGTGGGTGACAGCCCTGATGTGGCCCTCTGCGGTCGGCTGGGCTATAAGCACATTATCTTATCTTAATGTAGTATTATGTATTCTCGGTGTGATTCTATGTAGAATGTTTGTATTGGATTATCGTACTCTGTCGATCACGAGGGTTGGGTTTGGTCCCATTGTTGTGAATTTGCACATGGTCAAGTTCAAAGGAGCACTGTATTCAGAGAAACAGATGCTTTAGAAGGGGGGTTTGTCCGAGTTTGTCACGAGGCTACGACGTTTGACCCAATGGGGTGGCGGAATTATTCATTTGTTTATTGTCGTCGTTGTTGTCGTATATCTGTCCCTTAATGTGGCTGTGGTGTGGTTGCACCTTGGTGTGGTTTAGTTCAGGTTAGGTTTACTTTCTCTCTCTCTCTCTCTTATTCCACTGCCGTGCATTCATCTGCAGGTTCACGGGTGGTGGGTATTTTTTTCTTGTACTGGCTGTCTATCGGCCTCTCGCCTGTCTTTTTACTGTCGCACGTGCTTCATTTCTTTTAGTTTGAAGTATGCTCACTCTGTGACGTAGCGTGGCATGTTGGCCGCATCGCTGGGAGGTTAGCTCTTGACTCGAGCGGAAGATGTCTTGGGAGCGCCTGCTCGGTCTTGGTTCTTCACGTATCGTCGAAGGTACAGTCGTATCTTCAATTCTACAGTCGGCTGTAGGAGAGGGACATCACTTCTTCTTTTTCGCATCTGAGCCTCTGTCCTCTCGACTGGACAGAGGGCAGAGAGAGTCGTTTGACCCACCACTCGGGTCACCCACGGGTAGCTGGTAAGCATCAGTTTCGTGGTTTATTTGTTGTTGTTTTTTTTTTTTTCTTGTTAGCGGCTAATTCTTCTCTTTTGCGCAATTTGTTTTTGGTTTTCAAAATTATAAAGAAATATTGTTTGAGACCACTTTTTCTGGTTAATTCATCTTTAACCTGGCCAGTCCAATTATATCTTAAAGTCTTTCTCCTTTTTATGCATCTGGTGATGCGGTAGTCGGTGGGGATGGGAGAGAACCTGGTGATTCAGGGTTGGTACTTGCTCGGTCTCGCTCGTCCGCCCCTGTCACATTCGCCGGACTCTTATCCTTCGGCCACCGTCTGTTTGTGTGTGCAAGAAGAACGAGTTTTTTTTGCGAGCGTGGTACGCATGATTTGTCGTTCGGATGCGTGGTTGGAGATTTGTGTTATTTTGAAATGTGGCTATAAAATGTGACAATTATGCCATTGAATTATTATTTGCAAATGTGGTGGCAGTTATAAAGCGATGGTCGCTGTGTTGGTTTATTTCCTAAGAAAGGAAATTGTTAAACGTGGAGTGAGAGAAGGGTGAAGATAATTCATATTTGTTTTATAGCCTGTTGATTTAATGCAGTCTTTTACCTGCTTGTGTGAGAAGACTTTAATGAACATTCCTGATTTGGTTGGTGTCCTGTGTTACGCTCAGGTCTGTGTTGAGTGGCGTTGTTGGTGTGTTTAGTAGACCTCCCTCGCCATCATGCGAGTGGCTGTTAGGATTTAACAGCATGGGTCAGTTGTACTGACGGCGGGGTTCCAGTACCCTTCTTCCTTCCCTCCCTTTCTTCTCTCCTCCTAGCTACCTTTCCCCCCCCTCCCGGGGGCTTCACCCGGAGCCTGGACTGGTTGGTGCCACGCGCTGGTTGGGGCCACGCTCTGGTCGGGACGCGGACTGGTTGGTGCACGCGCTGGTTGGGACCGTGGACTGGTTGGTGCCACGCGCTGGTTGAGGGCCACGCTCTGGTCGGGACTGCGGACTGGTAGAAAAGCCCGCGGCTTGACTGGCGGCCCTGTCCCGTCCAGGACCTCCAGTAACAACGCCACGTTTCCCCCCCCCCCCCCCAGGACGCGCTCTTCACTATCTGCTTGTGCGTGTCAAGGGTGTCGGCCTTGAACGATTCTTTTCAAGAAACCGACCCGTTTGGAGCACCTAGTGCGACAGGGTGCTCCCAGTAGACTTGGGAGAGGCAGGGGTGTGGAGGCACTCCATGGTGTGGAAAGGGATGGATGCTGGAAATGTTTATTTATAATTGTGTATATGTTATATGTGTTGAAATGTTGTGATTGTGATTGTGTACGTCGTATGGTGAAATGTTTATTTATAATTGTGCATGCTGTGTGTGTGTTGGAATGCTTAATTGTGTGTATGTCGTGTGTTGAAATGCTTGATTGTGATTGTGCATGTTGTGTGTGTTGGAATGCTTATTTATGACTGTATGTTGGTGTGAATAAATGGGGTGTTGTATCGTAATCTTATTGTGTGGTCTCTTGCTGGGCGTGTGAGGTCAGTCACTCCCTTCACTCCCACCTAGACCGATCCTGTCAGGGCAGACCTCCAGGGGTCGGTCGTGACAGTCATCAAACCTAAAAAAGTTCAACAGCTGCACAAAACGGTTAAAAATGATAGAACACAAACGCAGAATGTAGTTGCATCGCACTATACAGACACAATGTTATGCTCGTTTGACTACAGCTCTGTTAATATAAAAAGAGCATGAGCAATAAGTGTGAAGAAGATCGAGCCTGTTATGGAATGCAGTGTAACATTATGTATAAAATGAGAGGTAGGTAAACAGAAAATGTGAATGTATACTTACTTTGAAAACAGCGAAACTTCAGCACGTGGCGATCTGGAACTTTCCACAGGCTTCAGTGGCGGGAATGTGACGTCAGTAAACCACGCAGTACCTATATTTTGCACACGGCACTGTTCTGTCGAGTTCTTAGATGATTGCTAGCACAGTGTGTGGAAACTTCCATTACTGAGTAGGGCTAAGCACGCATAGTTTCTTCTTTGGGAGTATGGGTGTGTGTGCACCCACGACGTACGGCCGCATAGTTCTTCTTTGGCAGTATGGGTGTGTGTGCACCCACGAAGTACAGGGAAGGTTATACGATGTTTTTGTTGTTTGATTATTTGTTTATTTAAAGGCAGAATGGCATCATTTTTGGGTAGTACGTGCTCAGTCCCTTTACTAACAAAGTCATAAAATTTCAGTAAGATTGTATGCACAATAACTGAAATATGAAACATTAAATAAAAGTATGGGTGCATTTGCACCCACGGTGTACGGGAAGGGTTAAAGGATATAATGGAATATTGGTTTGAATGGGACTTTTTTTTTTCTTCTTTTTTTTTAAACCAAGTGTGAACATTAAATGGAATTGTAGTTGTATTTAGCACAATCTTATTTTATCTGCATTAAGTACGTGGAAATCAATACAGTAGTTTTAGATTTGTGATTTGGGTATTGCAGATTTAATAAAGATTGTGTGTGTGTGTGATACGTCAGGACTACCTAACTTCCTCTGTGTTCCTTTGTTTCTTTCTTTCTTTCATTTTATTTTATTTCTTCTTTACTTTTATGTGGTTGCAGTGCTGACATACTGATTTGTTCCAGTGCAGCTGATTAGATTGCAAAGAAGAAAGCTGAAAATCGTGATTTGTGTGTGGTTTGATGTTACTGACTGTAAAACTTAATAACAGCTTAAGATGCCACACAATTAGTTTCTTTTTTTTTCCATAATGTAAAGCATGTGTTTCTAGTATATAGTGTGTATATTTCCTTGGTATGTGCATCATGGCTGATATTTATAATCATAAAATGAAGATTTCTCTATTAAAGAATGTGTACAGTACTGCATTTGTGCGTGTCCTTTTCTTCTCCTGGAATGCAGCTCCAGTCAATATTCTCATGATTTTCTGCCGTACTGAAGAGGTGATAGGTTTCATGGAGAGAGACATTTTAAGTTTTAAAAAAACAACACTCGGAGAGAAGTGAATAGTGAAACATTCATTCATAGTAGTGTAACTAATTTTTATTATGATCTCTGAAATGTGACAATTTCTCTTGTCTTGTTAAGGTAATGGGGACCTGGTTAGTGTTGTGAGTAAAATATTAGACTCGGGATCGGGGGTTCCATATCTGCTCTATACAGCCAGGTCAGAAGAGAGTTGTTCAGCAGAGTTTAAGATCTGTGCAGATTCAGTTCCCCTCCCAGTCTTTTGAATGAGACTTTAATGAAGGTC
Organism: Conus ventricosus; assembly: GCA_018398815.1. Taxonomy (NCBI): domain Eukaryota; kingdom Metazoa; phylum Mollusca; class Gastropoda; order Neogastropoda; family Conidae; genus Conus; species Conus ventricosus. The sequence goes on along the minus strand of CM031608.1, from coordinate 88,027,278 downwards.
CTGTGTTTGAACGCATGCATAAAAAATATTGCATGCAACTTTTTGAAAGAGTAGGCCATTGTGTGCCGTAAGAAATGAAAGACATGAATATACATACATGCACACTGATGCATATTTAAATGCACTCTGATACATAAGAATCTTCAAAAAATGGGTGCCTTTACATGTTCATCGTCCAGGTGAGACAAGTGAGGCTGGTGAAATGTTCCATAACGCTGCTTTTTTAACATTCCAGTGGGGGAAAAACCCACACAAAAAAAAAGAAAAAACTTCATGTTCCTTTTTTCTCCTTGAAAATTGGAAAGAAAAAGATGTGTCCAATGTGGCACCGATAGCTGACTTAATGTTGGATATGGCCTTTTCACTGCTGGATCGATGCTGATTGAAGTCTACCTGGGTTTCATTTAATGAACAGAACTGTACTGTTCACGATCTTTTGCATCATGGGGAGTCTGGCTGTATGTCAGCCTTCTTGGAGAGATGGCTATTAATAGCAAAGTGCCAATCATCGCTTTGCAAGGATTGTGGTAGTGATAGAAATGAAGTGCAGAAATCCTCTTTGGATTGCTTCAACCTTGTCAATATGTATCCCCTTGATATAAACATTATGCATTGAAACTGACTGCACTTTTGCCAACAAGTCATTTTTTACTTAAGAATTAATATATTTGCTGTTTAATCTTCAGTATACTATATGGGTGCACATCATGATACTGGGAAACGGCTTTGGGACATGGACATTTATTTTCAATCTGACACATATTTAAGCAGATTGTTGATATAATCTCACCAATTCACATGATATGTGTGCAATAACGATTGATGAATAGTGAATTTACCGTTTTAAGGACAACGGAGCCCGAAGTGAATAATGGAACTTTGTTGTGTGCAGTGAATCAGAGCACGATGTCGTTACGTTACATTCAAAGGCATGTGAAACGAAAACCAGTTTCTCTCAAATAAAATATGATTGGTTCACGTGATGGGGGTGAAGGTCACATGCATGCAATTTTCAGACACCGTGGTCATGCTTAGAATGTGATTTCAAGTGTTTAAATTCACTCACATCGTTTCAGTTGGCCACCATTCCGTTTAAGTTACAGATGGAAATGAAGCCATTCGCAGTCGAAAAAATCCTTCGGTGTACTGCTTAGAATTTTGTTATTTTCAATATTTTTTGGTCATTTGGACAAATTAGTGTATTGCCACTAATAAACGATGAGCTTTTTTGTGTTCTCAAAAGCGTGTATCCTTAGTTGATAACCCCTTACCACGGTAGTTGAATCGGAAACGAAAGTAACTTACATCAGGACTATTCTTTGGTCGCTTCAAATTTCCAAAAGACACATTATTTCATTCCTCTCACTTTATTCAATAGAGTATCTCATTTATTAACTTTCATTTTCTAGCTGAATTGAAGTGCCTGGACATTTTAGCACTGAAGAACTTTGCATGGAAGTATGCGCAGTGTGGCAATCTCCCACTTTCTGGTGCCTTTTTGAGTCGACACTTCAACATGAAAAAAAAATATATAAAATGCACAAAACCCATTTTGTTTGCAAAATTCTTTACTTCCAGCCCTGATGTGGCCCTTTGCGGTCGGCTGGGCTATAAGCAACATTATCTTTTACTTCACGAGACGAATGCATAACATATCACATCAAACCAACTGCATCCACATTTATCAGCGAGTTCTTTAATTGATTATCAAAGTCAGGTACTGGTCAGCATTTCACTATTTTCCAGTATCATGGACATGCACACAGACAATAAGAAAAATACTAGCGTTGACAATTTTAGGTGATATTTTCTTCATGTTTCTGTGGTAATCCCTACACAGGGCAAAACATACACAGTCGGTGCACATGAAATCTTTTCTGTGTACACTTGCTTCTTATTAGGCCTCAAGGAGGACCAGTCTAGGCTACTGTGCTGCTCCCTGGGGTTAACTGCTGGTGCCACATAATAATCGTGTTGTACAATGAAGTCTCACCTTGACTAACAAACATCTTTTGATGCCCAGCATGAATTCTTAGATAAACATCCTGTTGCGGTCAGCCAATGTAAAAAAAAAAAAAAGACTTAGGAAAGGAACTAATTGCAATAGTAATGATTTCACATGAAATGAGTAGCGAAATAGTGAACTTTTAACATATCAAAAAAGTACAAGGATCAAAATGTCGCGAGGTCACGTTTCATTAGTGACCTCATCACGTCTATTTTTAGCATTTCTTCACAAAGTCGTTAAATATAGTCATGTAGCATATCATTCAAATGTCTCAAGGTACTGAATATAATTTTATTTAGATCACAAAATCATAGAAAGAAGCAAGGCAGAGCAAATATTGTTGAAAATGTATCGAACCTGGAAATGGTTTCGGGGTGTACAGCGTATTGCATTGCCCCAGACATATAGATGCATAAGTCAGTTCTAGACAGTGAAATCTCCACAAACTGATTTTTTTTTTAATCCAGGAAGAAATGAAACACTTCAGATTAATCCAACTCGGGTAGTCTTGCAAGTCCAATGAGTCCTGTGTAATCAGCACACTTCATGTATTTGTGGAAACTGTACATTTCAGCTGGAGCCGCACACGTCATATAAACATGAAAACCAATATTGATACATCGTCTGAAGAATCAGTCTAAAGCAGACAGTTCTGGGAAGTCAAGTTCATCCACTTTCTGTAGTGATGAGGAATTCAAACAGCTCAAGCCTTCGCGCTGTCACAGGCAACTGAACACTGTAGTCCATGTCTTCTGCATGTGCATCTCTTTGAACTGCAGTCCTTCATACAGCTGCATCTCATGAGTTCCAGTAGATCCTCTGGAGCAGCAGGAGGATCAGTTTGCTGTGGTTCGAGCTGTCCAGATACGAGCTCCCATCCAACGCATTGGTTCCAAATCCGACGAAGGTTTGATCCATTCCTGAAATCAAGAATCATCATAGACCATTATTTTTTTGTAGGTAATGCATTTGAATGAAAAAATGTCATTTATGTAGAACAATTCTGGTATTCTTTTAAATCACAAACACACAATATACCACATATTTACTTCAATAATTCAGTTTTTTTTCTTAATGGAATCACACACACACACTGACTCACACACACAATTTTAAATATGGACACAGAACAGTAGAATTTACCTGCACCTGGAGGTAAATACATAGCCTGTGGTATTTTGCTGAAGCACTGAAAAGTTTGGATCTGCACAGAGGTGGCATAGGAAGAGAAACTCATCAGTCATGGAAGCATTGGTAACGAAGTTCATCTAGGGTGTCTTCGATAGGGCCATTATAAAGGCACACCAGGCCTTTTCCCTGCTGAGATGTCAGTTTGTGGCATCCCTGGTCTACAAAAGATTCTATGCCTGTGTCTTGAATCTGGAGTCAAACAGTTTTTTGAGTGGGACGCCTTTTCCAACTCCAGATAGTCGTGATGTTGTGTCACAACCATTTCGGGCATGGACAAATGGTAAACGAGAGCATGTCTCTTGTCCAAGACTTTCTGCCAACCACCGGATGCCCCACCCATGTTTCTTGGTGTGTGTGTGTGTGTGTGTCAGATCAAAAAAAAAGAAGGGTTTTGAGTTATAGTTTAAATGGTGGAGAAGGAGCATCAGTATCCCCCACAGCTGTGTTCTTGTAAGAAGCCGTACGTTCCAGAGCAGTTTTGATTACGAGGTTGTCAGCATCACACTTCGCGTACTGGACATGGTCATCACAGGAGATCTGTGCCTGTGAAAGGAAACAATGAAATTTTGCTTGTTGATTGGATTGGAGAGAACTTCGTTCCATGATGTTAAAAGCATGTCTCCTGTAAATTTTACAGTTGGTCCATGATGCCGCAATGCTTGAGATGGGCTATATCTTCAATGGACCAGATCCATATCCATAAAACACAATGGTTTGGACTCTTTATACCGTTGGCAGACGTACTTCACATTCTTCCGGCTATGGCAGTGAAGGATTCATGCTTTCTCCAGGTAATTTTGTGCAGGAGAGAGCCACCATCCAGGACAATCTCTATCACCCCTCATCTTCTTCAAGAGATTCTCTTTTAACTATTGCCGAGATCGCATTGGCTAAGGCAGATTTATTTGATTCACGGAGAAGTCCTGCTTAGTCAAAACACAGAAGAAGGAGGTGAGGCGAGTTCAAACTGGAATATTGCTGCTGTGTCAAAGTCTTGAGGACATTCAGAAGCAGTTCAGTTCAGTTCAGTTCACTTGGGACTTGCACAGCCTCACGGCTTTTAGTGTCCCAATCATCTTATTCATATAAATAAATAGTGGTTACATAATGCATGCATATGCTCAGGATTTATTTTACTCTATTCTGTCAATCAAAATTAAATGTTAAAATATTTAACTTTGCGTTAGTATCCAGGTTTTTAAAAGTATTCAAATCTTTAGCTTTTTTAATGTGTGCAGGTAGTTTGTTCCAAACTGCTGCTGTCACCAGTCACTGAAAGAGCTGCTGGGGATCCACCTGAATTGCCTCACCATCCACTTTTGCCATGCTTTGATGTTCATGGTGATGGCCTGATCTGTTCTTGAGAATTTGAAGTCCTCTACTGATACACCTTGCATTGAGTCCAGTATGGCTTGCCAACAGAATCAGCTTTGTCCACATTGCCAGAAGGATCTGCTGTCACTCCAGTGCTGATGTTTCTCAATGGCTCATCACCATTAACGGGATTGCGATCTAGAATGAAGTTCAGAATGGCCTTCATGTCTTTGTCATCCCTCGTCTTCCTTGTCTCGCTGATCTCCACATGTTCCTCACTGGCGCATTACTCTGGCCCGTCACTTCCTGCAGGGCGTTATTCATGTCAGCACAAGCTGGCATGGACAGAAGCCACCTGGTACGTTCGGATTCAGCCATATGTGTGTGTGTGTGTGTGTGTGTGTTGTGTGTCTGTGTTTTGACGATGGTTGCTAACCATACATTTCAGTGGGAGACTGCGTGAAAGGAAAATTGTGTTGCAGTAGGGCGAAATATAAACACCACTGATATACATGACACAGATGACAGTCCTGTATGTGTTTACATTGACTTGACTTGACTTGACCGTATCAACGATTTAGGCCTCTCCTGAGGCCTGTTCGCGATCTAAAAACAGGGTGTCGCTAACTTGGTTGCATGCGTGGCGAGCGCAAGTTAACCAAATCAGTTGGTCTGGCAAGACGGTTGTGCAGACCAGGTAGGTCCCTCCAATGCTTATCCAGACAGCTCTTGAACGCATTGACAGATGGTGCCAGGACACCGAGTCTGGAAGGCTGTTCCACTGTGTCACCACTCTGATCGAAAAGTAGTTCCCTCTGACATCAAGGCGAAAGCGTTTTTTCTGGAGCTTCACGGTGTTGCCTCTGAGGTTACTACTTAGTGACGGTTCGAATGCTGGCCTCTGTGCGTCGTAGTGACCGTGGAGGTATTTAAATACCTCTATTATGTCCCCTCTCAGCCTCCGGTGTTCCAAACTCGGAAGCTCCAACAGTCTTAGTCTCTCAGGGTAAGGCTTCTCTTTCAGTGAACTTAGGAGTTTTGTTGCTCTCCTCTGAACATCTTCAATGTCGCTGCATAGCGTTTTGTGAAGCGGTTGCCAGACACAGTGGCATATTCAGTAATGGTCGAACGAGGCTTTTGTACAGCTGAATGAACGTTGTCTCATTCAGAAAATCAAACGATCGCCTTATAAGCCCAACCATTCTGTTTGCTTTGGCTGTCGACTGTGCAACATGCTCTTTTAAAACTCAGTTTGTCATCAATGAGCACTCCCAGGTCCTTTTCGCTTACCGTCTCTTTCAGTGTCACCCTTGTACTGTTGCCCTCTTCATTTTTGCCCGTCATGTAGTATGTTTCCTTTGACTTCTGACCCACCAGTTTCATTACGCTGCATTTCTGCGGATGGAACTTAAGCAGCCATGTGTCAGACCAGTGCTGAAGTGGGTCAAGGTCATCCTGAAGATCTTTTGGTCCCGTCTCTGTATCACCTCTGTTGAACACCTTGGTGTCGTCCGCAAACATTTTCACAGTGCTCTTTACTCTGACTGGGAGGTCGTTGATGAAGATAACGAACAGGATCGGTCCGAGCACACTCCCTGGGGGATGCCACTGCTCACGCTGGCTTCCTGTGACTGCGTGCCATTCACAATACGGTACACGCTGCTTCCTATTGGCCAGAAAGTCCTTGATCCAAACCAGCACTTTCCCCGTGATACCGTGGGCCGCGACCACTGACTTCCTGGACCGCGCCATCGCTGGCGGCGTGCGCGCTGCCAGCCTACTAACAGCTCGGCTCGCGGCGCGTGATCAGCTGGCCGCCATGTTTTCCTGGCAATGGAGCCACTGGGCACAGCTGTGCCAGACGCTGGTTACTATACACCGCTTCTTGTGTTACGGCAGATAAACACATTTTATAACGAATTCGCGTGTCATTTGGATGATTACTTATTTGGATGATTACAACGTAGTCCAAGTTTGACCTGGCGGCGCACGCGTGTGTGCCGTGTGTGGTTGTGTGTTGTGAGTGTGTGTGTGTGTGTGTGGTGTGTGTGACTGAGAGAGAGAGAGAGAGAGAGAGAGAGAGAGAGAGAGAGAGAGAGAGAGAGAGAGAGAGAGAGCAAACACTCAATAATACTGACACAAAGAAATGTGATGTTCTGTAGCCAATCTATTGTTATATATTCTTCAGTTCAGACCGTGGCTTTACGCCGGGTAATATATGTACTTCCACTGACTTCAGTTGCATAACTGTGATAATTAAGACAAGCAAAATGTACTTCTCTCTCTCTCCCCCTCTCTCTCTCTCTCTCTCTCTCTTCTCTCTCTCTCTCTCTCTCTCTCTCTCTCTCTTCTCTCTCAGCAGGAGCCACTGGAGTTCTTGTCCTTATGCTCGTTGCACATTCAATTTACACACGTTAAGTTTGTTTGTATTCCACTAAAGACACTAAAGAGAATGATTATATTGCGTGTTCCCCCTTGAAATAAGGGTCTGTGCAGACTATTACCAATAAATTGTCAAGTGTCAAGCGTTCTCTCTCTCTCTTCTCTCTCTCTCTCTCTCTCTCTCTCTGTGCAGAGGAACGCCAGAATGTTGCCTCCAGAGCATCAATGCAAGTGTCAGAAATCATGTTTTGGCTTTTGAGGTCGTCTACTACACCTTGCAAAGACTCCACCTTTTTCTTAAGCCGACTCTTCTGCACACGGGCGCAATGTAATTTCTTTTTTAGTACTTCAATTTGTTCAGTCGCCTCATCCAGTCTTCTTTTCAGCTTTCGAGGGCTGCTCACAGCATAGGAATGTTCAGGGCCAATCTGTTGTTTTACTTGATGTTGGGTTACTTCTGTAGCCACATCATTCTCAAGAACCTGGGTCGGGGCTGACTGAAGTTTACGAACCCTTTCTGTGGGTGGTTTCCGGTGTTTGACCGCCTGAAAACAAATCAAACAGAACAAAGTGAAAAACAACACATTTCGATAGAAACCAAGAGGTTCCAGAAAAAAAGCAGAACGACTGAACAGGAGTATGCTGACATTCATTCAAAGCCAATGACATCAGACTTTTAAATAAGTGCACAAACTATAATAATACATCTCTGACTGAAAAAAAAGTATATAACCTTCTGCAAGTGACTTGGAAAGTTGAACACTGTGGGAACAGCATCATCCTTCAGGCGAACAGTTTTTCCGGTGTTGATGAAGCAAGTATCTTCAAAATGATCCCCACACAATCTGGTGTTGTCGCCTGGCTGAAAGTACTCTCTTTTCAGAGCAGCAACCCACACCTTTCGTTTTTCTGGGTTTTTTGGGAAATCTGAAACAGTGGCAGACAAAATATAAGTGATGTTGGTTTTCTCTTAAATTTAAAGTTTCATATTTTCCATCACTGGAGACTGCTCCACACTCTCTCTCTCTCTCTCTCTCTCTCCTCTCTCTCTCTCTCTCTCTCTCTTGATCTCGGCTCTCCCACCACCCCCCACCACCCAGAATGATACAGTTTTCAGAGTTTTATGAGTGGGTCAAGAAATTCAACGCTTCTCAAGCTAGGCTGATTAGGATAAGTGACTAGGCCTAATAACGATTTTTTTTAATTGATAATAATTATAAATGCATGCAAATTACCTGTGGAAGGATTTTCCAGGTGTTTTCCCTGTCTTGTTTGTACATTTCCATGCTGACACACTGTGGCATCTTCCCGGCGATGTCGCTCAGTATTGATAATCGATCACAATCAAGTTCAGCGTCGATCCATGTGTGAGGGCAAATAAAAGATACCTGAATGATAGGGTTGTTTTCAAATGGAGCACAACAGTCTTACAACATCTGCACGCCGTTAATAAAAAAAAAAATAAAAAAAAACTATCAAAAGAAAAGTGCCGTGTGCGTGCGCTCTCTTCAGTCATTCTGTCTCTTAATTTTCAAACACACACACACACACACACACAACACACAACACCACCGGCACACACACACGCACACATTCATTGGCACATTACTAGCTTAGTGACAAATATTTATATACAAATACAAAAGCAATAAGCATTTCAAGGAGCTAAACAAGGATTGAACTTTAGAATAGCACCTACCTGCTCTGGAATCAGTGCACCGTGTACTTGCGGCCACGTGTTAGACTGCCAAACAAAGCGGCAACGGTGCTGTGTAGTGTGTAGCCTACAACGGAGCCTGCAGGCCGCTGCCAGAGTGGCTCCGTTCCGCGGCGCGTCCGCCATATTGCTGATCACGCGCTGCGTGCTGGATGCGCGGTCCAGGAATAGGAGTCAGGAATAGAAGTCAGTGGCCGCGACCTGTTATATGTGAAACTTCCACATTTGAATCAGTTCTACTCACCAAATTGGGATTTAATTCGCCGGTATCTGAAACTTTTGCCGCCATGTCTTCTATTCGCAGAAGGTGTGAAGCCCGCCATTATAGTTTCCAATCAGGATGTGCTGCGCGCAGCAGAATCCGGCTGCAGCGAACGGTCGGCATCGGAGTGTGAAATAACGCGTCAGAAATTATTTTATTTCAAAGTGTTCAGTACCTCGCGATATTTTTTTCTACCGTTTTAATATGTTATTTGTCATAGTTTTCTCCAGCCGTAGGTACAAATTTGAGAACTATCGCGTGTTGTACTCCAGTTCTTATACTAAGTTATAGCACGGCAGGGAGTACTTTACAATGGGAACGAAGAAATGCTGTGTGTGTGTGTGTGTGTCCGTCCGTCCGTCCGTGGTCAAAATGTGTTCCACTCGCTCCAGACAAAACTACTGGGCCGATCTTTATTAAAATTTGTAGGTATGTTCATTATGGGTCACGGATGGTGCCCATCTGTTATTAATTTTACCGTTATGATCGTTACTAACGGCCACAACAACCGATAAGGGTTTTCGTTCTTTATAGAATATCTTAGAAAGTGCTTGGCCGATCTCTCTGAAATTTGTAGGCATGTTCATTATGGGTGACGGATGATGCCCGATGTGTTATTTTACCGTTATGGCCGTTACTAACGGCTCATAACGGTTTTCCTTCTTTCTGGAATGTCAGAAAGTACTTGGCCGATCTCTCTGAAAATTTGAAGGTATGTTCATAATGGGTCACGGATTACGCCCGATGTTTTATTTACCGTTAAACCGTTACTGACGGCCATAACGTTTTTTCTATTTAAGAAAAATCTCAGAAAGTACTTGGCCGATCTTTCTGAAAATTTGTAGGCATGTTCATTATGGGTCACGGATGATGCCCAATGTGTTATTTTACGTGATAGCCGTTACTAAAGGCCATAACGGCCCAAACGGTTTTCCTTCTTTGTGGAATATTTCAGAAAACACTTGGTGATCTTTCTGAAAATCTATAGGCATGTTCATCATGGGTCAGGGATGATGCCCAATATGTTAATTTGCCGTTATGGCCGTTACTAAAGGCTGTAATGGCCCACAACGTTTATTTTTCTTTATGGAATATCTGAGAAAGTACTTGGTCGGTCTTACTGAAAATTTGAAGGTATATTCATTATGGGTCACGGATGATGCCCGATGTTATATTTTACCGTTATAACCATTATTAACGGCTATAACGGCCCATAACAGTTTTCTCCTTTATGGAAAATCTCAGAAAGTACTTGGACGATCTTTCTGAAAATTTGAAGGTGTGTTCATTATGGGTCACAGATGATGGTCGATGTTTACCGTTATAGCCGTTACTAAGGGTTATAACGGCCCCAAACGGTTTTTCATCTTTATGAATATCCCACGCGTAATTCAAGATAAACTGGGAGTACGTTTATATGCTTTGCATCTTGTTGTTCTTAGGGAAATGACCTGACTGACGGCACCGTCTCTGTAAATCCTAATTCATTCAACAGTAGCTGATCGCGTGAGGTACAGGCACTTTGGCTTTATAGGTTGCAACACCCATCTTGTTAAAGACTGGAAATAGGAAATATCAGTGCCCCCATACAAATGGGCCCCTTTACAGCTGAATTGTATGAAATTACGAACAGCTTTGATAACATTTTAACTGCTCTTTTATGTCCACTTTTACTGGCTATGAGAGAAGACACAGTCATTCAATGATTCAGTGAAAGTTTATCAAATTAAGGTCATGTGCATTAACTTACTTTTCTCCTACTTTATTCCAGTTTAGAATATGCTACTAAATTCTGCATGCGAAGAATAATCTGCTTGTTCAAAATATCCAGACATCTGCCTTCAAAAGATCCTTAAAACTCATCTTTTCAAAATCGCCTTTCATTATTCTTTGTTACTAAGTCCTGCACGTACGTGTGTGTGTCTGTATGTGTGTGTCTGTATGTGTGTGTTTGTATGTGTGCACACACCCATGTATATCTGACTGTTGTGTTGATGCGCATGCAGGATGGGGACATGTAATAGTAAGTATATAAGTACTTGTGGTAATGTGATCTTTCAAATTAAGTTATTGTCTTTGTTTTAATACCACCATTCTTTGTGCTTTGACATTGTACAATGCTGAGAGCTTGCAACCATGTGGATGAACACCGTGTAACTCTCTATCATCATTATTATGAAATTCAGCATCTGAGATTCTCTGCTTTATTCAAGCATATTCAGGTTGGCACTCACTCTTGTAAATTTGAAATACAGGTCCTGAACCAAAATAAGTATGATTGACAGATTATGGCTGAGGCGGCCATGGTGTAGCTCATGGGACAGAAACACTGGCCGCTCGGCTTGGTCTTGCTATCCAGTAAACTAGTTCACTTTAGAGGCAACGGTGATGTTTTAAAATTTTGCAAAGCTAACAACCTTTGTCTTTTATAGTCTTATACAACTTAAAAGAAAAAAGACTAAACCAAAATCAATTTTTCTGTCTCTAGTTGCAAAGTGAGACTACTGCAGGCGGAAATCTAGCAAATCTCACATTAATGTTAGCGAACCACCAAGGGAAACGTGGAAATCTTAAATAAATGTTAGCGAACCACCAAGAGAAATGTGGACAAACGAGTCACAAGACAAAGAAGACCTAAGAGGTCGAAACGTGTCGTGTTTTGTCTTGTGACTCATTTGTCCACGTTTCTCTTGGCGGTTCGCTAACATTTAGTTAAGATTTTTTTCTGTATCTGAGTTTAACCTCTGAAAGTCGATTAATGGCTGCTTGCAAAAGGAACAACTAACAAAGGCAGGGGCGCTAACCAACGATTCCAGGCCTTCAATGGAAAACCAACTTTAACACACAGTTAAAAAAAATCTTTCATCCATGCTGTTTATAGCCAATCACAGAAGGCCGTATCAGGGTTTTTGTCATGTCAAAATCAGTTCCACGTTTTCATGTTGTGGGAAAAACAAAGGTATATTTCATTTCAAACATGACAACGGTACAAAATCGGATCTGTTTTTCATAACATAATAGATGAAATGAAAAACACGTTCCTCTGTTAAAAACTTGTTAATCACATCTGGTGGAACATCCTTGGACGAAGTCTTCATGAGGTCTGCTGTAAAGTGCCTTATGTTCCATAGCACCAAATGCCTGACAGAGACTACCCTCAGTGTGACTCCCTACTCATTACCGAGACAGAGGCAAGTCAATCGTCCTCATTTTCACTACCATCTTATACTAAGTTATAGATGTACATGAACACGGGTCAAGTACCATGAGACCGGAAGGATGTTATATTATTAGTGCGGTAAGCCAATGTAAAAAATGAGTGAAGAAAGGAACTAATTGCAATAGTAATGATTTCATGTGGAATGGGTAGGGAAATAGTGAACTTTAACATATCAAAAAAGTACAACGTTCAAAATGTCGCGAGGTCACGTTTCATAAGGTTATGACGTCATCATAAATCTATTTTAGCATTTCTTCACAAATTCGTAAATATAGTCATGTAGCATATCATTCGAAATATCTCAAGGTACTGAATGAAGTTTAGATAAGAAAATCATAGAGAGAAGCAAGGCTGAGCAAATATTGCTGAAAATGTACTGAACCTGGAAGCGGTTTGGGGTTTTACAGCTTACGAACATCTGCAGCCACATGCATCATTTTGCCTGGACGTGAACACAAGTGATCACTTACCGCTGCATTGCCCTAGACATACAGACACAGCGGTCAGTTCTAGACAGTGAAATCACCACAAACTGGTTTTTAAAAATCCAGGAAAAAATAAAACACCTTCAGATGTAATCCAACTTGGGTCTTGCAAGTCGACAGCCCGTGATTGCACACGTCATCAGATTTGCTCATGCCATATCAGGCTCACCAGCCGACACTGTCACCCTGCGGAGGAATTCTTTCCATACTGAGCATAGGATACGAGGTACCTTCAGTTGCCTTGCAG
>CM031608.1:87999508-88013216 GCA_018398815.1 Conus ventricosus | reverse complement strand
AATATGGACTCATGGGCAAATCTGATTGGTATTTAGACTACTTAGTTTGTGTTCGTGTGTGTGTGGGTGTGTGTGTGTGTGTTTGTTGTGTGCGTGTGGTGTGTGTGTGAGTGTGTGTGTGTGTGTGTGGTGTGGGTGTCGTGAGTATAACCATGAGTTATATGACAATAAATTGGTTTCAGTCAGTCAGTCAGTGTGTGTGTGTGTGTGTGGTGTGTGTGTGTGTGTTTTGTGTGTGTGTGTGGTGTGTGTGGTGACGTTTCTAATAAGACCCCATTCATAAATGATGGTTGAATGCTCAGGCAAGAACGATAGACCGTAGTAGGAAAGTCAGCTTTCGTCACACCTTCACTTTCTTCTACAGATGGAATCAGAGGTTTGATTTTGATAACAACAACTGAATTTAATAAAGTAACAATAACGATGATGATGATGATCTGCAGTGAATATGTCGTTATTGTTGCTTTGAATGCTGATATCCGTTTGTTCCCTATGAAATGAATTACACACAAAAGAAATTGATCATGCACATACACTTGTAACAACCAAGTCTCTGTCCTTCTTCACTTCACTTCTTGCAGTAGCACAAATATCGATTGTCCGCTTGTGCTACAAAATATATCTTCCGGAGAATACACACAGAATACAATTATGCCACAAGAAGATATACAAAGAAAAAATGTCTGAGTGTGTTGTGGCATGCTTGAATGTGGAGGGATGTGTTTGAATAATTTGCACTCAGCTTCACGGAATCCTGTGGTTTTCCCGGAGTTCGTTGATGCTTAGAGTCCACCTCCGGATTCCGATAAGGTTGACACACAGCACGTTCCTCTCAACGAAGAATGCAGCAGGATAGAGATGTGTGACGAAGATGAGATAAAGATGCGGAGAGATGTCAGGATCGACGTAAAAGGAAAAAGTACGAAAGGACCTGCAAGATAACAATTGTCTTAGATCTTGCTCTATAGTGGCACACCCACTATTCCACTCATTACACGCTCTAAACACACTTTACAATTGCACTGGCTTGCTCTATCATTTACAATTGATTCCCTTCAAAAATTGCTTTACGATAAAACTCGTTAACAGAGAAGGAAAAATGTATACGAATATTCCAATCTGCCTTGACTGAGTTATTTGCCAAGGCTTAATGCTTGATGAATTACAATTACATTTAATCCTTGAATGGATTAAATCAAATGGCGTCAATCTTCATATTATACAGATCACTTAGATCCACGAAAATGCTTCGTTCATAACTTGACTCGTTTACGATTCTTTAAATAATAAATCTGCATTCACACAAATATCACATCTTCTAAATATTGGTTGCATACAACGGTGAGCTGAAATAGAATTTACATAATATGGATTAGTACATGGCAACACGATATGATGAGAGCAAACAGATGAAAATGACAGCTCTTACGATCAATCATACGTGTTGACCGGTAAACCTGAATATTTAATTCAGAGCATATTAAATGATTTGCGCGCACAAAATATTATTGAACCAGTAAATGTGCCTTAATGCGATTATATTGAAATAAATTTTATTGCGCTATACGAAAAAATGATTTAGACCTATTTACCTCAACACAAACCTTTTGACCACAGCTAACAGACTCGCCACGGAACGATGAGACTCGTTCAGACCTTCCCCGTAAAAGTTGTGGGTATCGTTCTATGCCCTGTAGTGCCACTTCAGTCCGGCCTCGACTGATACCTTCAAAAGGTTTCTTGCTTTTCGAATAATTTGACCTTTCTTGCGGAGCCAATTTCTCGTCGACCGGGTTTGATCAAGATCGTAAGATGCAACGGTCAATACTTACTGCACATGCGCGGACGGAGAAGAAACCACTGACACTTGGATAATTGCGATTGGTCAGTACGATGGTTTTCCATACCCTACGATTGTAATTATTTTATTATTAATACAAATACAAGTCTGCATGACGCTTGAATTATAAAGTATCGCCGTAAAGCAAAAACTAACAATTAGTTTTGTCGTTTGGACATAGAAATATTAAACAAGCACAGAGCGAATAGACGTCATGTATCGATTACGTCATTTTCTTAATGAAAAAATGAGCCCAGCTTATGAATGAATGTCACAAATACCCCCTTTCTTAGCGAAAAATCCTATTTAAGCAAAACACTAAGAAAAGTGACAGTCCTTTAATAAGTCGAATACAGCAATATGCTATCAAACCTCATAAATAACACCGATGTAGATCAAATAATCAAATTATACGCAACTCTTCTGCATTTCTCAATATATATATACATTTTGCAGGATTCCAGAGTGCTTCACTACTTCAACAACTGTACTTCTGCTCATGTAGTTTCTTGAGTACGGCATTGATTGCCTCAACTGTTCTCCAAGTCTCAGAAGCGATTAAAATATCATCAATAAAGTTGTGGACATCTTTTGATTTTATGTCACTCAATAATTTCCTCATCATCCCTGTGAACACGGCACTTGCGTTTCTCATGCCAAAGGGCATACGTTTCCACTGATACTGTCCTTGGGGGTACTGAAAGCTGTCTTTGGCTTGTCTTTCTCATCCATCTGGATCTGCCAAAATCCCTTTGACAGATCACTTTTGGAAAAAGTAATTTTTCTTTTCCGATCTTTGCAAGATAGTTTCGTTGTTGGTAGTGGCTCTGCATCGAATTCTGTTCATGAGATTCAGTTCTCCTTAGTCCGATACAGAACCTGATGTTGAGTCTTTCTTCTTGACTTAATTCAATGGGCGCATTGTATGGGTGATATGGCTGGTTCGATCACTGCCCATGGCTAGCATGTGATCTACTTCCTTTTTAAATAGTTTCTATCTGAGAATGTGGCACTGGTAATGAGGTACTTTCACCGGTGGTTGTGATGCCAGTATCAACTCGAGGTAACTAGAAGATTGGTTTCACCTGGCAAATCGCCGTGATGATTTTGTCATGACGAACGAACAATGTTTTTCCAGCTTGTATTATGTTCTTGGATAGTTGTGGTCCATATACAACATTGCTGGAGTTCCTCGGTTCTCTTCAAAGGTATGAGTGGTATATGATCAGTCAAATACTCGTCATGATCCTCCTCCTGCATACAACTGCCGACGTACTCCTGTTGTGTTTTCAATCTTCCTCTTTCGAAGTATTCTTTGAGGAGTTTGAAGTGGTATGTCTTTCCTTGGTTGATCTCAATCTTGTAATCGACTGGATTGACCTCTTCTGGAAATAAAAAAAAAAAAGGTGTTATGGTCCTTTCCAGGTTAAAATTGATTACTTCCGGGATTGTTGTGTTTCTGTGGAAGTAGCTCTAGTACTCTGTTTCCGGAATGAGATGTCTCATTTTCGTTTTCCTATTGTAGTACTTCGCTTGTCGTCGGACTGCCTTGTCCAGATTGCACGAGCTATCTTGAATGTTTATTCGATCTCACGCTCCTTCAGATCAATGACATATTCCGCCGTTGTTATGACGTCTCTGTTTCTAGCTCCTCGTCTGTCCATATTTGTTGTAAGACCTGCATTGGTCCACGCACATGGTTCCCATAGGTAGTTCAATGGTGGAGAACTTGAGTGATTTAGTAGTGGTGTTCCTGTAAGCAAATAGTACTGCAGGAAAGAGCAATCTGTCCCATTCTGTGGGTTGATCCAACAAAGTTTCTTCAACATGACCTTCAGCGTGCCATTGAAATCTTTCCATAGTCCGTTGGTCTGAGGTGTGTATATGGCGTTGTGTGGTGATACATTTGATGTTCAAGAGTATGCTTGACCTCTTGCATTGTCCCAGAAAGGAAATTGACTACCTCTGTCCGTGGAGAATTTGTGTTGGTATTCACTCTGCGTCCAGATTTCCCACAACGATTCCAGCCACTGCTTCTGTGTTGATGTTACGAGTGCTGTTGCTTCTGGCGTTGGCGCCGTTAGCATAATTCGATGACGGTGAGAATGTATCTCTTCCTGAATTGATGACATGGGGTTGATGGGTCCAATGATGTCCACTGCAACACGATGGAAAGGTATCAAATCCCAAAAGTGGCATCATCTGAACTGGTGCTTTCCTAATACTATTCTGCGATAATCTCTTGACCTCGTTACGCATGACGCCACAATATCTTTTGACGTCACCTTCCTCTCCTGGCCAAAAAGAAATCATGTAGCAGACGCTCTTTCGTACGTCTTACACTAGGTGTCCAGTAATCGGTATGTCATGGGCGCTGTAGTACGTTAGATCTGGAGTTTCCTGGCGTACCCAACTTGGGTATGTTGCGTCGTTGGTGTACGCACCTTCCTATTACCAGTATTCCTTTCTGATCATTAATGGTATGTTTCAACACCTGTTTTGCTGGTACGTGCGTTGTTAGGGTTTACGGTCAACTCAATCAACATCATGAGTGATGGGTCTTTTGTTGTTCTTCTTTCAACTCTGCAGGGAGATACCTCTCTGCTGCATGTCGTTCTTTGATCTAGAGCGGTTTTCTGTTTGCCGGTAACTGCTGCTGCTAGGCATGGAATAGAGGGTTCATTAATGATCCCTCCTCTTTCTTGCTTGCGTGTATTTCCAAATCAATACTGAGGACAAAGGGTTTTTTCCATAACGAGTACTTCATTTTGTCCGGAAGTAGGGAAGTTTCTCCATGTGTACTTCGCCACAGGAAGATTGGGTTTGACTGATGAAATGCCAGTGATACCTCTTTTTTATGACCTGTTATACAAAGGCTCAGGAACCTAAGTCTTCCTCACGATCGTCATGGTAGAAGCCTGTATCTCTCCACAGCATCCACCGTTTTTCCTTTCGACTTCTACCGTGAATAAGGATTGAATTAGCGATCCCCTTACAATTATCACACAACTGTTGGTCTTCTTCAGTTACATTGTGCAGCCGTTGTGTAGTACACATCGCTGTGTCATTTCTCTTTTGTGTGCAATCCATCTGGTGATGTGGTCCTCCACATCTGGTAACACTTTAATCTGAAAGACGATAATTTCTACTGTTCGTTGCCTCCCTTGGTCAGGTACAGATCCTTGGCTTATCCTCTTCGAGCTTCATTGTGTGGACCTCTGGTTATCATTCCCATGCACCATACCTACGTATGATCAGGTTTGCTATCACGTAACTCCTCTCACAAGTCTCGTCTGTTCAAATAGATCTGCTGCTGCAACAGCTTCCTTTCCAGTCTGTGGATTTCTCTCTCTGACAAATCTTGCCTGATCAAAAGGCAATGCTTCAGAAATTTCTCCCAGGATTACACCTCTCTTTCAAGTCTTTCTTGCTGTCTGTATGGACAGAATTCAACCACCTCTCTAGCCATGTAGACAAAACGATCCATAATGACAATGGACGTGTCAGTGCTATCTTTGCGTGCTGTACGAAATTTCTGTCTGTAATGACCAGCATCAATTGATACTTATGCAAATTGTGCCTGTTTGATGAGGTTTTAATAGTCCGCAGACTCTGCCGCGGGGTAGTTTCACATACGCATCCCTAGCTCTGGCCCTTGAGTAATGGAGCTAAACCTGGCACCCATTCCTACTTCGTTCCATCCGTGATGACTGCACCTTTTAAATTGAGTCAAATCTGACTGTCAAGGTCGTCCTGGGTCTTCTAGTAAGGTAACCTGACCTTAGCCTCACTACAGTCTGTAGAATGGATTGGGCGCTAGCACTTGGTTGAGCATCACCACTGCTTCCTGCTTTAACTCTATCTAACTCTAGGCTGTAATTGTCTTTTCCTACTTTCTTTCTTCTCGATATCTTTCTTCCTTCTCTCGTTCTCATTCCTTTTCACGTTCCTCTCGTTCTTCCTTTCCTTGATTTGTTATAAGAGCGAGTTTGCTATTTTAGGCCTATCTATAGTGCCTCGGCCGTTTCCATTGTTGGAATTGCCGCATGTTTGAATTTGCTGAGACTGACTTTCGTCTGTGGCAGAATGCCTGAGTCGGGAATTTCTTCGTAGGCATGTCGCCTACCCCTGCAAGGTTCCTGATGTCTCAAACAAATTTAATAAATACAAATAAGCGGCGAGGAAACCGTAAATAGGTCACGCGTTAATGCAATGATATTGACACACGTTTCCAAAACACAGATGTGTAAAGAAAACAAAACTTTCCCAACCACGACTGGGAAACACACTACACAACCCCGTGAGTAAAAAACTCTCGGCGATAACCACACTCGAAAACCCCAAACACGTGTATTCAAAACACTGTAAACAAACAAAACCACGGTTTGCACACACAGCTCTGGAACGAACGTACTACTGACGACGACGTGCTGAAAAAATATATCTCCGTTATGTTACGTACGATTCCCATAAGACAATACGGCGCCCGCAAAAAGCCCGTGTGCCACCTTGCACCCACGATATAGCTTACGTTGAAATGCCGCTTTTAGAGTAACAATACTTTACTCTAATCCTTGTGTCCCAATCCGACACAAATACATTACCACTGCCAACCAACTCCAATGCAGTACGTTCAATTTGCCTAACTGGGCAACTTGACATAAAATTCTTCTTTCTTCATCATAGATCTGTGAAACAGAATCTGATAGAAGTTTTAAAACATGTCGTGGTAATATGGACGTAGAATTGGCCAAGGTCGTTGATTCTCTGTACTGTGTTGAGGCCTTTTCAAAAAAATTAGGGAAATAATAAACAATAGCGTCGCGAACTGAACGAAACGCTAAATACAAATGATTTATGAACAAATATCGGAAAATTCAAATTTTTATAAATATATGTTTAGATGGTAAACTCATATAATAGATTCACGGAGCGCACGCCCAACCTCCCCATAGAAAAAAGGTGAAGGGTGCGGTCGCTCACATTCTTGCCTGCATCACTGAATTTTCCAGGTACTTTCAGATCGAAAGATCCCGGGAACGTGCCCCCAATCTAATTATGTGACGTTTGTATAAGAACCCCATTCATAAATGATGGTTGGAATGCTGAGGCAAGAAACGATGACGATAGTAGTAGGAAAGTCAAGCTTTCGTCCATCACCCTTCACTTTCTTTCTACAGATGGAATCAGAGGTTTTGATTTTGATAACAACAAACTGAATTTAATAAAGTAACAATAACGATGATGATTGATTGATCATGCAGTGACTATGTAGTATTGTTGCTGTGAATGCTGATACCGTTTTGTTCACTATGAATGAATTACACACAAACAGAAAGTGATCATGCACATACACTGTAACAACCAAGATCTTGTCCTTCTTCCTTAAATTCTCGCTGCAAGTAGCACAATATCGCATTGTCGCTTGTGCTACAAAATATATGCTTCCGGAGAATACAACAGAATACAATTATGCACTAGAAGTATACATAGAAAAACGTTCGGAGTGTGTTGTGCGCATGCTTGAAATGTGGAGGGATGTGTTTGATAATTTGCACTCAGCTTCACGGAAATTCCTCGTGGTGTGTCCGGATGTTCCGTTGACGCTTAGTGTCCACTCTGGCCGATAAGGTGACACACCAGCACGTTCCTCTCAACGAAGAATGGAAGCAGGGTGAGAGATGTGATGACGAAGATGAAGATAAAGATGCGGCGAGATGTACAGGATAGTCGTAAAAGGTCTAAAAGTACGAAGGACTGCAAGATAACAATTGTCTTAGATCTTGCTCTATAGTGGCACATCACTATTCCACTCATTACACGCTCTAAAACACACTTTACAATTGCACTGGGCTTGCTCTATCATGTACAATTGATTTCCTTCAAAAATTTGCTTTTACGATATAAAACTCTTTAACAGAGAAGAAAAATGTTTTACGATAATCCAATCTGCCTTGACTGAGTTATTCGCCAAGCTTAATGCTTGAGAATTACAATTACATTTTATCCTTGAAGTATTAATCAAATGCGTCACTCTTCATATTATACAGTTCCACTTAGATCCACGAATGCATCGTTTCATAACTTGAAACTCGTTTACGATCTTTAAATAATAATCGCATATCACACAATTATAACATCTTCTAAATCTCGCGCGCTGATGCATACAAACGGTGCGCTGAATAGATTTTACATAATATGGATTGTACATGGCAACACGATATGATGAAGAGCACAACAGAATGAAAATGACAGCTCTACGATCAATCATACGTGTAGACCGGTGTAAACCTGAAATATAACTTAATTCAGAGCATCATAAATGATCGCGCGCACATACTTATTCATTATTGAACCAGTAAATGTGCCTTAATGCGATTATAGTGAAATTAATTTTGTAGCGACTATACGAAAAAATTGATTTCGTATCTATTTACCCAACACTGCCTTTTTGACCACAAGCTAACAGACTCGCCACGGAACGTTGGAGGGGACCGTTCAGACCTTCCCTCGTGTAAAGGTTGTGGGTGTCGTCTGTTGCCCTGTAGTGCCCTTAGTCCGCCTCGACTGTGACCTCATAAGGTTTCGCAGTGGCTTTGCGAATAATTTGACCTTTCTAGCGGAGCCAATTTCTCGTCGACAGGGTTGATCAAGATGTAAGATGACCAACGGCAATACTTACTGCACATGCGCGGCACGGAGAAAGAAACCAGAAGAAAAAGAAACCACTGACACTTGGATAATTGCGATTGGTCAGTACGAGGGTTTTCCATACCCTACGATTGTAAATTATTTTATTATTAATACAAATACAAGTCTGCATGACGCTTGAAATTATAAACGTACCCCCGTAAAGCAAAAAACAAAACAATTATTTTGTCGTTTGACATAGAAATATTAAACAAATGCAGAGCGAATAGACGTCATGTATCGATTACGTCATTTTCTTAATGAAAAATGAGCCCAGCTTAGAATGAATGTCACAGTGTGTGTGTGTGTGTGTGTGTGTGTGTGTGTGTGTGTGTGTGTGTGTGTGTGTGTGTGTGTGTGTGTGTGTGTGACAGGTATATTTGACCCGCGATACACCCGTCCCTACCACGGTAGAAAATCTTCAGTGTACTAGGGTCAACAATTCTGAATGATATTTCTGAAAGACACTGCCTTGTATTAACAGTGCAAGGGATTGCATAATGTTCAGATACGGTTTTGCTCTTTTACTCTTTCACTCTTTCTGACGTACATTTGTGTTGCCGTTCAAATCACTTTTCACGGTTTTTTTTTCTTTCTTTTTTCCTCTCTTTAAAAGTGTTTTTTTTAACCCTTATCCCCGCCATCTTTTCTGTTCTGTGGTCTTGTTCATACGCTTTCTAAAATTAAATCAGATTTAAATGACGGGTGCGTTCATTTATTTGTTCACCGTTTTTAAATGCTTTAAAAAAAAAGTATGATACGGTTATCGGACTAAAGATACTAGATAAAAATATGTAAAAGAAAGTACAGATCCCTTATCAAGTAAAGAGAAAAAAAAAATACAGATACCTCATCAAATAAAGAGAAAAAAAAAACAAAGAAAACTTTGGGTTGTTCTATCACGATAAGTGGACAACTGATTTGTAGATCCGTTTATTATTCGATGACAAATAATTCCTGCTGACGTTAATGGTTTTTTTAAAATGTGTATTTGCTCTGTTGTTCTTCTTAGGTACACCAAACAATAATTTGTACTACTCTGTTACACACGTCAAATAACATTTCGCACAATTAAGATAATGAAATGTTTTCCTGTCTTCTGTATGTTGTGGTTGTTGGATTCAACTGAGGAATACAGTACGTGTATAATGAATAAAAAGTATGATAAATCTTTTCAGTGTTCTGTTGTATATATTAAAATTCCGAAACGATATGACAATATTTTCCATTTTGAACGTTTCATTCAGCTATCGCGCGTGTAGTAACTAACATTATGTAGTCATTAGGTGTAACGGCATACATGTCAGACGACGGAAAATTTCTTTTATCAACTAAACAGGTTAAGTCAACGAGTGAAAAAATGATGTGAACGGGCACAAAATGACTGAGGAGGGTACTCATTAGTAGAAAGAAACTCGTGGAGAGCGTGGCAGCAGAGAGTCCTCAGAAAAGAAGCCCCTTCAAGCAAGTTGTTTCGGCCCTTATCTCCTGACACTCTAGGGGGGTTGGGCCACACCCGGTTCATGACTCCGGATGTCCCCTGCTGCCCCTTTTTTTTCCCCCATCTTGGGACGAGCCATGGCTGGGATTCGAACCCATGACCCTCTGGACATGCTCATTTTCTACTTAATGACTCGCGCTTAAACCACTGAGCCACAGGGACACCTGATATTTGTAGGGAAATTAAGCCTTATGAAGTTCACTTTGTTCCTCCTTGACCAGATCCAGCTTGAACACCTCTCTGCCGCTTCTGCCATTGCTTTCAGGGCTCTGTTTTTTTCCTTCCCTGCAACTGAGAGCTGTTTCATGAGGCTGTATGCAGACGTTCCTACAAATCCCCTAGCTCCAATTTCTGCAGTGAAGGACTTTGACCTGATAGCCTTCTCTCCTCAGGCTGTTTGCCAGATCAGCATACTTTTCAGTCTTGTAGATTTGAGCTGCCTCCATTCTGTTCTCATATGGCACCGTGAGCTCGATCATGATCAGCTGCTTGGTTGACTTAGAGTGGACTACTATGTCTGGTCTCATGCCACTCTGCTGATGATCCTGGGTGACTCTTCCATTCTGGGAGGTCTGCAGTGCACTCCCAGTCATCTGCCCCATCCAGCAGACTCTGCCTGCATGTTTCGAGTGGCACTGTTGTTTCTTGGCCATGATTTGCTGCTCCTGCCGTGAAGAAGTTGCGGGTGCTTTGGAGTCCTGATTCTCCCTTTTGTGGTGTTGGTACTAGCCCAGACTACTTGTACAATTTCTTTGAGCACTTGGTTGTGCCTCCATGTGTACCTTCCTTGAGCCAGGGCTACTTTACATGAGCTTAGAACATGCTCCACTGTTTGTTTTTTATGGCAGAGGGGGCATGCAGGATCGTCTGTTTTCCCCCACTTCACCAGGTTTGCATTTGAGGGCAGAAGGTCATATGCAGATCTGAGAATGAAGCTGATCCTGAGAGGGGCCATGTGCCAAATGTCATTCCAAGTTAGACTTCTTTGGAGTGCATTCTCCCACGTTGTCCATTGCCCTTGCTGGCTCTGCTGGACTGCTTTTTGGAGTCTTTTTTGGTCTTCTTCTTTCTCTACTCCTGAATCATCATGTCTCTTTGGCTTTTCCTTTGGCCTTTGACCACCAATCAGTTTTGGTCACCCCCAGTCCTTGTCTGTTGGTCTGTGTGTGTCCTGTTATTTCTCTGATCTTGAGACTTTCTTTTGCAGAATCCATCGCCTCTTGAACTTTCCATTTTCTGCCTGTCTTCAGCTGGGGCTTGATTGCTTCTACGACCTTGTCTCCTGAGTCCTCCAGCATGCTTTGAAGTCTGATCTTCCCTGCTTTGTATTCCTCCAGGATGGATTTCAGTGGTAGTTTGAGCTTTGCTTGGCGACAGTACAGCGCGATGTCAGTCAGACAGGGTGGACACCAAGCCATTTCCTTGTGAACTTGTTGATTTTGGCTTCCATTGCCTCCACTGTGCTGGTGCAGATGTCGTATATCATCAGAGGCCCATAGGAGCTTTGGTATCAGCATGAACTGCAGACACCAGACCTTGTATTTGCCAGGGAGCCCACACTGGTCAATGGTCTCCAAGCCTTCTTCCGCCATCTGCTTGGTTTCTTTTGCTCTTGTGTGTCTTTCAGCGTATCATCATACCATCTTCCAAGGCTCTGACTGGTTCTTCTGTGACTGTTGGAATGGGCCTGGTTGGCAACACTGAAGACCACAGATTCGGCCACTTTTCCTTTCCTCAGTGAGAGACTCCGTGATTTCTTTGGCTTGAACTCATTCTGGATGAGGCAACTATGTCGTCCAGCCTCTCCAGCACATGACGTGTCTCGTCTTCTCTGGATGAAATCACTGTAGTGTCATCCATGAAGCCTTGAGAGGAGCATCTTGTGTCCATCGCCAAGGTCTGTTTGTCTCGCGTTGTTTGTTGCTGCTTTCAAGATGAGTTCCATTGCCAGCACGAACAGTATCGGGGAAATTGCACAGCCCATTGCAATGCCCACTTCCAATTTGATCCAATCAGTTGTGTACTCCTTGGTAGAGAACCGCATTGAGAAGCCATTGAAGTACTTCTTGAGCATGTCGCGGATGTTCTTTGGCACATGGTACATCTCAAGAGCCAACTGTATCATCTCATGGGGCACAGATCCATATGCGTTTGCCAGATCAAGCCACACTACGTCCAGGTCTCTCTTTTCTGTTTTTGCTTTTTGGATTGCGTCCCAGATCATTGTGGCGTGTTCTACACAGCCAGCCACGCCTGGGATGCCACCTTTCTGGACTGACACATCCAAGTACTTGTTTTCCATCAGGTACTTGGTCAGCCTTGCTGCCATGACAGAGAAGAAGATTTTCCCTTCGACGTTCAGTAGTGATATTGGCCTGAACTGGCTGATGTCACTTGAGTTTTGCTCTTTGGGGATGTACACACCATCTGCCGTCATCCACTGGCCGCTGATCTTCTGGTTTCTCCAAGCCGATCGCAGCAGCCTGTGGAGCCACTCCAGCACCTTGGGACATTTCTTGTAAGGCTGGTAAAGTATTCCGTTTGGCCCTGGTGATGATTTGGCTCTGGCTTTGTCGACCACCTTCTTGATTTCCGCCAACGTTGGAGGCTTGCCATTGAACTGTTCCTCAGGGTTGGTTGGCCACACCAGATCTTGAATGTCGAGTGGTGCTTTGCTCTGTGAGTCAGAGTATGTTTTCCTCAGATGCTGCTCAAGAACTCCTTTGTCCACACTTAGGGTCCCAGATTTGGCTGCTCAAACAGTGTTCTGGCAAACTGGAAGGGGTCTCTGAAGAAGCGCTCTTGTGTCTTCTTCTTTTTGCTCTTCCTCTTCCTCGCAGATTCCGCTTTGCTGAGGGCGCTGTGTTTTTCTTTTCAGGTCTTCCCACAGTTTTTCCAAGCCTTGTTTTTCAGCTGGCAGTGCGGTCTTCATTGCTTCTTGAGGTTGTTCTTTTGGACTCTGATCTTGTCCATCTTTTCTTGGCGTCTGGATTTCTTTGGAGGTGTTTTCTCTTTGGGTAGTTTTACTCCCATAGGCGTCCTCTACATGTGGCATACACAATGTCCCCATATGTGGCTAGTTTGTGTTCCAGGTGCTTTTCCCTATCAGTGCATCGAGTCTTTGGACGATTTTTGCATCCAGTTTCTCCCAATCTTCAGTTTCGTTTTGCTCGTGGCAGGTTGAGTTTCAGGCGCCTGGCATCGAGGGCCTGTGCAAATTCCTCATCCGAACCAACAGCGTGGATGTCCTTGGCACTGTGGTTTAAATCCTCATTTATATACAACACCTGTAAGAAATATTTTCATTTTGTTTCGTTGTTGAAATCACAATTGATCAACAAAAATCTAGGAATGCTTCATACAGCTCAGTAGATCTGACGAAGAATGCTTCTTGACAGGAACATTGACAGACGAATTTTTTTTAACGTGTTAAGTGCTAGGTCTACCGTTCCTAAATATACTTTTTGGACGTCAATAATAATTTTTTTCTTCAGTTCATACAGCCAGGGTTCCACAACCATCAGTATTACTGGGCCAGTCTTTAGACTTAGTTAATCATTTTCTATCAGCACAGAGAAAGGATGTTATATGATAATAAGCCAGATGTAATCGAGTCGCCTTGTTATATACATAGTAATTTGTCAGAGCGGGTCGCCTTTTTATATACATAGTAATGT
>CM031608.1:87989508-87994508 GCA_018398815.1 Conus ventricosus | reverse complement strand
GATTGTCATTGTAACTGCCAAAAGTTTATCCACAGTCATCAAGATTTCGTTCTGCACAGCTGAATGTGCTGCTGGAGAGAGAGAGAGAGAGAGAGAGAGAGAGAGAGAGAGAGAGAGAGAGAGAGAGAGAGAGAGAGAGAGAGAGAGAGAGAGAGAGAGAGAGAAGAGAGAGAGAGAGAGAGAGAGATTTACTGTAACAGGAACAACGGAAAAAGCTACATTTTAATTTTGAGTTGAATCGTACCATGAACAATGAAAAAGAAAATGTCTGTGGTTTCAGCTGACTTTCTTTTTGCACCACATCTCATTCTTCCATGATAAGATCCTGTGTGTGTGCCAGGTGTACCTAATGTTATGTATGATGTGTCATATGTTGTGTCAGGTGTACCTAATGTATGTATGATGTGTCATGTGTGTGTGTCAGGTGTACCTATGTATGTATGATGTGTCATGTTGTGTGTCAGTGTACCTAATGTTATGTATGATTGTCATGGTGTGTGCCAGGTGTACTAATGTTATGTATGATGTTCATGTATGGTGTCAGGTGTACCTAATGTTATGTATGATGTGTCATGTGTGTGTGCCAGGTGTACTAATGTTTGTATGATGTGTCATGTGTGTTGTACAGTGTACCTAATGTTATGTATGATGTGTCATGTGTGTGTGTCAGTGTGTACCTAATGTTATGTATGATGTGTCATGTGTGTGGTCAGTGTACTAAGGTTATGTATGATGTGTCATGTGTGTGTGTCAGGTGTACCTAATGTTATGTATGATGTGTCACAATGCACAATTTTTTTTCCATTTAAACGACATTACCGTTCACGTGTGCGTGAGTAATTGAACGATCCATGTTCATAAACTGATGTATTATAAATGCTGTGTTGTCGACGTCTTCTGTAGTACCGTAATTCGCGTTTAAGTAGCTATCGTATAACAGAATGAGTCGGATTTTCGTGTACGATCTTTGATGACTGGGTAAAGGAATTGTACTACACTCCTCAATTCTTTTGTCCCTCCGGTGTTTGCCACTTCACCGACTATGACCAACATAAAACCTTACTTGTACGTACATCCGTACATACATAGATACATACACACATAATACACACATATGTAATAAATACATGGAAACACACAAACAACGTAACATAAAGCGTCTGTCTCAAACTGTGTGTGTTTGTATTAGAACTCAGTCGTTATTCTTAAAGAAACAAAATACTGTCGTCACTCTTTGAACAATCGATCGACTGGAAAAGATTTTCGTTGATCCGATGATTGGCCGGTTGGATGGCGTGGATGATACCGTTTCTGACGGTAAGTCAGCACTAAGCTGATAGGTGGTGATCTGACAAACTGCAGTCCGTGTGGAGTCAAAGGTCAGCCGTTTGTCTGGTCATGCAGGTTTGTGGCCAGCCGGTGAAAAACTGCACACGGTGGACGGTCATCACGTGAGGGTCAGTCTGGTCGTCCCCGATGTCTATGGCCGCCAGGTGACTGTCACGGAAGGTCGCGTGGAGGTCAACGTGGGTGGTGACGTCATCAACATCATCGCACGTGATGAACGGCGGCGCGACAGCTTCCTGAAGACCTGCAGGCGGTTCACCACCCACGCCGTGTCTGTCCGCTACACGACCACCGGTCACATCGTGGTCACCCGGCTGTCGTCGGAGCTGGCCTCTCTGGAATGGCAGTGGGAGTTCTTCATCATCTCCGCTCTGATCGAGCTGTTGAGGCCCTTCGAGGCGGCGTTCCAGGGAGCCCCGCGCTCTGTCCGGGACAGGAGCATTCACAAAGGCAGAGGCGAGGAGACACACGGGCAGGCGACAGCCGAGTCGGCGGACGGTCACACTGACGTGATCATGAACGTGGATGAAATGCAAATGGCCATCGTCCAAAAAGAATCCTTCTTGAGGGAAATGCGCACGGCCTATTCAGGACTACGATTCACCAGTGACATGCAAGAGTTGACGCTGACCTTTCGAGGTGAAGGAATCGCCATGGAGAGAGCGGCAAAACACATCCTGTGTTACACGAGAAGTCTGATTAAAGAGGAGCTGCCTCTCACCCATTTACAGGCCATGATGATGGAGAAGCCCGACGCGAAGAATTTGTTCCAGCAGTCTCTTGACAATGAGGAGGTGGAGTGTGTTTGGAAGCTTGAGCAAGTCGCCAAAGCAGATGAATCCTTCTCAATATCGGTGGATCATTCTGTCCAACCGAAAAAGCTAATGCCGATCATTTCATTCACTGCCTCCTTGTCCGGTGTTCAAACCTTTAAACAGACATTTCGTGCCTGTTTCCAGACGGCGGTGATCAGTGTTGGCAAGGCCCAGGTTCCGTATTTGCAGTCAGACACATGGAAGCAATTCCTGGATGATTTGCTACATCCATGTGATGAACGAGTATCACCAGTGGTGAAAGTGGAACGAGACAAAATCAGCGTTTGTGACCTGGCATCCTGTATCAATGCCACTCGAACAGCGGTGCTGGACTTCCTCCACAACAGTCTCATTGAGTCACATCCAGAACTCTTTCTGCATGAGATGACTGAAATCGTCACAGGTCTGCAGCCTTGGCAAATGGACGTTCTCTCAACGGCTCAGGCCCAAGAACAACTTCCAGAATGCCTTCGGCACACAGTGTCAGTGAGCACCGAGAACAACACTGTCTCTATTCACGCTCCGTACCATCTGATCGACAAATGCGTCGGTGTCCTCTGGAAATTCATGGCGCAGAAGAACAGCGTGAGAACGGAAGAAAAAGAGACCCAGACGTGGACGAGGGGTCTGCAGAGCAAGGCACAACAGACGACGCCAACAACAGCTCCAAAGCCATCAGAAGAAGCACAGACACAGACAGACGCCAAGAAGGCACAACAGACGACGTCCGACAACAGCTCCAAAGCCATCAGAAGAAGCACAGACACAGACAGACGCCAAGCAATTCCAGCACACAGAGCAGCAAACAGACGATTTCAGGGGAGGGGTTACGGATGGAAACCAGAGCACAGACCCCTCAGAACAGGCTTTTCGACTGACAGTGCCTCCAGAGGTGGAACTGGAAACTGGGCATCCGCCCAAACACATTGAACAACGACCAACAGGAGAGGAAGGGGCAGGGACACAGACTACAGACGAGGAAGGGGCAGGGACACAGACTACAGAAGAGGAAGGGGCAGGGACACAGACTACAGACGAGGAAGGGGCAGGGACACAGACTACAGACGAGGAAGGGGCAGGGACACAGACTACAGAAGAGGAAGGGGCAGGGACACAGACTACAGACGAGGAAGGGGCAGGGACACAGACTACAGAAGAGGAAGGGGTAGGGACACAGACTACGTGGCGACCCCTGCAGTCGGAAACACAGCGCAGTGAGACAGGAGGAGATCACTTCCACCGAGAGGTGCATCAAGGGAGGCCACCAACCCAACTGTCCAGCAGGTGTCACGTGCAGCGACTGACTCCAACCCTGACCCTCAGTTCACACAAGGTCAGTAGTGTGCCTTTCGCACTGTTTTACATTCACACCATAAAGCGTTGGTTGATTATACAGATTGTGCCAATATTTCAGCTGAAACGGATTTAGTTTTTCCTACATGAATGTATTTCGTTTTATCCTGTTTGTAAAGAAAAAAAAGCTGCAGTCATTTTCAGTGCCCGATTAGTATTCTGTTATGTGTGTAGGCTATGTATGTATGTATGTATGTATGTATGCATGCATGTACGTATCTATTATGTGTGTATGCATGTATGTATATATGTATGTATGTACCAGAGATATCTACACTGACTCCACTTTCCAAGTGCAGACTGTTGATGACTACACCCCAAGGATCACCAGACATCGAGGCATCATTCAAGGCTGTCCATGGCCAGCGACAGTATTCATTCAAGCTTTGGACTCATGGATTCGCTGGGTGGAGGAACCATTCACGCTCCATTCCTTGCCTTCTCCATGTCAAGCTTACATGGATGATGTGTGTGCCAGCGCTCATAGCGAAGAAAAACGTCTAGAAATGATGAGCAAGTCAGAGATCTTCTTCAACCACACGGGAATGAAAGTGAAACCCATAAAGTGCGCTACCATTCATGGGCAATGCTCTGGGAATAACTGGACGACTAGAGACAGAACAGAAAACGTCCAGATTTCTCTACAAGGAAAAGATCTACCAAAGTTAGAAAAAGACAGACCATACCCCTACCTTGGCTTTCAGACCAGTTTGACAGCAACATCGGGCAAAGACCACATCTCACAGATTTTTGAAGAATTCCAGGCAGTGTTGGAAAAACATTCGATGTCTCCACTATCGTTGTGCAAGAAAATCGACGCCGTGAATGTGATTGCTTCATCAAAACTGAACTTTTAATTACAGTAACATGAAGTTTTCGGAAAAGCAATTGAAAACATAAGAAGATCAAATAGTTGAATTTGTTCGATCCATCTCAAGTTCATCACGTCTACTAATCGGGCTCACATGTTCTTACCCAGAAATCAAGGTGGACTAGGACTCCTGAAACCCAGCGCAATGTACTACGCAAAACGAGTGTCCTTTCTATTATCTGTGTTAAACAGTGGCGATCAGTATGTCAGATTGGTTGCACGCAACAGCTTTCATCTTCACATGGAGAAAAGGAAAATCCCAAGAGCAGAACAAGATGAAGAAAATTTTGGAGGCTACGCAACAAACAATGAAGGACACTTAAGGAAAAATAGCAGAATCAACTGGTCCGTTCTTCGTTTGTAGAACTGAACGAATTGTGCGTGCGTCTTGAGCTGAAACTCGAATACAATGGGCAAGGCGACTTATTTGGAATCGTGCTTCCAGCATTAGAGGATAGTATTGTTCAGCTCCGCTACACCAACCCCAAACAGCTCTTCAGCGCCATTAAAAGAATGGAGATGGACAAGGATCTGCAGCACGTTCAAGGCCTTCAACAACAGGGAAGACTTTTCCGCGACAGCATTCCATCAGCAGACATGAAGCAGTCAGCTGG
>CM031608.1:87977008-87984508 GCA_018398815.1 Conus ventricosus | reverse complement strand
CGGCCAGTCTGTACTGCCATTGACAGGAGGTCAGCGCACTGGGCAGTGTGGTCAGCAGCCGGTGTACCTGTGACCACAGCCCTCTCCACCATCCCTCCACGCCTTCCTGGGACCGGCGCAGTTCTCTCCCCATCCCCATCCCCCAGAGTGCCAGTCACGGCAACCATCGCTCTCCTCAGCAACCCAGGTGAATAAAGCTTGTCTTTTAGGAATCGGGTTAAAGACGGTGCTATACAGAGAAAGTTGTTTGTTGCATTGGTCCCATCGGAGTATACTCCGTACACATTCTAAACCAACACAGAATAACGTGTGTGGCATCTTAAGGTTATAGCATGGTTTTGTACTGCATGGTGTAGTATGGCTTAAATGCATTGACAGGTATAAAGAATCAACCAACTGAGACTTGAACATTTTGAGTGCAAAGCTGTATAGAAAACCGACCCAAAGTCTTTAATGTATTGTAATCAGGTAAACTAATAAACAGATCAACAACAACTCTCTGTCTTCATCCCGGAAAGAAAGTCGAACAAGCTAGCAAGCAAGCATGGAAGCAAACAAGCAAGCAAGCCAAGCAAGCGTACTTGCAGTTACGCAACCGACCGATCAAATGAACAAAAACAGGACTGTCTGCCAATTTGTCTGTTTGTACCCCCCCTCTCTCTCTCTCCCTCTGTCTCTCTGTCTTTGTCCCTGTCTCTTTCTCTCTCTCTCTGTCTGTCTGTCTCTCTCTCTCTCCGACGAGTGTTGTGTGTGCGTGCGTGCGTGTGTGCGTGCGTGTGTGTGTGCGCGCGCGCGCGCGCGCGTGTGTGTGTGTCTGTGAGTGTGTGTGTGTGTGTGTGTGTGTGTGTGTGTGTGTGTGTGTGTGTGTGTGTGTGTGTGTGTGTGTGTGTTGAAAGAACTTGCTGCATATTCATACAGAGCATTGAAACGACTAAATTCTAAAGTCCAAATTTTAAGCTTCTGTATTGGAAATGGGCTGTTCTGTATGCACCCCCCTTCTTAGTGGTCCTGACCTTTATGACCTTTGTCTCTTTGTTTCTGTCTGTCTTTCTATCTCTCTGTCTATCCGTCTCTCTCTCTCTCTCTCTCTCTCTCTCTCTCTCTGTCTCTCTCTCTCTCTCTGTCTCTCTCTGTCTCTCTCTGTCTCTCTACTCTTTCTCCTCTCTTTTCCTTTTCCACTCGCTCTCATAGATACATGAAGAATCAACAATTTCCTAACTGTACACATTTTTGTACACTTGCAGCTCCCCTGGGCAAGGTCTGGCGGGAAGTACCCCTTCTGACGTCATCACACCGCCCTCTGCCGAGAGTGACATCGACAAACTCTCAGCACACAGCAGTGACGTGAACGAGCCTGTCAACAGCGGCGAACCTTTCAGCCTACCCGGAGACCAACACAAGACATACAATCATGTCAGCTCCGAGAAATATTCGGATACAGTTTCCGACCACCAGTATATCTACCGGTCCAGTGACATCGAACCTCTCTGGTCTGACTCACTGAGCTCTACGAATGTTCCAGACGTAGCGGGTACTCCTTCTTTGAATTCTGTGAGGTCGGACACATCCTCTCCCACTCTGGAAAAAGAGCGAATGGTGACCAGCGAACAGCTCGCCCAAGAATCAAGCGGCGGGACGTTCTCTTCTGTGTCATCTACCGGAGTCAAGGTTCTCCTTGACCAGGCCACACAGCAATGTCCTGGG
Source organism: Conus ventricosus (assembly GCA_018398815.1). NCBI lineage: Eukaryota > Metazoa > Mollusca > Gastropoda > Neogastropoda > Conidae > Conus > Conus ventricosus. The sequence goes on along the minus strand of CM031608.1, from coordinate 87,982,804 downwards.
TGTCCCGAAGGACCACGCCGCCGAGTAGCAGCAGCATCGTGCCTCCTGGAGGACCACGCAGAGAGTAGAGTGGACAATACTGTCTCCGTACCACCCGCTGAAGGCGGTGCACATCGTCCACAAGAAAGACCACAGCTTGAGAACTCCACTCACGGGTATCCACGCTCCACTGCAGAACCTCATCTGCTCGACATCAATGCAGCGAGGTGTGGTCCTAGACACAGACCTTCAGCGAACAGAAGCACCATCTTTCGATGCTGCCCAAATAACCGAAGCTGTAGTCATGGTAGGGGAGCTCAGATGCAACGCCCCACACACGACGTAGAAGCACCACATGATGAGCTGCCCCGCTTCACTGCACAGCAAGAATGCCCACGAGGCTATCATTCACCACGGCCAGTCTACCACCCCGCCACCACCACCAACGGCAATAATGACCGTAGTAGCAGCAATGGCGGCGGCAGCTGCAGTAACAACAGCATCAGCAGCAGCAGCAACAATGACAACCACCATCTTCAACTTCAGCTCAGTCCTGCCATGCTCAGCGGAATATCTCAGATTGAGATACGATTTTCACAGGAGGACAGGGAGCACGTCCCGGAGTCCGCCGTGCAGCTGGAGACACGAATGGTCAACATCCAGCACCAGCTGGGCCAGATCATGCAAATGCTGGACCACACTCTCCGTCAACCCAACCATCATGACACCGAGGTGGTGGTGGTCGTCAACCCTTCAGAGACCGACTCCATGTCCTGGGCATCATCGTCAACGACGCCTGAACAGCAGCTCCAGCAGCAGCAGCAACAACAGCCCCACCGTAGGCCACCACCACCACCACCACAACAGCAGCAACAGCACCAGCAAAGTCAGCGGTGACGTCAAGAACAACCGCACCATTAATAACGAACACGAAGATTATAGTTCCAGCAGATACGGCTGGAACAGCAGGTACCACAATAGCATCGGCTGGAATCGCCGCTTCATCAATAATAGAACACCAGTATTAACACACACGCGCGTGCGCGCGCGCGAACACACACACACACACACACACACACACACACACACACACACACACACACACACACACACACACACACACACGCACGCACGCACGCACGCACGCACGCACGCACGCACGCACGCACGCACGCACGCACGCACGCACGCACACAAAAGAACAAGAAAAGGCAACGTCAAGACTAACAGCAAAAACAACAGTAGCGGCAAGAAAAAACAATGACACTATTAGGAAGAACACGTGAGGTGGATCATCTTATAGAAGTTGCTGGTTTTGTTTTTTTTCGCCTGGAACTCAATCTGCTTGACTCTTTCTTTCATCATTAGACCCGACTTGTCTTTCATATACAGTGGGCATGTATTCTTCCCATGTGACTCAGCACAAACAGTTTGTCTATCTTGTTTATATTTGATTTGAACCGATATTTTTTTGCTAAGTGTGATTTGAATGATTCTGGTTAATTTAATTCGTTACTTTTCTCCATATTATCTGATTGGGTCTGAATAAGAGTTTGACTTGATTTGACCATGAGGCTGGTTGGAACTAGCGAGATCAAAATGGATTTTCTTTCACATGCCTGCTCTGGTTTAGTATTTGTCACCCTTGATTTCTTGTTTTCTTTTTTTTTTAGATGAGGCAAAGGTTGTTTCTAGAAAGGTAATGGAGTTTGCACTATTTTCTTATACCAATATGATTTGAACATTTCGTTCCAATCCTATAGTAATTTCTGTGGTTCAACATGGCGCGGTACTTTACTTTTGATCCCAGTCTAACGTGAAGTAATCACCTCACGACCGAAATTCCTCCTCGGCGGCTGAGGATGAATCCAGACCAACCGATTCCCGCCCCCCCCCCCACCCCTCCCCATTTGTTCCAAAATCACTCCCTTCCTCAAAATTTTCACAGTGTCCCAGACGACGAATATGACAATCAAAGCAAACTGCACGTGAATTTGAAGGCGAAGGGGAGTAACTCGGGACCTGAGCCCAAACCACTGCCCAACCTCTTCCCGAACAACCTTCCGGTGAGTGATGTGGGGAATGGTCCACAACCAGCCTCATGAAGGCAACACAGGCACGGGCCCATTTCCATTTCACCTGTTACACAGGGCAGGTTATTGTGGGGGGCACGTGCTTTGAACGAGGTGCTTCTGGGCTAGACCCCTAATCACTCCGCGGGGAATGGGTTCGGATCCCGAGCAGGGAGTACTCTGGCTCATGTCCAGAATCACCCCATCATCCAATATAAGTGTGCCGCGCTTTGATTGATACGTTTTGTGTTTGGCAGCACACTTTGAGGATGACGACAGAAGGAGAGGGTTCATAACAAACTAGGGTGAGGGGGGAGGGGTTAGAGAGTAAGTCTGAATGTAATCCCCCGGGGGAGTGGGGTGGGGTGGGGCAAGGGGGGGGGGGGGCGCGATTTTGGTTACCTGCCTTTTATCATGGCCAGGGAGTGATGCTGGGCGTGGAGTGATTACAGAATGTTGCAGCGAGTACCAGTCTCTGGTCCCTGGTCCCTGGCCCTCTCATTGTGATTCAGCATGATTCGGTATTTTAAGTCCATTTCGGTCCTATTCATGCTTCATTTTGCAGCTTACGGTACCAGTGTGGTTCAGAATAATGGTGTGTTTCATGTCCTATTCCCGTGCTATAGTATGTTCACAATAATGGCGTATTTTATGTCCTATTCCCGTGCTAAGGTATGTTCAGAAGTAAGGGTTATTTCATGTCCTATTCCCGTGCTATGGTATTTCAGAAATACGGGTTATTTCATGTCCTATTCCCGTGCTAAGGTATGTTCAGAATAAAGGGTTATTTCATGTCCTATTCCCGTGCTAAGGTATGTTCAGAATAAGGGTTGTTTTATGTCCTATTCCCGTGCTAAGGTATGTTCGAAATAAGGGTATTTCATGTCCTATTCCCGTGCTAAGGTATGTTCAGAATAAGGTTATTTCATGTCCTATTACCGTGCTAGGTATGTTCAGAAATAAGGGCTATTTCATGTCCTATTCCCGTGCTATGGTATGTTCAGAATAAGGCGTATTTCATGTCCTATTCCCGTGCTATGGTATGTTCAGAATAAGGGTTATTTCATGTCCTATTCCCGTGCTAAGGTATGTTCAGAAATATGGGTTATTCATGTCCTATTCCCGTGCTATGGTTATCAGCATTACTCATTATGACAGGGGACTTTCATGTCTTATTCCGGTCCCATTGTACAAGTGTGGTTCAGAATAATGAAATATTTTATGTTTTTTTTCTTCCGGTCCTATGGTACGAGCATGGATCAGAATAATGAGGGCTATTGTGTTTGATCCCTTTCCCATGGTATCCGTGTGATTCAGAATAATGAGGATATTGAGTTTTATTCCGGTCCTATGGTATCATGTGGTTCAGAATAATGAGGGATGTTGTGTTTTATCCCGTTCCTAATGGTATTAGTGTTGCTCAGAATAATGAAGGATATTGTGTTTTATCCCTTTCCTATGGTATCCATGTGGTTCAGAACAATGAGGGATATTGAGTTTTATTCCGGTCCTATGGTATCAGTGTGGTTCAGAATCATGGAGTATTTTATCTTTCATTTCGGTCCTATGGTATCAGTGATGTTCGGAATGATTGGGGCCTTTTCTTTCTATTTGTTGTTGTTGTTGTTGTCCCATCTTCTGTGCCACCTCAGTGGCAGTGCACCCACGCCGCTCATTCCGACACCCTGTCCACAGCCACAGCCCGGTCAGTCCCGCCATAACCCCGGCACCGGCGATCCACAATGAGCAGTCAATGTCAAAAAGTCGTCATAAGGCAACCCACCAGAGGAGACACTGCACTGCTGCCGAGTCACTTCGGTGGTGTTCAGTGGTGCCTGTTCTGATCTAACATACGCAGGACACCACCTACAAAAGCCCTGTACTGACGACAATAATTGCTTAGTCGCGGAGCTGGCGTGAGTGAGCTCTCCCTCCGGAGGGCGCCACCACGTCCATCCAACGACAGCCCCCATGGATTCGCAGATACCGCGTACGGTGACCCCGACGGAATCAAACCAAGGCCACAGACGTGGAGAGGACATCGAAACGGGTCACCATGAGAACAGGGAATGAAAAGCCACATAATTTGAGACTTGTTTATGCTGATCGAAGAGAATGAGGATGATTAAGATGATGCTACGGATTTCCATTCCGGCCTGAGAGACTGCATGATAGGGCTGTACTCTACGCTTCTTTTCAGAATATATCCCGGCGTCAACCAGGCCCGAGAGATACAGACACCTGCAGTGTTGGTCAGGAAATTTGAGCAACATTCTCAGAGACGCAACCATTAAGTGGATGAAACTCGACTGTGTGGTCCCAGTCTTCCCAACTGAGTCCGCAGCAACTCAACTCTGGGCAGGAGCCGGTCGGGGCAGAAAACCCTCATAACTCTGTCTGTCTGTTTGTCTGTCCGTCTCTCCACACACACACACACACACACACACACACACACACACACACACACACACCACACACACACACACACACACGCACGCACGCACGCAAAGCACGCACGCACGCACGCACGCACGCACACACACACACACACACACACACACACACACACACACACACACACACACACACACATCGATAAAGGAGAGAAAAAAGAGCAAACTTTCAAACAGCCCCAATCTCCGACACCGCTTCTTTCCCCTTATAAGGCGTTTCACTACAAACAAGGAAAGCGTCACCTTGTCCACACCCGATTGGAAGTGAGAAAAGAAGACTCTTCAGTAACCCAGGGCTGCATGTTATCCCCGCCTCCCACCCCTAACCCCCTCTCACCGTTCCCCACTTCCCTTTTTCTCCACATGTATTATAGTTAAATAAAACATACGTTTGTTTGTGCCAAAGTTTTTTTGTTTTGTTTTGTTTTTTGTTTTCGCATTGACTCTAACTTCTGATTCTCCAACGCATTATCAAGGGCTCAGTCACACCAAGAGAGAGAGAGAGAGAGAGCGAGCGAGAGGAGAGAGAGAGAGAGAGAGAGAGAGAGAGAGAGAGAGAGAGAGAGAGAGAGAGAGGAGAGGAGAGAGAGAGAGAGAGAGAGAGGAGAGAGAGAGAGAGAGGAGAGAAGAGAGAGAGAGAGAGAGAGAGAGAGAGAGAGAGAAGAGAGAGAGAGAGGAGGAGGGGGAGAGAGAGAGAGAGAGAGAGAGAGAGAGAGAGCGAGAGAGAGAGAGAGAGAGAGAGAGAGAGAGAGAAGGGAGAGAGAGATGAGGAGAGAGAGAGAGAGAGAGAGAGAGAGAGAGAGAGAGAGAGAGAGAGAGAGAGAGAGAAGAGAAGAAGACAGATCAGTATCACACCACCATCCCTTTACTCGTAATTGCGAACACGAAGTACTCATTTACCTTTTGCCAAAACAAAACAGTCTTCATTCTGCATTTTTGGTCCAGATTCTTAGCCAATCTTAATGGCTTCGCCGTTGGCTGTTCCATCTTCCTCCCGAGTTTTATAAAAATCGGATCGCAGTTTCGCTTGATTTTGTTGCCAACAGACAGACAGAAAAGACGGACAGACAGACGGACAGACAGACAGACAGACAGACAGACAGATGGACAGACTGAAAAAAAAACAGACGGGGAAATGAAAACATACTTTCCCCAGTGGGAATAAAATAAAAAACGATGTAAAACACAACAGACAAAAAAAGAACAATAAAAATCTCACGATTCCAGAGGGCAGTGGTCAGCAGTTTACGTGTGAAGTAAATGTATTACCAGGGCAGCACAGACCGGTTTAC
>CM031608.1:87940935-87976908 GCA_018398815.1 Conus ventricosus | reverse complement strand
TTACGTGTGCTTGCTCACGCTGCACGGAGAGTGTCTGACAACGGCTGTACAGGTATGAGTGTCTGACTAACGCTGTACAGGTATGAGCTGTCTCAACGCTGTACAGGTATGAGTGTCTTGTACTCACGCGTACGGGTATGAGTGTCTTCTACGCTGTTACAGGTATGAGGTCTGACTAACGCTGTACAGGTATGAGTGTCTTTCTCACGCTGTACGGTATGAGTGTCTTCTCACGCTGTACAGGTAGAGTGTCTGACTAGTGACATATGAGTGTCTTTCTGTTACAGTTGGTGCTTTCTCACGCGTACGTATGAGTGTCTGACTAACGCTGTACAGGTATGAGTGTCTGTGTATTCTCAACGCTGTACAGGTATGAGTGTCTGACTAACGCTGTACAGGTATGAGTGTCGACTAACGCGTACAGTATGAGTGTCTACTAACGCTGTACAGGTATGAGTGTCTGACTAACGCTGTACAGGTATGATGTCTGTGTCACCGATCTGTATCAGCGTGGAAATCGTACAGACGCGCCGACGGCTCTGTATCGATTCGTAGCATCATTCCACGATGGGGGTGTAGGCTTACCGGGCCATATATGGTAGTTGTTGGGTTCAGGAAGGATGGTGGGGGTGTTGGATACCTGTATGTTCCATTCATATACTGGGTGTGCGTTTGCTACCAGGCACAGGCAGGGAAAGGATAAGTGTGGGGAAAGAGGGGGTTAGCCTTCCGTCTCCTGTTTTGTGTCGTGTGGAGTCCCGTTGCACGTGCAGTGTTGTAGAGTTCAGAACTCAGCAAGGAGTGAGTGCTGAGTCATCAGGCTTTAAAGTTTGGTGGGGCCGGGTGGCTATCACTTCGGTCAAATCCTTGGTGAAGAGCAGTTGGGCTCTTGTTCTGGTGCCAGCGTTTGTGCTGTGGGTCCGACTTCGGTCGACATGGTGAGCCGGCCCTCGTGAGCGTTTTGCTCTTGGTCGTGCAGTCGTCGGTGTTTCGGTGTCCTGCGACCCTGAGGTTCAGGTGCTGGGGTGGCCAGCCGCAGTTGTTGTCATCGTTCTGTGTTGTAGCAGGTATGTGGAGTTAGTTAAGGTGATCGTAGTGTAGTGTTAAGGATGGCGTTGTCTTGTGCACATTTCTGTCGACTTGTACAAACGTGTAAAAATATGAGCTCATATTTTGAATCAATTTCCGGTTTTCTTAGGGAAAAGGAAGAGGGAGAAAATGAAGGAAAGAAAATAAGGACTAAAACGAAGCAAGCTGAGAAAGTGTGATGGTGGTTTGTGACCAGTGGTTGTGTTGAGAGGTGCAAACAAGGAAAAGAAAAAGGAAAGAAGGAAATTTGGTTGTGAAGTTTTGAATGGAAATGTAAATAGTTATCATTGGTTCGATCATGATGTTTGGATTGAGTTGTTACTTATTCGTGACAGGGGGTTCGAACGGAAAATGCTTTCGGGAAGCATAGACAAGGTGTGTTGGCCATTGGGTGCTGTAGAGGTTATGATTGTGCCGTGTCATGGAAGTTAATTAGAAAGGATAAGTATTGGGTAGTTGTGTGAAGAAGTACTGGTGTCAAGCCGCGCGGTTTTGTAGGGTGTGGGTACCCTAATTCAATAATATAGATTTAAGATTGTTCTACATTGTTGATTTGTGGGAGTGTGCTAATGCCTTGCGTGATTGCCAAGGGGATATACCTGTCCTGTCCCATTGGTTTTCTTTGGAATCGAGACATGATATTTGTGGTTGTTACAATATGACTGAGAATGTGTGTGTGGGAAGGTGTATTATGGAGTAGAGAGAACTGATAAATACCAATCCTGACTCAAAACCGCTCTCAACCAGTTCGAGCGGTTTTGAGTCGGAATTGGTATTTATCAGTTCTCTCCTAGTAAACCCTACAAACAAACATTGTGTAGGGTTATCCGTTTTAATACTAATTTACTAAACTTTTCAGATTTTAGTTTTTGCTTAATCCTGTGTTTTTCCTGATCATTTTCAATAAACATCATTTTCGCGCAAACATTCTTCAAATGAGTCTCTGTCTTTCATGTGAAATAACACTACAGTCTTTAACTGTTCTCTAAAGTCTTTTAAAACCGAGTTATATTTCTGGCATAAAATCCACACTTATCCCATCATGTCTTCCGCTGAAAGCCAGCTTTGACAAAGTGTTTTCTCTTTTTAACTATATCTTTTCTGCCGAACAGTCATCTATAATAAAGAGTGTTTGCGTTCCTTCAAACACTTATAAAAGTATTCTAAACACTCACTCAGTTTAGTGCTAGGATTAACTAAATATACGTCATTGTCTGCCCATATAAACCTTCTATCATGATATGCTTTGTTCCTTTTAAGTGTTGGACAGAAAATCACAATATGATCAAAATTATAGCGATAAACTGTTTGTAATAAGTCTAGGACAATATTGTTTTTCCACAACCAGTCTGCCACAAATCATTGAACAATGAGGGGATTTTATCATAAAGTTAACTGCTCCATAGTTTTTATAACAGAATTTAATTTAATCCAGTTATTATTTTTATCATACTCTCCGTCAAACTTGTTCAGTATAATAAAAACCCTATGAGGCCTAAATGTGTAAGATTAAATCCAATTCAGTTCTGTAAGATTGTTTCTATTTAAGTCAACATTGATTTTGTTGCTTGTTATGATCTTAATATCCTCACCATTGTGAAGAACGACGATGGTAACGTTAAGGCGTTTAACGTCTAATTTGCCAGCTAATATTAATTCCTTTTATAGGACGTCACTAACGCCACAACCCCATCCCTTTCTACATCTTTAAAGACAGAAATTTCAAATATCATTGTGAACGTGTCTCCAAATTTTCTGCTTGGAAAGAACTGTAATTTTGTAGAAGCTTTTTTTAAACTGTTTCTTTTCTGTGGAGGATGTACTGTTTTTTCCCATACGGCGTTATTTCAATTTCTTTCCGACAATTGTCGTCCGGCATAAGACTTACATTTTAAAGGGCCAGAGTTGAATGCTTTTCTGAACTTTTTGACGGCTAAAATATTAAAGGGGCTTATAAAATTCAAATTTTATGTCCCATTCTAAATATGGTTCTAAGTGCCATTTGAGGTCAGGTTTTCGAACTATTTATATTCATACGGCCAACATTATTTGCCTCTAAAATTGCGCAGTTCTATTTTAGGAACTTTTTGCTGTCCCCAACCTCTTTGCGTTTATAATCACCATCTTTAATGTACTAAAAACCCATACAAAGCGCCTACCGCCTTTCTGTTCAAAGCCGCAACATCTGAAAAGGTTTTTTAATTCTAAGGTTATACACCTTAAAAGGCGCAAATGTAACTCCTGATTCTTCTGGTCCACGCGACATGTTTTAGTACAACAATTATTTTATTTCAAAAACAATGTGCAGGTTTATCACATTCACCAACTTTCCCCGCTTGCTTTGATTTTTATATTAATGATCCGCCCTCCCACAAACAAATCTTTAAACTGTAAATTAGGGAAAATGTATAATTTCATAATCGCAATATGCAGCTTTCCCTGACGGAAGAGCTCTTAAAACAGTTGAGGCCTTCCATCAAATAAGTTTTCATCAGTGCTCACTCATCCAAATGAACATAGAGTAATGAATGTAATGCAAGATCGAGCGGATTTCCCCTAAATAAGTAGTTTTTTTTTGACGTAACTCTAAAACTATGAACGCCCGATTGGCAGTTGTAAAGCCTAACATTTTAGCTAGCTCTTTATCAAAATAGTACCCTACTTCTTCTTCTTCAGGTTGAAGGGCAACATTGTTTTCAGATTCGCATTGTTAAGTTTGAGAGCAATGTCGGATGTTTCTCCAGTGCTTCTTTTAGTGAGCAAAACCGTTAATAACCATCAGGTATGGTTAACTGGCTAAATAATTGGCCTCTATTATTAACTTTTTTGTAATCTTCAAATTCTCCTTGGGCTTTGCTTATTTAAACTAAGACTTTGTAGAATATTTTCATGGAGCGCGGTGAACCGTTCTGGTTCGCATTGTTATTAATAGCATGTCTATAAAACGAAGGCGGTCTTGAGTTGTTATTGTAACAAACCATTTTTAAATCAAATTAAAATGAGTGCATTCAAATTTCTGATGCAAAATTTTCTGTTGGCCGCACTTACAATCTTAAAAATATAAACAACTGACACCCTCGTCATTTCTTTGACCCAGACTGACACCTTTCATAAAAGGTAAGTACTCCATTAATCAGATATCTAACCCCTATTAAAAACGACTCATCCCAAAAGTGTGGTTCAGTATCCCGAGCAGTTTTATCAGAACCAGTTAAACTTTGCTGTGTTTTGTGCATCAACTGGGTGTGAGTGTCGTATGCTGATCACTTAAAAGCATTCTTATCCTTTGGTTAGGTCAGTGTATAGATTTCATTTCTAATTACGCCTTCAGACGTACTTGTGGTCTGATCTGCACGAGCCATTACATAATGACAAACGTTTAATCCATTCAGCAACAGAATAGTCATGAAGCTTTGAAAGAATTTGTAACGAATTAAATAATAACATCAGACGACTTTAGACCAAAAGTCGGATCCTTAATCATGGGCTTAGGCACCCTTATTATTGGGGGTGCACAGAAAGTATAAGTATGATTGGAATCCTCCTTACACATCTTTCTCTTTCCTGACAGTGTTCACCTCGGGTCCATGGAGAAGAGCATGAACCGCCATGGACAACATTTATCTTAGACACTTCTAAAGGCTAAACTAAATCAGGATAGAACGAATAAATGACTCTATCGTATCTTACGGTTTGTGTTTGCTAGGTTCACAAGCACAGGCATAAAAGATCGAGCTAATGATCCTTCTAATGGCTTTGTGCACAAAAACAGATACTCTAGCAAAATTTAGAGGATGCATTAATTCTACAGTTGATTTACCTTCAAGTATAAAAATGGTACCAGTGTTTTACAATACGCAGATTCAAAGTTAGATTGCTGTTGGCACTGGTTATTACATGCTACCTTCTGACCTCAGACTCAGGTAGGAACAATATAGGAACTACAACAATGAAATTCTTGTTGCAGGAAATGAACAGAAGGTGCGACAAAACGACATAAATTCTTGAAGCAGTAATATTGCAAGCAGTTAAAAAAACAAGATGGATCCCCCCATGATAAGTCATCCAATCCCGTGGCCCAAAGCACCACGGCCATTGAAGATTTCAGCAAAGCTCGGCGGACTCTGTTGCGATGGACCATGAATATGAAAAGACAGCGCTTGTTCTTGCATGAACTGGCCTAGGATTACTCGGTCTTTATTTATAAATATGTAATCCCAACTATAAGGACTAATGCCCATAAGTGCTCGGCCATAAAGCAACTACGTGCTTGCAGTAGACAAAAAGCCAGCTAACAATACCTCCTAAATATACCAGGTTAAAAGAGTCTATAGCTTACCAGTATTTTTTTTTTAAAACTCGCAAGATGATCAAGCTGTTTTTTTACCCTGATTTATCAGGTGGAGCGATGGGATGGAGACACTGGACTTTGACCTCCACCGCACCTGGTAAAGCACAACACACGTGTGCTTATTGCAATCCTAAGTGTTATAACGCTTGCTAATGTGACTCCTGCTCTCTAAACAGTGTTCGTATCGTTCTGCTAGCGTTGTGTCTTATATAAAAATTCTTTGGAGCGTTTCTCTTATTCTGCTCAATTGAGTTCGTAATTGTTCTCGGTTAGTAGACACACTTCTAGTCTTGCTGATCTCTCTTGTTCAAGATCTTTTGTATTTGGGTTATTCTTAAAATTTAATTCAAGCCCTAAGTTGGGCGTCATCACCTCAAGAGTTTTTCTTTTCTTTTTTATATGCTCATCTATTTCACCAGTTTTGCTAAAATTGTTGTTAATTCGCTCTAATGGCTCTTAGAAGCATGATCAAGGGCCCGCTATTCTCGCCATGGGTAGTGGTGAGTGTGTATAGTCTTTAACGTGTTTCTCTGAAAAAACTGGTTTCTGCTTTATTGCATTATTAATTGCCTGTGATTGACTTTAATTTTTTAGTTCCCTGTTTTGCATTTGGTTATACTGTCGGGAGTTCCTGCATGTGTTTTGAAGTTAGCAACTGCATCCCTATCTAATTTTTTGGTTTAGTAATGCAAGGCGATTTTGATCGCTCACACTGAGCCTTGTATAATTGTACTCTTTTTTAAAACTGTGATTGAGTCTGGTTTAGAAGATGTAAGCTGGGAACAAGGTGTCTTGGTCGCTCCTCACAACAAATGGTCATCTTTTACATTCAAAATTCATAGGGTCTATAAATTCGGGAGGTTTTTGGCTAAACTTTGTTATAATGATCTAACCTTAATTCTCTGTTAATTCACGCCGCCAATGAGTGCGCTGAGAGATGCTGTGTCAAAGGGATCATTCACTCATGTTCGTCTCCAGGATTCAAAAACATCCTCTTCATCTTCCATTGGCCTAGCCATGTTTCTTTAATAATTACTTTTTATTTTGGTTTTTAAAAAATGCCACAAGCATATGGTGGATTCTTGACCGCATAGAAGATGACAGAGCCCTTTGGCGTGAAGGGAAATAATGCGGAATATTACTGTTTCCAAATAATCCATCTACTATTGATGCGGATCAAATCTTACTGGTCAAATTCCGTCCTAGGAGCGGATGAAGTGATTGTGCAGGCTTGGATTTTCTTTCCAAATAGTCTCCTTCAACAACAGACCCAAAAGGTCAGTTGTACAGATCTGGGGCGGGCAATCGTTAAGAAAATTTCCTATTAAAAACTTGAGGGCAAGAAATATGTTCTTTACCATAATGCAGACATATTTTTAACTTTCTGATCTATGGCTAACCTGGGAATGAAAGGGCGATCTTGCGTTTCAAGGAACTTGAAAATGAAGAAGATAAAACTTAGGGGGGGGGGATTTTTTAGGGGGCCCGCCCCGGGGCCAATCCCGCAGATGCTAAAGCAGCAAAAGTCTGTAGCTGTAAATTTTGGCGTATGGAAATCGCTTTTCCATTCCTTAGATTTTGTAGTAGTTAATAAAGCGCTGCGCCGTACTTTCAAGGAGCATTAAAGACAGACTGTCATATGAACTAACTTTTAATGAATACATACGTGTTATCAGATCTCAGAACACGAAGCAAAGGACAGCATTTTCTTGAAATCTTGTTTGAGTTAGTTTGACGTTGTTAGCAACCCTAATTTAGCAAGGCTGATTGAAGCAACAAAATCAGTCAAAATTTAGCAATATATTACGATGAGTGATTCATCATAAACATATCCCAGATGGAGGGCAGACGCTATATGGAATTTTAGTTTTAGTGTGCAGCAAGATCGCTTAAAGGTATTTTATTTGCATGTGCGAAGATGAAGAACCGTTCAAAAGTGGAAGTGAAAAGAGTTTTTATAATCCAATAATAATAAACGAAGTAACAATGTTCGATTGAGGGTAGTCCTAACCAATTCTACGCTAGCGGGCTTAAACCTTATCAGCATTTTGATGAATAAGAAACTGTTTGGAGGCGGGAGGTTGTAAGTAATCTCCAACAGTTGACTTGTGTCTAAGTTTACATCTTACAATGTTAGCTTGATGCGTATTTAACAACAAAATAGGTTTATGGATTGACTAAGGTCAACAGAGGATATCAGTTGCATGGAAGCGGAGAAACTGAGAGAGGGGTACGTAATAAACATTCAAAATTGATAAAGAAGAAGAAAGAAGCGATAATAACCGCTTAATGTACATTTGTTTTTAATATATGTTGGGCAAGCTGAATATTCAAGATAACGGATTAAAAGATTTCATTACTAAATTATTTTTTATTTTTAAAAAGCATGTCTGTCAGGTTTATCCAAATGTGCCTACGCGCCAGAAATCGCAAGGAAGGGATAGTAGAAAAGCCTACATGAAAACCTTCAGATTAACCAACCATTACACAAAATGAACAAAAACTAGAGCAAGGGACCTTTCAAAATACAGCAAACCCAAACGAAGGTTTTTCTGCTGCCTTATAATGCGGGTAATTATGTTAATACTGGGGCTTCGACTAAAGTTGCTTATCAGCAGGAACGAGTATTGGTCTAGCAACGGGCATAGGGCGCACCGCGGCTTTACTCTAGGCTGTTTGTCTTTAAGCTCTTGCCTTGTGGTCATTAGCTGTAGTGCTGTTAGACAAAAAATTAAACTAAACTCCCAAAGCACACAGTAATGGGGTTAACTAATAACGGCTAAACTAGCGCGTTCTAACTGACAATAATTAACGCGCTAGTTGACTCAAACATCACGGATGAAGAATTTATTCGGTTTATAGGCCGATTTTGATGACTAATTAAGACAAAAGTTTGATCTTCTAAGAAAGGCGAGGACAACTTTTTTCTCACCAGCCATGATGCGAGCAGCTCCAAGGGAAGCTTAAAAAAAGTAAACGAGACATTATTCTCTGTTCTAAACAGTCACTGTAACAACATCGAAGGTGTTTATACTTTAGTTTATGAGTCCAAGCTACAAAAAGACCGTTGATATTGATTGGATTAATTATTTTTTTTATTTAAAAAAATATTTTGAGTTAGAAAAGAAACTCAACATGGCTAAGTTATATGAAGGACCAGACGTTTTGTTTGGATGGAATGCTCGAGAAAGAGCGTTTGTCAAGAGCATGAAATGATAATTGGATTAGAAGTTATCATCCAGAAAACGTGCGGGCATGCGTTGTACATGCAATTCTCAAGTCCCAGTAGAAAATAACAATAGACCCGCAGTTAAGTAATGTTAGCTGTTTTAATCGACTATATAACAATGAATGAAGAAAATCTTGAAGTCTGGGTTCTTCGACTAAAAAACTGACTATTCTTTCTCATATTGACTTAAACTCCCGGTTGCGGGAGACCAGCTGCTACACAGTTTGATGTGGCCGCTGAAGAAGACAAAATGAGAGGTCTGGTTGGTCAGAGGGCGAAGTCTAGAGATCGATTAAAAACAGTTAAGTATGGCGCCGATTGTTGGTAAGGCTTACTTTCCATACCTCCAGCATTAGTTGCAAAAAAAGCAGTTCCTAACATAAAGAATTCAGACAACAAATTTTTCATGTGGTGTGTTTCGCAAGGCTGCATCACGTCGGCAAAAAAAACCAAGAGAGAGTATCTAACTATCAGCTTTCATCAATGATCTTAACTTTAGTGGGGTTTGTCCTTTTGTTTGCGTTGGATTCATTGATCGGTTTGAAGAAACAAACAAAGCCAATAACTGTTAATGTATACTCATGGGAATGAGGAGGAAACAGATATTCTAAGGGCGATTAAAGTGTCTATAGGAACAGCCCAACAATTGGCGAACCAGACAAAATAATGTTGACTTAATACTGATGTTTTCACTGCAGGGCTACGCATTACACTTTGATACGGAACAATGAGTAAACTAATGAGATACTTAAAAAGATGGAAATAAAACAAGAATTCTGTAGAAAATGTTTAACAAGAATTCGTTGTCAAAGCGGCGAGTTAGTGAACATAAGAAACACTTTATGTCCAGTTGACGTAATACAGAAATAATTAGCCCCCACCAGGATCTAAAGTTAGTTTAAGAACTGGAAACGGATGCAAAATTCTCCATATGTTGTTTACGCAGACTTTGAATCACTCATTGTTCCTTATGAAGGGCCAGCGCCACAAAAACTTCGAAAAACAGTCTTAATGAGTAATCATCAGATTTGTTCATTTGCTTTCATTATTGTCAGGTCGGATGGCGTTCATTCAGAGCCAGAATTATATAGAGGGCCTAATGCTGCAAAATACTTCTTAGAACGCATGCAGAAAGTGCGTAATGACTGTTCTAATAATCTGAATTTATCTGAAATCAAGATGACGCCTGAAGACCAAGAACTGTATGACGCAGCCACTCACTGTTGGATTTGTGGTTTAGGTCTCTCATCAGACGCAGAGAATCCAACAGTAAGAGACCATGATCACATTAGCGGAAAGTTCAGAGGAGCAGCGCACAGTAAATGCAATCTTCAACTAAAGTTTGATCCTAAGACATGGAAGCTGCCCATCGTCTTTCATAACTTGCGAGGTTACGACTCTCATCTTATAATGAAAGCAGTGGACGATGCCTTCAGGGTGTCATGCATTGCACAGTCATCAGAAAAGTACATGTGCTTTAATCTAAATAACATGTCTTTTTATGACTCTATGCAACACATGATGGGTTCATTAGAGTCACTGGCTATGTCCTTAAAGTCCTGCCCAATAACGGAAGAATATTTTGACTCAACTCTTGTTAGAAAGGGCGGTTTAAACACCCCATATGAGTACATGAACAGTTGGAAAGGTTTGATGAAGAATACGACTTCCACCTAAAGGGCGCGTTCTTATTCTAGTACTTAGAGGAAAGGACATCAAGTGATTCTGATTAACCAGCATGCTCAAGAGCGTGGCAGAAGGTAGAGTGTAAAACAATGGGGAACTTACCTGACTCCTACTTGAGGGCTGATACATGTGTTGTTGCGGGAACGTTTTTGAAAATTACAGAAAGACCTGCATGAAACATTACAGCCTGGACCTGCGCATTATATTTCTGCGCCCAGGGATGAGCTGGATGCTTTCCTTAAAGTTTACTGGAGTCCAGATTGATTTATTGTCAATTTACCAATTATGCAGGATGATTGAAAACGGATTGCGCGAGGAATATAGTATGGCTCGCATCAGTACTGTAAAGCAAACAACAAATACTTGGAAACGACAATGACCAGTAAAAAGTCTAACTATCTCAAGTATTTAGATGCAAATCAATCTGTATGTTGGGCAATGGCGCAATCGCTTCCTACGTCAACTTTAAAATGTATACAACAGGCGGCGAGCCGAATAATATTCAAAAGGCATTAAGTGTTGGGCAGTTTTTAACGCCTGAACAACAGCGTGGTTTCATTCTAGAAGTTGACTAGAATATCCTCATGAACTCCATGACCTGCATAAAAGGACTATCATTAGCAGCATGAAAGTCTAAAGAATGATCCAAGAGAGCCGCCTAAACTTTGCCTAATCTTCGAGGCAAAAAAAATTATGTCCCAGTCAGTACAGCTCTACAAAATTTTTGTTTTTTTAATTTTTTGTTTTAAGACATGGTTTGAATTACCAGCAGTTTCATCGCATATATTGCTTTGATCAAGAACAGTTCAAGGAAACCATACATCTTGAAGAACACTGATCTTAGAACTAAATCCACAGAATGCATCAGAAAAGACGTTTTCCAAGCTGATGAACAACAGACTGTTGTGAAAAGACTAGAGAATCCGCACAAGCGTAAAGATGTCAGATTAGTCACCAAGAGAACGAACAATTTAAGCTGACTTCAAAACCTAAATATCAGACTTTAGAAGATTTCATGATCAGCTTTTTGCACAATGATGAAAAAAAAGAAATCAATTAGTCAAGCCTGTATTTATTGGGTTTACTGTTTTAGAATTATCAAACTTTTGATGTTAGAATTTCTTAATGACTACCTTTTAGCCCACGTATACCTGATCCAGAGTACTTTACACAGATAAGATAGTTTTGTTATAGATATCCTACTGAAGACAACTATAAAGACAGGAAATAAATAGCTAAAGGAGGCGAGTGATGGGATAATACATCTGATAACCCCTAAGATTCGCCTTTGCATTCAATTACTAATAAAAGGTTTAGGAAAATGAAGGGATGAATTATCCGAGGGTGGATCAAGGATTTGGTTTGTTTAAGGTCAAAATGGTACAGTATTTCGAGAAAAACAGGAGAAAATTCATAAGTAGCAAAGGGAATATCTCGCATTGTTGGGCAGTCAAACAAATCACATGACAACTACAAAGAAGCATTGTTTGGCAATAAGACTTTTCATCATGACAACGTAAAACTGCGATCTAATCTACAGAATCAACACAACATTTAACAAGAATCATAGATAAGAACAAACTCAAAACTTGAGTTTGTTTAATCCGAAGTTTTCATATAATGCAATCGGCATTTGGAGGACCGCATAAACGGGGGTTTATATTTTCATCAACTTTTATTATATGATCAATCAAAGCTCATCCAAACATTTAAATCTTTTCTCATGTATTTTGCTTGACGCGTTCGAATTTTTTTTTATTATTTCAAGATATTCTTTTTCCCCCAATTTGGGTTAGAGTTGATGTGATCAGGTGATGATTTAGCATGCATTGATTTATCCTGAAAATGTTTCCTTAATAGCATTACACGCAATGAAATGATTCCCGTATATTTATCAAGGTCTCTTCCTTACCATTCTTGTTTCGTTCTGCACTTTCCTTCTGAGCTTCCATTTTAAACTCAAATATATTTACGAAAATTAACTAAGCACAGGAACTGTGTCTGGAGGGTCAAAATCATGCAGTTCTTCTTTCACAAAAAGATCATTGAGGACTGGGTTGTTTTGTTGTGGTCAGTTTCTCGTAAATTATACACGGGCGGATTCATCTTTACAATTCTTTTTATTCATACGGTCAACACTCCAAACAGGATCGTTGGCCCTGATGCAGCGTCCCCTTCTGCTTCACTCCGTAAAAAAGGTACCTAACGTTTAAACCAAACCGGTAATAGTTTGCCGATGAAGACTCTACTTCAACAACCATTTATTGTTTTTCTTTGATGCTTGTACTGGTTTTAGTCCTTTAAATTCTTCATTATTTCATTGCGCCGCAAAACTGAGGCAGTCTTCTGACCCATTCTGTGTTGCGAGAATGTCAATCAGCTCTCTGTGATACTGGTAGGAAAAAAGTCTTTCCAGCTAACTTTGTTTATAAAGTTTCAACTAAAGCCTGTGATCGTGAACTCCCGGAATGCCTCTATTTAAATGGTAACTCTACGTTCAAAATAATTGATTCACTTGCCTTTAAAATTCTTTTCCATCAGCAACTTAAACCATGCGAGATAAGATAAAAGGCCTCGTTGGTATATCAGTTGTATGGCAAACAGCAACACAGAAGCACGCTTTGTGTTTTATTGGTTCACATCTTTATATCTGTGAAGCTATGTCAATGACTGTAAGGCGGTACTTAAATCTTTTTCGTCTAATCTATCAGAGGGTAAATATAGAAGGTCCATTTTGAAGGGTGTCGGGCCTTTGTAATTCACAAAGTTGTGGTCCGGAATTCGGTCGAGGCGCAGGTAAATAAATTTGCCAAATCGCTTGTTTAGATTAACCATTCCTTTGCTGTTTGTCACTGACACCTGCCGCCTTGGCTTAGCTTTTGATTGCCGGATTCCCTTCCAATATCCTTTTGGCGAATAATAGATTTTTGTTCATGTTTTTACTCAGCCAATATTATGCCAACAAAATACACACGTCATACCAAAGGCAATAAACGCGATTTCTTTCATCTTTTGTTTTTCTGATGGTTGAAAAAAGTCCACTGAATTTTGGTGGGGGCAAAGTCTCAATTGGTATTTGCCGTTACAAGATAATACTTGTTTTATGCTTGATCAACATCTTTAAATGTGTAAGCTGCATGCCCCTGTTTTTCATGTGTTATTATAAAATCAACTGCTCAAGTCTCGCTTTTCCATAGGCGTCTGTGCAGCTGCTAGTTGCTTCCATAGCTTTGTTATGTCTTTTTTCTCTCGCCCATCCCGCAGTTACTAAATGCAATTTCTTCCCGAAAAGCAAGCGCATTCACCACAACGCCGCCTATCATCATTCCGAGCTAGCCATTTTTTAATAAATGTATTTTTTTCTTACATATTATATTGTCTGGAATTTATTCCTTGCTAACTAGAAAAATCGTTCGAAGCAACGAAGCGCAAAGAGAGCAATTAAGCTTTGCTGAATCCTCAAAGTCTAGTTTGCCAAGATCTGCTGGTTAAATTTCTTAATCAAGCCATTTACCAAGCATTGGAGTATCCTACAACTTAGACCTCCAAAAACATGCAGAATGGTATACAAGTTAGCAACATTTTTTCGGTCGCTCAGTTTTTAGAAATAAAATAATTTATAATAATACAAACATGAACATGATGAGCTGCTTCAGCTCAAGGCAGCCTAACTTCCCTGAACTTATGAATACAAGTTGATGGCCAAGCTGTATGCCCCAAAAGGAGAGGCTGTATTCTTTGGCAAACATGTGAAAAACCAAAACAGTCTTGGAACTGAATTTCAGCATTGAACAGATTCAACAGATGTCGCCGCAAAGACATTTTAAAGTAGCATAACAGGGTATGAAGCGCAGCTGGGGTCTGAATGGGAAAGGTGGGGGCAAACGTTCTTAGTTTGACAAACTACACAGTCAGTAGCTTTGCTCCCATTGAATTCGAAACAAGAATCTTAGCATGATTTAACGCAAGATCCGGTTTAACAAAGTCATTAGATCTCTAGGGTGTGATCTGTATTACAGATTTGGAACATTGTATCGGCCATTAATCATGGGATTAATTACTTTTAAATCATATAGAATTTTATTTCTCTCAAAATGAACGCGCTGGAAAATCAGCAGAATCAGAAAACACTGAATCAGGGGAGAAAGTAAACCAAGCAGAAAATCAGCAGAAAAACGCTTGAATCGGTGAGACCATTAAAACTCCTGGGCGTGATAAGCAGGAAAAAAATACAGAGTGGAACAGACAAAAAAATATTAATGTTACAGAATATGACTCATCAAGAAAACATAACACCGCCAACGCCAGAACAATGATTCAATGCCCCTATAAAAAACTCCATGTGATTCAAGGCCCTACAGCACCAAAGCTTCATGTAATTGAACTTAAAACTGTTGCCATTTTGGGGCGCCCTTGCTGCTGTGGGGGCGTATTAACGTTATAAATATAACACAATGGCAGTCCGAAACAAAAGCATGTCAAAAAAATCAACCGCTAAATACAATAAACAACAGCACTCCACGCACCGCTAAATAACAAAAGATCATTTTGATCCATTTCAGATGAATAATATATTTTAAGAACTTTAATTTTAAATTTAGTTTTTATAAAAATAGAATCATGGCGTATTATAAAAAGAATAAAGTCAATAAATAACGACATGATCTATAAAAGGACTTTCCATAGACCAGAATTGTAATCAATGTGGTTGCTTCGGATGTAAGAACTTCATTAAGATCTATGCAGAAACGCGAGCAAGACATCCTCACGATGACGCGTTTTGAGGCGTGTGTGTACAATATTAGACATCTGCTATTTAAGATAAAAACATAGATTAGTATTTTTTTTGATAATTATAAGATAATCTTGAGAAGAACTTGGTGTACTTAAAGGATGACTTTAGTTATGATCTTGAGGTGGACTTTAATCAAATCTTAATTCAAGAACTTATTAAGAACTTGAAGTAACTTAATTAAAACTTAATTAAGTTCTTAATTAAGTTTTTAATTAAGAACTTGGGGTGACTAAATAGAAAAACTTAATTAAGAACTTGGGGCGACTTGGGGTGGGTGGTGGTGGGGTGGTGTACACAGAGCTTTATTAGTTGTCATGTGTAACACCACTTGGTGCAAGACGTCCTGAAAGACGCCTTTGTATGTGAAGTGGACGTAGACAGCAAAGCGAACGAGGCAGACAAAAAAGTCTGATCTTCTGCACTGCTGTAACCTTTGACAGCGCTCAAAGGGAGAAGGCGCTGGATCTCTCAAAAGGTTGGCCACTGTAACCTTGAGCGCTCTAGGGTGGAGCGCTGGAAAAAACGCTTGCACTGGGACCTTTGACCGCTCTAGGTTCCGCTAAAAACAGCTTGCACTGTAAACTTTAACCGCTCAGGGTGGAACGCTGGATCTCTCAAACGGCTTGGGGGGGGCACGGGGTACCTTTGTCCACTCTAGGGTGGAGCGCTGGAAGACGGCTTGCACCTGTGGACCTTGACCGCCTAGGGTGGGAGCGCTAGTTCTCTCTTCTACGCTGCGGACTTGAGAAGGAGTGTGTGAGGTTGCATTGGTTCTTGTACGGGATATTCCAATAATTTCTAATCTCCTCACTGCTTGAAAACATTAATACAAATCCTTCCTCTAGAGTTAGACTTCTTGAAAAGAAAGACCGACTGTGAAAAACCTTTTACATATGGTTTCAACAAACGAAGCAATTCACTCTAGTTTGCGAGAATATGAAGAGAATATCCCTACATTGCTCTCAACACTCATCCCATTTTTGAGTATGCGCTAGCTCCACTGTCTTTTTCTTGTGAAAAGAACTTGAAGGTCTGATCTAAAAGCCAACATATTGCACGTTAAAACACTTGTTGTAGCTTCCTGCCTTGAAACAGTCCTATAGTTTTTCTTACTATAATGATGGGCCTGCGCCTCAACTCATCCAAAGCACTAACAAAATGTCATGTTACTCAACTGCTCGTCAGTAATTGTCAGCTTAGAAATCCCCACTGTCTTTGTTCTGGCCATGATCAAATATTATATAACAAAACTACCTGCACAAAACCCCGGTAAATATCTTTCTCACTACACCACAACCTTCACAGTCCAACGCCGCCAAGATAAAATACAATACAAACGTCTTGCTGACGTGGCGGGCCACAAAGTGGGAGTGACACGTGACAGTCTAGATAACATTTCGCTAATGCGCCGCCATGTCGCTAGTCCCACACTGAAATAATACACCCCCCCCCCCCACCCCCACCCCTCACCTGGCAACCCAGTCCCTCCCGCTTTTAAATTGATTTCTTTTGGTCGCGGTTTTGTAAGCGGGCCGTGCGCTGTGTGAACGAAGTCGCCCGTCTGCGCCAGCCATAAATTAAGCCGATCAGTTCGCCTCGTGTCAGCCCTAGTCTGTTACACATAGTTTTGGTAGGTAAAATTAATCAGAATAAGTGTGCGGATTTATGTCAAAAAATATAGACTTAGTATTAAACGACAAGTAAGTTTTTGTAAATTAGTATTAAAACGGATAACCCTACACAGTAGTCTGTTTTGTAGATAATCGTTATTTTTTGGTTATTAAAGTCATACTTGTCAGGAACTGTAAATATGGCCGCTTCAGTCACTTTCGCTCCGAAAACTGGTTGGGGCGAAGGTGTGTTAAAGGAGCAGCATATTACAGTTCTCTCATGCAGTTAAAGTAAAACATATAGTCCGAATAGCACAAACCTGTTCTTCAGAAACGTTTAGCCATTTAAAATAACACAACTAAAACACAGTGGTCACCACCGGAGCGCAGTCAAAAACCAACCTTCTTGTGCGGTCCGCTTGAACAACAATAGCAAAACCGGTCTTGTCACTGACCGCCTCGATGCGACGTAGCAATCTAGAATTTTTTCCAAATCATTGCAGATGCAATGTGGTGCAACCCAGCCGAGTGTGATTGCAACCAGAGCGCCTAGCCATGCGCTGTGTAAACGAAGGCCCAAGCCGTAAATTAAGTGATCAGGTTTCGGCCCCCTGTCCCTGCCTGTTCTGTGTACAAAGATTGTAGGTAGAAAATTATCAGAAAAGTGTGGCGGATTTTATGTCATTTATTAAGAGAGAAAGGAAAGGGGAGAAAGAGGTGTGTGTGTGTGTGTGTGTGTGTGTGTGTGTGTGGTGTGTGGTGTGTGTGTGTGGTTTAGTGTGTGTGTGTCTTAGATGTGTGTGATTGCCTGTATGTTTGTTTGTTAGGGTTTACTAGGAGAGAACTGATAAATACCAATTTTCCTGTCTCAAAACCGCTCGAAACGTTGAGACGGTTTCTTGAGTCAATTGTATACAGTTCTCCTCCAGGCTTTCATAATTGTGCCAACCCAGAATGTGGTGTGCGTGGCACCCATTGTATGTGATTACCCATCTAACACACCAGAAAAGAACTGCTTTAATGAGATCAGAGCATTCAATACTTACCAAAAAAGTATGGGGGGTGGTGGGGTGTTGTGTGGTGGCGCGCACATGCGGTGAAAAAAAAAAGTCCAAGACACGGAGACAGAGACAAGTGAGAGAGAGAGAGAGGAGAGAGAGAGAGAGAGAGAGAGAGAGAGACAGACAGAGAGAAAGTCGTGTATGTGTCACTATGTATGTAGAAGAAGCGACGGTGTGTGTGTAAGGTGTGGAGTACACGCAGCGCATGTTGGGGTTAGGTGTGTGAGAGACAGACAGTGTGTATGTGTGTGTTTGTGGGAGCGTGTGTGGTGTGAGAGTGAGAGAGAGAATATGGTTAAGGTCAGTCAGGTCAGGTAATAGGACACAGGCCTTGCGGCCTCTCAACTGTCCTTTCATTTTAAATTTGATGTTCAACATGGCTGAGTACTTACAAGCCCTTGTGCTACTCTATTCACTTCCGTATTTAAATTTTGACATAATTTTTTGGGTAAGAAGAGAAAGAGAGAGTGAGTGCGTTAGAGACACCGTGTGTGTGTGGTGTGTGTGTGTGTGTGTGTTGTGTGTGTGAGTGTACAGGGGTTCCTTACACGACTTCCAAGAACAAAATTCAAGAGTTTTCTAAGGAGTGCCTTTTCTATTTCAGGTTACAATACTTGCTATAAAATTGAAACAGAAACGGCAGTGATTTTCCTGTGTTAAGGTTGATGAAAAAAAAATTACTTCAATTTTTTTTTGTATAAAGAAAATAAAAAAACTTTGTTTTAAAATAATTTTTTCATCAACCGAACAGAGAAAAGTCAACTGCCAGTTCTTTTTTTCCGTTTTATCAGAGTGAGTGTCCAGTACACACACATTAGAAGAAAGTGGGGGTGGGGGGACGGGGTTGTAGGTTGGGGGGGGGGGGGAGAACTAACAACTCAGACTCTTAGTATTATATGCCAAAACACTAAAAATCACAATAATATTCCATTTGTAAGAGAACATACTGACATGCATGTGAAGAGACGGTGGAGAAAAAAAGGGGGGGGTAATAAAAAAAAAAAAAAAAATTAACAAAAAAAAAAAAAAAAACTTGTAAAAAAAAAGTTTACAAACGTCGTCGCGAGCGGGTTAATACCAAGGGAGGTATTTGATAAAAATTGTGAAGTTACAAATTACCTCCCTTGTAATCGTCTGCTAAACCTCCGGGCCAGAGATCTGAAAACCGCGATCATTGGTGCGTGATTAATTTCTGTTTATTTTATTCCTATTTCAATGTTTTATTAAAAAACTTTCAAAGCAAACAATTCCGACATCATGAAAAAGTTAGCACATCGTTTACAAAATTCCAGGACTTTCCAGACCCATGGCCACACATTACCAATTCCAAACTTTTCTTTCCCACCCTGGAAATGGTGTTTCATTTTGCCATACGTTTCCAACTTCAGGACTCTGTACGAACCCTGGACAGTGGCAAAGTGGGTCTCATATTCAAGGTTAGTAGCTGAGTACGATTATAAGTAGATTAGACTAAACACTAACCGAATATTGTACTGATCATATTATGAATTGACTTGTCTAGATTCTGTCCAAGTTGGTATGTTGAACCGGTGCTCACCATGTGCTTTTGGGGCATTTGAAATTGAGGAAAGGATTCCAGGCCATTCTCAGGATATGTAGTAGTGGGCAGATAATATGTTGTGAGCGCAAGTATGCGTGAGGCTTATACGGAGGCGCATGTTAATGCTAGAGAAAAAAAATTTTAATAGATTATTTTTCTCTGCAAGCTTATTCAGTCTCTTTGTGCTCATCCACCTTACATCTCTAGCGGATGAGCAGCGCATAACAGCGTCGAGGACCGGCGAAAAAGGCTACTGGTCTCATTTAGTGGACAGGGGGTGTCCACTGCTCTAGTCTGTATATTTTCTCTCACCTCCTTTAAGGTCATCGGCTAACAATGTGTGCCTAGGCTAGGGTTCATAATTTAGCTCAATACTCCTGAACATTAATATATTACTAATAGAAGAT
Source organism: Conus ventricosus (assembly GCA_018398815.1). Classification (NCBI taxonomy): domain Eukaryota; kingdom Metazoa; phylum Mollusca; class Gastropoda; order Neogastropoda; family Conidae; genus Conus; species Conus ventricosus. The sequence goes on along the minus strand of CM031608.1, from coordinate 87,957,119 downwards.
TTATATAGATAGGGCCTATTTTTCCATGGAAAAACCTTTTATTCCTTTGTTCTATGAAATGACCCTTGCGACTAAGAGAAGAAGTTGTTTAGCTTTGTTAGCAGTAATTGTTTGCTACATTTGAGCTTTCTCATGAGAGAAGTTGGGTGAGAAAATTGTTGTTGCATTGATGTACGAATATGTTTAAATTGTTGGTTAATTTCTGCGCAAGGCTTGAATCTTAATGTATGGAAGAGTTATAAGAATGTGTGAAAGGCATAATGTCCAACGCTAGTGGTTAGGATTGGCCAACTGGCAGGGTAGTTGTTGTTGTGGCAAGATTGATGTATTGTTTATGATGTGTTTTTATCTCACGGTGTGCCTCTGTGTTGAGTTTTTAATAGTAGATATCTCACTATAAAGACTGATGTATTGTTTATGTGTTTGTTTCCCAGGGCCGCCCTTTTCTTCGACGTCATCGGGGGGTTGGCTGGGCCACACGTTTATTTCCCTCCATACCCTGCCTCCCTCCAACCGTGCCCAAATTTACCCTCATTAACCTCACCCAAGTGTCCCTGGTCCTAAGCCGCAAAATACCCATACCCTGCTACCCGTCTCAATGTACCTGCGGAACCCTTAGGGATGGATGATGTTATGCTTGTCTGAACTTTTTGATGATTTTAACCTATTTTTGAATGTTAACCTTAATGGTGGTTTTGATAATCGTTTGCCTCAAAATCAATGGGTTTCAGTTTAAATAAACCAGTGGTTGATTGGGGTCAATTGAATGGGTTGTCAGCGAGACAAATAAAAATATAAGATCAATTGTAAGCCAATTGTTTTGTCTCGTAAAGCAAGAGCCTTCCACGGCCCCTCCTGTAGACAGAGTCAATGTGACTCCCCTGTTCTATAACCTTTGTTCTCTCTCTCTCTCTCTCTCTCTCTCTCCTCTCTCTCTCTCTGTCTCTCTCCCTTCTCTGTCTCTCTCTCTCTCTCTCATCTTGCTCCTACTCTTTTTAAAGTTGGGGATCAGTGTCTGTCTGTCTGTCTTCAATCTGGCGCCCATGTGGGCTAAGGAAGGCTAAAAAAAAAAAAGAATAAAAAAATAAAAATAGATTAAATTAAATAGTTTTATTTAATGAAGATCCCAAGTTGTAAAGCAAAAAGAACAGACCGCATAATTTGTACCATGAAGTACTGAAGGTACACCGCCAGGTAGCTTGAGTGAGGGTGCCCAAGCAGGTGAAGGAAATGGGGGGGAAGAAAGACCAGCAGCACGGTCGCCTGATCTCCAAAACAGCTGGCCGACATGCAGAGGCACTCTCCCCGTCACCCTTCAACCGGCGGCTGCAACGCCACGCGTCATCAACGTCACGGCCAAGCAGCCTGAGGATCAAGACTTCTAGGTTTTGTCCCTCAACCAGGGGATTCTTTTGTAGAGTGGAGCAGCAATGCCTGCAGCACCTACAAGATGGCACGATCCCAGAACTACGGCGAAGATGTTGGCACTCCGGGGACTCGCCTACCAACAGGCAAAGGACTGCAGCGATTCTGCCGACATCCTGAACACTCTCGGGCAGCTACGGGAGGTGAAGACGGTGGACGACCTACTGCTGGAATTCAACACTATGACACTGCAGCCTAAGGAGGCTCCGTCCACCTTCTTGGGACCATTTGTGTCCCCCTGGCGGGGGTGGCGGCAAGGATGAGATGGGGCAGCAGGAGCACGCGGCGGTCTACATGTTTTTCCCGGTCAGTTCCACAATGCTGGGCTCGGAGCTGCGGAACAGCTTTGGTTTTCTCAGGGGAGGCCACTCCAGACCTCACCAGCTACTCCAGACGTACGAGAAGTGGAAGAGATGGGCGAGGAGCCCGTCTCATTCCAAGGACAATAGCAGAGTTCACGCCAATTGCGCAACAATACCGGACCCAGTGGGGACTCGTGACAGCGACCTGGAGACGATCGCCGAGAAGGTGCGCGAGAAGGTTACGACCGACGTTTCACACAACCACCTGGTCCCGGTGCACCCGGGCCAACCTCCACGACCAGGGGGCCGTGCGTCAGGCCGACACGGTTCACTACGCCAGACAGTGCCGGAAACCCGCAGGAACAGCAAAACTCAAACGGCCAGCAGTCGGCGTCGGTCCAGACGCTACTGACAACAATTCAGGACCCACCGAGGGCATGAAAAACACCTCAAGGATGCCATCAACACCATCGAGGCCAGCCGTAACATCCAAGCCTGTCCGCCGAGGGAGTCCGAACGTCAAGCTGAGGCTGGCCAAATATAACCTTCGGGGAAGGTGCCGAGTGCTTCGCATGTCAGCCCTCGTGCCACAAAAACATCAGATGGGACTGAAGGTACGAAGACTGAGTAAGAGAGAAGAACTTGTTATTTTTGTGCAAAACCAGTAGACTGCTGGGGACAGACCAACCTAACCCCAAGAGACACATGGCAGACATCAGCACTGAGGCAGACATTCTGGAGGCCTTGTTGGGCCTCATGTGAAGAGAGATAGAAGTGTAGGGTGAGACAAAATGGTTTTTGACAGTGGGTCCACCACGGGCCAAGTTCCATCGTCTCGGAACAGTTCTATAGGACAGAACCTCGCCCACCTGCAAATACAGTACTGACAACACCCTCAAGGGTGGGGTGCGGGGGACAGATTGTGCCTTACTTGGTTACATAACCATGCCATGTCGTGACCCAAATTTTTAAACCAAAGGTCCTGCAGGGAATAGACATCACTCTGTATCTGTCCTGTGGTCCTGGACCGGGGGGAATGGTCAAGGACAGTTCCGATTATTCGGGAACTAACGTGTTCAAGACCTGCACGAGCTCTGGTAACCGACCATGTCAATGTAGCCACTATTCATGCTGCAAAAGCTGCCGACAGTAGTGATGCAGATGGCAAGTGGGGAACCCCAATCGTCTTGAAGAAGAAGACAGTCATACCCCCTATGGTACGGCCAGTGTGTGGTCAACCCCGGTCAGAAGACCGTCAGACCTTCTCCTCGTGTTGATCAGGAACACGGTGACCAAAGCAAAACGTAAGGTGGGACTGGTAGCAACAAAAGTGGATGTTGAAATTTGCATGATGTGAGATTGACCCTGTTGCAATGGTTCGATGTAGATTGAGTCTTACAGAAGAATTCCAAGATAGGCAGATGTGTATGTTGTTTCGTGCCATGTATGATATGCATAAGGTCTAAGAAAGAGTTTGTGGTTGCCTGAACCACATGGATGTGATACTGAACACGCACCAGTCACGCCAGTTCACAAAATCACACTCACTTCACAGACACAAGGTTTCACTTCTGATTTTCACATGCACAGGGCAGTCCATTATCGGAAGAGTGCACCAGAAGAGGCGGGGCAATCAGTTGGGGGGGGCAGGGAAAATAATTATTGGGGGGATTTAACACATAAATTGGTGGGGTAATTTGGGGGGGTTTTGTATAATAGATAAAGTACTGTTATTCTCATACAGTGTTGACATAAAAAACGGAGTAACAACTTACAGCAATCTGAAAACAATCATTGTCTGAGAGAACCCCTACACAGTGTCTCCAGATACTTGAGTTCAAAGAGCGCATAGGAGACTCCTGGTAGGCAATAAATCATGAATCCAAGGTCGTCCCCCCGTTGCAAGTCCAGTTCTTGGTGAGAAGAAGAACAACGTCCCGGCTTGTGTTGACGATCGAGCCGTCAACCCTTCACCATCAAAGATAGCTATGCATCCCAAAATCGTCGAACGGTTTCCTCACACCAACGCACCAATGGTTCACGAGAATACCGCAGCAAAGCGATTACCAAGTACCACTGACTGAAAGGCGAAACGATCTCGGCATTTAACACACCTTTCGGCTTTTTCCATTTCGAGCGGATCCTTTTGGCCTACTGCAACTCCCACACATTTCACGACTGATGACAAGTGTTTCATTGATATGAACCTCATGAACTGATCGTGTCTTAGATGACATATTATCCATGGTCGACACTGAGGAGCAAGACGGACCATTGGCCCCGCTCGCTGGAACGGCTGAGGACGTTTCAAGCTAAGCTTGACCCACAAAAGTGCCTGTTTGGACAAAGGAGGTTCGCCACTTGGTCACGTCATCTCCGACCAGGGATAAAACCAACCCGGAAGATCATCTGCCTTGACGACCTGGCCGATTCGCGCACATTCCGCGTTAAGCATTCATCGGTTTGCTGGGTTCTAGCCGAAATTCCCTCCCAAGGTCCCCAGATAGCCAAGCCACTCAATGACCTAACTGGCGGTATAGCCCAGGGGCTGCCAAAAAAGGAAAAAAAAACAAAGGCCTACCCTGACATCGGTCCATCACGCAACATGTGGGGAGATCAACACAAGCGGCATCGATGCACTCATCCAGGCATTGACATCTAGCCTCTCCTGGCAGTAAGCTGACCGCACCAAATCATTCATCTCTGCACTGTGGATGCGAGTGGAATCGGAACGTTGCTAGTACTGTACCAGACAAACGGGAAGAACAGTGGGATTGCATATGCCAGCCGATCTCTCAACAAGAAACTGAATCCAACTACCCAGCGCACAAGAGGGAATTCTTTGCCTTGAAGTGGAGCAATGACGGAGAAATTCATGATTATATTCTGGGAACTCAAGTCCACAGTAAGTCACGGATAACAATCCCGGCTGCGGTACATCCTCCACAAAGCAAAGCTTGATGCTGTAGTCAGAGTGGGCTGCTTCTCTTTCATCTATGATTTGATATACAATACAAGAAGGATCCGCCATTTGGATCTGACGGCCTGTCTAGGGCGACATGACCGGAAAAACGGTCTTGAGGACGCGGGGGGGATAAAACCAACAAGTTCCCTGAAACACAAGTTCATCAAAATGGCCACTGACTAGACAAGCAAAACAACGAATGGAAAACTGCAAGCTCCGTGGTGGCAGGCTGTGATGGAAGCCAAGGGCATCAGGCCAACCCAGCAAACAACCGGGCCACCCCCCCCCCCCCGTCTACATGTGTCATCGTGCGTCAGTCATTGAGACGGACACAGAGGAATACCCTGCCAGCAGTGGAACAGCTGTAAAAGGACCCAAGCCTGATTCGTGACGATATCCTGGAGCCAAAGGAGAAACGGGTTGGTACCATCAGTGAAAGAGAGGTGAGAAGACTATACCACTGCTGACCCTACACTGATCGGGATGATTCAAGGTTAGAAAAGGGCCACAGATTGAGTCCAATACACACGGGTTCCTCACCTAGATGAGGTTTTCATCCAAACAAAACAAACGGGTTATAAAGAAGGCGTTCTCCACAGGAAAGTAAGGTGAGGAAGGGAGAGTGAAGTGGCAACTGGTCATTCCCCCTCAAACAGCCAACAGGCAATGTTCAGTGTGCACGAGGATTGTACCATCCCATCGGAGAGTGCACTTCAACAGGCAAGATCTCTGGGTGTTTTTCTGGCCCTTCATTCCCGAGATTTGGAGAGGAAGATCAGGCGATGTGGAGTGTTGTACGGAGGGGAGCTGCCCAAGAAAAGGCTCCTATGGAGACCATCACCTCCAGTGTTCCCCTTGAGCGCCTCTCCATTGACACCTAGCCATCGAGGTCAAGGGCCAGAACAGCATATCCTGGTGATACCGATCACTCACCAAGTTCGGCGTTTACAGTCCGCACACAAGATCAGAAAGCCAAGACTGTGTTGCTCAAGCCTCTGGCAGAACTTCTCCATGAACTACGGTTTCCTCAGCGCATCCTATCAAACCAAGGAAGAGACTTGAGTCAGAGCTGTTGAAAAAGTGTGCCGAGTAGCTGCATCAAGAAGTGCGCACGAACCATACCACCCTGCAGCTCACCTGTTTGAAACTTGAACCGAGAGGATCATCCACCGACTCCGCAGGCCTGAGGAGTGAACAAAGAGGGACAGGAGAAAAATTCTACCAGCATGATGCATGCGTACAACTGCAGCATTCATTCCAGCACCCCTGAGTATCCTGGTCTGTCGGGGACCCATCCACGCTACCGATTGACTGGCAATTTTGGGAATTGATTTAGATGCTTCTCGGAGGAATCACCAAGGCAGTTTTGCAGACATGAAGAACCGTCTCCAAGAGGCCTACAAAACTGCCTCCAAACAACATGACAGGCGTGCCCTTCATGAACAAGGCACATACGACACATCCGCCTACGCTGCGGAACTGAGGTGGGAGACAGAGTCTAGTGTACGACTAGGCCCCAGGATCACCTCAAAAAGTGGGTGACCGTTGGGAAAAGGGTGGTTACGTAGGGTCGACAAGCCTGGTGATATGCCTGGTTGTACTCGTCAGACTGAAGGGTATTATGGCGGGAGAACACTCATCGCAACCTGTTATTACCAAAAAGCATGCTTGATGAAGAGACCAATCAAATCCGAGAGAAAGAAAGAGAGCCGAGCCCAAAACCAAGACTGAAAGGACAGGACAGAGCTGCAGATGTTGAAGGAGGAGTCACGGCTCTCTGCAGTTGAATTCTAGCATGGCCCATTCAGATTTGAGGCCAGAGGCACCTGTTTTGTTCCACCTGGCAACCTCTGAAGGACAGATGTGGGAGCTGTTGGGAGAACCACAGGAAGCCTATGAACCAGGAATGGGTCCGACAGAACCCATGGAAGCAGTTGGTGACACACAGCGAACCCAGCCAAGCCAGTGTGAACACGGGAAGATCTGCTGAGACGCAAGCGTACTGACCCAGCAGAACCAGAGAAGGATCACGAGGATGGATGCGTGATGGTCAGCTGATCTCAGCCACACTGAGTCTGACGAAGAGCAGTAGATTTATGCGGAGGGGAAGAGCCTGCACCAAAACTTAGGGAGGTCATTACGACAAAGGCCGCCTATGGACCGTGTTGAACTTGGGCACATAGAGTGGCAGCAGATCTTCCGTTGAGTCCTGCCACTTGTTGGAAAGCCAAGGATCTGGGAACCTTGGTTAGACAGTTTGAGGAAAGTTCGAAGATCCTCTCCATGTCCTTGTCAAATGAAAAAGGAACTTATTCATCTTGCCAAGAAATGCGTGTAGTTAACACCCAAAAGAATAGTCGGCAATGATAATTGCTGGTTCAAGAAATTTTTGCCATTGTATGAAATGACAAGAAAATGAAAAGAAAAAAAATTATGTTTTTCTTTTTCAATATTTGTTGGCAGGGAAAGTGAAGACAGCATGACAGCTGGTCTACACAACACGGTTCAAGGGAAATAACCGTAGTTAATCTCTTGTTGTTTCCTTTGGAGAGTTGTTCCCCTTCAGTGGTAAAAAGAAGGTTGTGGAATTGACGATAAAGTATTTTGATTTGGTTCTTGTTTATACTATTTTCATTCTTGTATATAAAAAATCTTGTTGGAAGTTACTAGAATAATTATTTTGGTGGGGTTGAAATTATTAATTTAGGAAAGAATAACCAAATTCCCCACTGCTTCCAGTTCCTGACAAGTTATCTACATCCCATTTCCTGTTACGTGCATAAAGTAATATCCTTTTGACCGGCTGAGGAAGGAAGGAAACACGTTGCTCTTCTAGAGGGAAAACACAGTTGGCAAAGTGGTTCTCTCAATTCAAGTTAGTAGCGGTTAGTAAGATTATAAGTAGATTAGACCTAACAACAACCCTGTAATATTGTTACTGATCATATTATGAATTGGACTTGTCTAGATACTGTCCAAGTTGGTATGTTGAACCGACTGGCCTCACCATGTGCTTTTGGTAGGCATTTTGAAATTGAGTAAAGGATCCTGCCATTCTGCAGGATATTTAGTAGGCTGTCTTGTTTGAAATAGTGCTTAGGCATGTTAAAGAAAGGATATATAAGAATTTATGTTCTCTGTCCATGCTTATTCAGTCTCTTGCTCTCCCTTCTCAAGTTGAACAGATACTAGTGACCATTCCTAAAATTCTTTCTCATTGATTTCCCTCAGTCTGTATATTTTCTCTCACCTTCTTTTAAGGTCATCGCTAACAATGTGTGCCGAGGGCTAAGGGTTTCATAATTAGCTCAATACTCCTGACATTAAATTATTATACTAATAGAAGATTTAATATAGTTAGGGCCGAGTTCCAGTGGAAAACTATTTTTATTACCTTTGTTCATATAAATGACCCTTGCGACTAAGGAGAAGAGAGTTGTTTAGCTTTGTTAGCATGTTTTGGGTGTTGCTACATTTGAGCTTTTCTCAGTGCTAGAAGTTTGTGGAGATAAATTGTTGTTGCATTGATGTAAGAATTTTTTAGAATGTTGTTGGTTTTTTCCCTGCACAAGGGCTTGAATGTTTTATGTATGGAAGAGTTATAAGAATGTGTGAAAGGCATAATGTTTCCACGCTAGTGGGTTAGGATTGCCAACTGGCGGGGGTTTGTTGTTGTGTGTGGCAAGTTTGATGTATTTTTATTGATGTTTTATGCTCAGCGGTGTTGCTCTTGGTTTAGTTTTTTAATAGTAGAAGATTTCTTCACTATAGGAGACTGATGTATTGTGTTATGTGTTGTTCCCAGGGTCCGCCCTTTTCTTCGACTCATCGTTTTCCCGCCACACTTTATTTCCCTCCTTACCCTTGCCCCCCCTCCAACCTTGCCCAAATTACTCTCATTAACCCTGCACCCCAAAATTGTCCCTGGTCTAGCCCGCAAATACCCCTACCCTGCTACCCGTCTCATGTACCTGCGGAACCTTAGGGGTGGGGTGATGTTTGCTTGGCTGAACTTTTTTGATGATTTACCTTATGTTTGATTGTTAACCTTAATGGTGGTTTTTGATAATCGTTTGCCTCAAAATCAATGTGTTCTGGTTAAAATAAACCAGTGGTTGATGTCGAATTGTATTGTTCAGCGACACAAATTAAAATAGTAAGATCAATTGTAAGCCATTTGTTTTGTCTGCGTAAGCAAGAGCCTTCCTCGGCCCCTCCTGTAGACAGAGTCAGAGTGACTCCCCTGTTCTATATTCTTTTGGTTCTCTCTCTCTCTCTCTCTCTGTCTCTCTGTCTCTGTCTCTCTCTCTCTCTCTCATCTTGCTCCTACTCTTTAAGTTGGGGTCAGTGTCTGTCTGTCTGTCTTCAGAAACAAAAAGCTTGACTCTTCTTGCAACATCTTTGGTTAGATCAAAGTTGACTTACGGCCAAGAAGTTTATTTTTCTGCTCCTAAATACCTTATGAAGAAATTACAAAGTATTGACTCTAAGGCAAAACAAATTAGCTTTGGGAGTTCCTGTCTACACTCCGACTATTGCTACGTATGGGGAGGTTGGTATTCTACCTTTGAACAATTATCGAGAACTGTCTTCAGCTAAGTACATTATAGAAGCAGTGCTGTTGAAAATGTCAACGTGAATGAAAATGTACTTAGATCAGATCTTCAATTTCCAAAAAGAGCAAGGACCATAACATCTTTGACAACATACCACTTATACTTCAGAAATTCACAGTAGATTAGATCTGAAAACTAAAGATATAGGTAAACGTTCGATTATGTCTCCAATTCCTCCATGGGAACTGAACAGAGCAGATTTTGACTTTTCCAATGACGATCTAAAAAAGAGTGATAACCCTCACCTACTTGCTTTTTCTTTCGATCTCATGTTCATTCAAATTATTCTAACCATTTGAAGGTATATACCGATGGTTCTCTATTGACACTTATGTGGCGGGTGCTGGGTTTGTAATACCTGGATTAAAGAAAGAAAAATCGTTTCATGTTGGTGCAGGTCATTCTGTTTTCACCGCAGAACTGGTAGCCATTCTCATGGCTCTGTGATACATTGTTAATCTTCCTATGGTTATATTTCCAATACTTTTTGTGTTGACTCTGTCTTATTTACACTGAAATCCATGAAGTCTAAGACAGATGTGACTTAGTAATTGAAATTATCACCTCATACATTTTCTAATTCAAAAGGGTTCCAGTGTAACATTACTTGGGTTCCATCACATTGTGGGTATTTATGGGAATGAATGGCAGACAGAGTAGCTAGAGGAGGTGCAGAACAAAGAATTCGTTGTGAAAACGTTCATATTCCTTTGTATGTAAAGGAATGCTATAATCTTTTAGAAAAAGACACCAAAGCCCGTGTGGGTTATAATGTAAATCGGCACACCTCTTACAGCATGTCTTTGTTGAATGTTTTTCCGAGGGAAATTTCCAGTTTGTGTTATAGACTTCAATATAATTCATTAAAATGTAAATATGTTGATACTGCAAATGCATATGTGGGAAAAACTTTTGACATTTCATGTACTATTTAATTGTCCCACTATGCGGCAGTACTTACCCAATTTTCAGTTACCAAATAATCCTACAGTTGATGATTTTAAGACACTAACTTCAAATCACTCATTTTTGGCTAATGTATCAAAATATTTACTTCGCAGTCCTATCGGTACATTAGTATGAGATTTCAGTATTTTTGAAGCAAACATTTTTTATGTTGTTCATGTCCACTGATTTAAGCTTTATTTTAATTATGTTTTCATTTGTATAATAATAGCAATGTCATCTTGATGTATATCATTTACAAATGTCATAATCGTCTAAAAACACGCCATGTGAAAAGACGTAAAACTAAACAAACAAACAAACAAACACACACACACACACACACACAAGACAGAAGGGGAGAAGGATGACGATGGTGAGGATGATGGTGAGGATGATGATGATGATGATGATGATGATGATGATGATGATAACGCTAATACTTCCAGATGCCATTCTACGAGAGAAGGACCTACGGCATGGACTATGACGACGAGGTGCCGTCTGCACGATGGCGTTGGACAGACCCGGGACTCACGTGCAGTTGCAGGTCGGGGAGGGCGTGGCCATGGCGTTCTTTCCCCTCTTCATCACCGTCTGCTGTGTCCTCACTGCTGCCGTCCTGCGCAGCGCCAGCCGAGGTCTGATCACAGACAGGCTGGCTGGCTGACTGGCTGGCTGGCTGGCTGTCCGTCTGTGTGTCTGTCTCTCTGTCTCTGTCTCTGTCTGTCTGTGTGTTTCTGTCTGTCTGTCTGTCTCTCTCTCTCTGCCTGGCTGGCTGTCTGGCTGGCTGGCTGGCTGTCTCTCTCTCTCTAACTCTGTGTGTGTGTGTGTGTGTGTGTGTGTGTGTGTGTGTGTGTGTGTGTGTGTGTGTGTGTGTGTGTGTGTGGCCTGTCTCTCTTTCTCCCTCTCTTCCTCTCTGTCTATCTGTCTGTCTGTCTGTCTCTTTCTCTCTCTCTCTCTCTCTCTCTCTCTCTCTCTCTCTCTCTCTCTCTCTCTCTCTCTCTCTGTCTGGCTGGCTAGCTGGCTGGCTGGTTCTCTCTCTCTTTCTCTGTCTCTCTCTCTCTCTATCTGCCTGTCTCTCTCTCTCCCGCTCCCCCTCTCTCTCTCTCTCTCTCTCTCTCTGTCTGGCTGGCTAGCTGGCTGGCTGTACTCTCTCTCTGTCTCTGTCTCTGTCTCTCTCTCTCTCTCTGCCTGTCTCTCTCTCTCTCTCTCTCTCTCTCTCTCTCTCTCTCTCTCTCTCTCTCCCGCTCCCTCTCTCTCTCTGCTTCTCTCTCTCTCTCTCTCTCTCTCCTCTCTCTCTCTCTCTCTCTCTCTCTCTCCCTCTCCCTCTGTCTGTCTGTCTGTCTGTCTGTCTGTCTCTCTCTCTCTTCTCCTTCTCTTCTCTCCTCTCTCTCTCTCTCTCTCTCTCTCTCTCTCTCTCTCTGTCTGTCTGTCTAGCCGGCCGGCTAGCTGGCTGGCTGGTTCTCTCTCTGTCTTCTCTGTCTTTCTCTCTGTCTCTCTGTCTCTGTCTCTGTCTCTCTCTCTCTCTCTCTCTCTCTCTCTCTCTCTCTCCTCTCTTCTCTCTCCCTTCCCCTTTCTTGGCTTATCGTGCTTAGAATACAAGCTTTGTTCTGATTTATGTTTCCTACGGATTTTTAATTATTACGTCATTTGCCTTTTGCGTTGCACCCCCCTTCCCCTCCCCCTCCCCCATATCACCAAGGCTGTATAGCTAATGACATAATGTTCAGTGTTCAGTGTTCAGTGTTCAATGTTCTCTCTCTCACTCTCTCTCTCTCTCTCTCTCTCTCTCTCTCTCTCCATACATACATCTAATATCGATCGTTATTTGAGTCAGAATACACCATTCTGATAGTTGGTGACAGGTTGTGACGTTTGTTTGTTGGTGTGACCCTGTTATACTGTCATGATTTGTGACGTTTCTCTCTCCGTGACCTTGGTTTTTTTGTCATGGTTTGTGACGTTTCTTTGCTGGTGTGACCCTGTTATATTGTCATGGTGTGTGACGTTTCTTTGTTAGTGTGACCCTTTTTTTGTCATGGTTTGTGACGTTTCTTTGTTGGAGCCACCCTGTTATTTTGTCATGGTTTGTGACGTTTCTTTCTGGTGTGACCCTGTTATATTGTCATGGTGTGTGACGTTTCTCTGTTGGTGTGACCCTGTTATATTGTCATGGTTTGTGACGTTTTCTCTGTTGTTGTGACCCTGTTATGTTGTCATGGTTTGTGACGTTTCTCTGTTGGTGTGACCCTGTTATATTGTCATGGTGTGTGACGTTTCTTTGTTGCCGTGACCCTGTTATATTGTCATGGTTTGTGACGTTTCTCTGTTGGTGTGACCCTGTTATATTGTCATGGTTTGTGACGTTTCTTTGTTGGGTGACCTGTTATATTGTCATGGTTTGTGACGTTTCTTTGTTGGGTGACCCTGTTATTTGTCATGGTTTGTGACGTTTCTTTGTTGGGTGACCCTGTTATATTGTCATGGTTTGTGACGTTTCTTTGTTGGGGGACCCTGTTATATTGTCATGGTTTGTGACGTTTCTCTCTAGTGTGAACCTATTATATTGTCATGGTTTCTGACGTTTTGTCAGGTGTGACAATGTTATATTGTCATGGTTGTGACGTTCTCTGTTGTTGTGACCAGTTATATTGTCATGGTTTGTGACGTTTCTCTGTTGTTGTGACCCTGCTATATTGTCATGGTTTGTGACGTGTCTCTGGTGGAGCGGCCCTGTGTTATTGACATGGTTTGTGACGTTTCTCTGTTGGTGTGACCCTTTTATGTTGTCATGGTTTGTGACGTTTCTCTCTGGTGTGACCCTGTTATATTGTCATGGTTTGTGACGTTTCTCTGTTGGTGTGACCCTGTTATATTGCCATGGTTTCTGACGTTTCTCTCTGCCGTGACCCTATGTTATTGTCATGGTTTGTGGCGTTTCTCTCTGGTTTGACCCTGTCTGATTGTCATGGTTTATGACGTTTCTCTGTTGTGATCCTGTGTTATTGTCATGGTTTGTGGCGTTTCTCTCTGGTGTGACCCTGTGTTATTGTCATGGTTTGTGACGTTTCTCTCTGGTGTGACCCTGTGTTATTGTCATGGTTTGTGACGTTTCTCTCTGGTGTGACCCTGTTATATTGTCATGGTTTGTGACGTTTCTTTGTTGGAGTGACCCTGTGTTATTGTCATGGTTTGTGACGTTTCTCTCTGGTGTGACCCTGTTATATTGTCATGGGAGGGGAATAGCTCAGTTGGTAGAGCGCCGGATTCGTAATCTTGGTGATCCTGGGTTGCGGGTTCGAACCTCCGCCGGGGCGTTTCGGTACAGGGGATTTTTCCCTCAGAGTTAACATTGGTTCTGACTCCATTTCCCATACAGTCCTTCGAATGAGACTATAAACCGAGGTTCCGTGTGTGAACGCACGCATAACATCTTGCACACACGTAAAATCCCACCACCAACTTTCGGAAGAGTAGCCAGTTTTGGCCGTTGGTATGGATGACACGTTACACATAGCATGCACCCTGCGTGAGAAATGGAAAGAATGAAGGAAGTAAGGAAAATGAGTGATCGATATTGAACGACACTGACTGGATGACACGGGAAACGACTGAATGAAGCGCCAGCTGGCAGCTCTCAGTCGGCACTACCCAGGTAGGCAGCCGTTGTGTAAACGAGCGTTGATTGTAAAGCGCTTAGAGCTTGGCCTCTAGCCGAGAATAGGCGCTATATAAGTATTCATTATTATTATTAATATTATGGTTTGTGACGTTTCTCTTTGGTGTGACCCTGTTATATTGTCATGGTTTGTGACGTTTCTTTGTTGGAGTGACCCTGTGTTATTGTCATGCTTTGTGACGTTTCTCTTTGGGGTGACCCTGTTATATTGTCATGGTTTGTGACGTTCTCTCTGGGTTGACCCTGTTATATTGTCATGGTTTGTGACGTTTCTTTGCTGGTGTGACGCGTTTTATTGTCATGGTTTGTGACGTTTCTCTGTGGGGTGACCCTGTTATATTGTCATGGTTTGTGACGTCTCTTTGCTGGTGTGACGCTGTTTTGTTGTCATGGTTTGTGACGTTTCTATGTTGGAGTGACCCTGTGTTATTGTCATGATTTGTGACGTTTCTCTGTAGGTGTGACCCTGTTATATTGTTATGTTCTGTGACGTTTTCTTTCTGGTGTGTCCCTGTGTTGTTGTCATGGTTTGTGACGTTTCTTTGCTGGGGTGACCCTGTTATATTGTCACGGTTTGTGACGTTTCTCTGTTGGTGTGACCCTGTTATATTGTCATGTTCTGTGACGTTTCTCTCGGGTGTGACCGTGTTATATTGTCATGGTTTGTGACCTTTCTCTCTGGTGTGACCTTGTTATATTGTCATGGTTTGTGACGTTTTTTCTCTGGTGTGACTCTGTTTTATTGTCATGGTTTGTCACGTTTTTCTCTGATTTGACCGTATTTTATTGGCAAGGTTTGTGACGTTTCCTGTTGTTGTGACCCTGTTTTATTGTCATGATTCGTTTACGTTTCTGTGTTGCTGTGACCCTGTTTTATTGTCAGGATTCGTGACGTTTCCCTGTTGTTGTGACCCTGTTTTATTGTCATGATTCGTGACGTTTCCCTGTTGTTGTGACCCTGTTTTATTGTCATGATTTGTGACGTTTCCCCGCTGTTGTGACCCTGTTTTTCTACTGTCATGATTTGTGGCGTTTCCCCGCTGTTGTGACCCTGTTTTTCTATTGTCATGATTTGTGACGTTTCTTTCTGGTGTGACCCTGTTTTATTGTCATGGTTTGTGACGTTTCCCTCTGATGTAACCGTGTTTCCCCGCTGTTGTGACCCTGTTTTTCTATTGTCATGATTTGTGACGTTTCTTTCTGATGTAATCCTGTTTGATTCTCATGGTTTTCTGGGTTTTTTATGTAATGTAATCCTCTTTCATTGTCATGGTTTTCTGACCTTTCTATGTAATGTAATCCTGTTATATTGTCATGGTTTTCTGACCTG
This sequence comes from Conus ventricosus, assembly GCA_018398815.1. Classification (NCBI taxonomy): domain Eukaryota; kingdom Metazoa; phylum Mollusca; class Gastropoda; order Neogastropoda; family Conidae; genus Conus; species Conus ventricosus. The sequence goes on along the minus strand of CM031608.1, from coordinate 87,941,854 downwards.
TCTATGTAATGTAATCCTGTTTTATTGTCATGGTTTTCTGACGTTTCTGTGTGATGTAATCCTGTTATATTGTCATGGTTTTCTGACGTTTCTGTGTGATGTAATCCTGTTATATTGTCATGGTTTTGTGACATTTCTACGTAATAAAACCCTGTTATTTTGTCATGGTTTTGTGACGTTTCTGTGTGAAGTAATCCTGTTATATTGTCATGGTTTTGTGACATTTCTACGTAATGTAACCCTGTTATTTTGTCATGGTTTTGTGACGTTTCTATGTAATGTAATCCTGTGTGATTCTCTTGGTTTTCTGGCGGTTGTATGTAATATACTCTTGTTATATTGTCATGGTTTTCTGACGTTTCTACGTAATGTAACCGTGTTATATTGTCATGGGTTTGTGACCTTTCTATGTAATTTAATCCTTTGTGATTCTCTTGGTTTTCTGGCGGTTCTATATAATGTAATCCTGTTATATTATCATGGTTTTGTGACGTTTCTGTGTAATGTAATCCTGTTTTATTGTCATGGTTTGGTGATGTTTCTATGTAAAGTAATCCTGTTATATTGTCATGATTTTGTTACGTTTCTATGTAATGTAATCCTGTTATATTGTCATGGTTTTGTGACGTTTCTATGCACTGTAATCCTGTTATATTGTCATGGTTTGGTGACGTTTCTACGTAATATAACCCTGTTTTATTGTCATGGTTTTTTTACCTTTCTACGTAATATAACCCTGTTATATTGTCATGGTTCGCAGGCAACGAGAAAGGCGATGAGGACAAGTCAGATGTCATTCTGTCCGGTGTTTTCGGTGGGTCAGCCTAGCTGTCTCTTTGCTGTCTGCCTGTCGGTCTGTTTGTCTGTCTGTCTGTCTGTCTCTCTGTCTGCCTGTCTATCTGTCTGTCTGTCTGTCTGT
>CM031608.1:87933435-87935935 GCA_018398815.1 Conus ventricosus | reverse complement strand
TCTTTTGCAGGCTTTCCGAAACTGTGTGACGGCGATGTCCTTTTGGTTTTTAGCGCCATGCTCCACGTGCTGGCGCAGTACCTGCAAATTTTTGTTGCCCACGTCAGTCCGGCACCGTGCTGGACAACCTCTTTTGGTACATCTCCAGGTCTTCCCGTTGGCCGTAGCTCTGTCCAAACGAAACAGATGGCCGTCTACAAGCAGGGCTGGCTTGTCGTGGTTTGTGGTAGTTTCCATGATTGCTAAATTCTCCTCCATCATTCCAGCCATTCCAGCTCCTCTCTGTCTCGCTGAACTTAGGCGTGTGTTTCGTGTGTGTGTGTGTAGTGTGAGCTATGGCTCATCTAGAAACAGGCGAAAACTGGCTGTAGGCTGCTCTTTAGTGGTGCCAGCTGTTTGTGTGGGGAGGTACCTTTAGGTCTATTCCCTTTAGGTCTATTCCCTTTAGGTCTATTCCCTTTAAGTCTATTCCTTCAGGTCTATTCTCGTGAAGTCTTAGGGATAGGGTTAGTACCCTAACCCTATCCCTATCCCTAACCCTATCCCTAACCCTAACCCTAACCCTATCCCTAACCCTAACCCTATCCCTAACCCTATCCCTAACCCTATCCCGATCCCTAACCCTATCCCTAACCCTAACCCTATCCCTATCCCTAACCCTAACCCTATCCCTAACCCTATCCCGATCCCTAACCCTATCCCTAACCCTAACCCTATCCCTATCCCTAACCCTATCCCTAACCCTAACCCTATCCCTAACCCTATCCCTAACCCTAACCCTAACCCTAACCCTATCCCTAACCCTATCCCTAAGACTTAACGAGAATAGACCTGGAAGGAATAGACTTAAAGGGAATAGACCTAAAGGGAATAGACCTAAAGGGAATAGACCTAAAGGGCCGCCCCCGTTTGTGTGTAGTATGAGCTTTGGCTCATCTAGAAACATATAGAAACGATTCATGTAGTGAACAGTGTCAGTTAAAAGTAATCACATACGCAACGCTAACGGGTGCGCGCTTTTTAGCAGTGAACTCACTCGTTGTGTTTTTCTACTTGCGCGCTTTCTAGCATTAGAGCGCGCGCTTTCTAGCGCGCGCTTTCTAGCGGTGTGCGCTTTTCCGCGGACCCGTGGTAGAGGTGGGGGACGGGGGTCGGGATAGGTGATGGGTGGTTGGGTGTCTGAAGGGATATGTGCGTGAATAGATGTGCGTGCAACTTGTGCTTTTGGTATTGCTGAATGCCATTGTTATCGCCCTTGTCTGACGGGCTTAACTGCTAAACGGACAACTGAATCTCTCTCTCTCTCTCTCTCTCTCTCTCTCTCTTCTCTTCTCCTCTCTCTCTCTCTCTCTCTCTCTCTCTCTCTCTCTCTCATTCACATGAAATTTGCACAGTCCATGGACTCTTAGGATGTGAAAGAGAAAATGGCAGTTGCAGATGATCTTATCGATGTGGATGTAAATGAAGCCATATGTAAATTTAATGTGATCATGAAATAACAAGCTGAAAATTTGAAAAAGAAGATAGTATTAAATAAGGGAACCCCTGATGATAACTGGTATGATGGGGACTGTAAGATATCAAAATGTAAAATGCGTAGCCTATGGAGAAAATTTTGTAAAACTTTAGACAAAGATGATCGAGTCGCATTCTGTGTTTCAAGATCAAGACGCGAATATAAAATGTAAATAAAAGAAAAAAGAAAGAATATAATATGTCATTGTTAAATGAACTGATCGATTCTGTGAAGAGCCAACAGGTCTTTTGGGAAACTATACACAAAATTTCAAAGAGACGATGTCAACCATCAAACGATATTTCTATATACTACTCAAAAGAATTTAAGGGCCGCATTCATTTTTGACATGGTTTACACAATACAGCGTAGCATGAAACATGAAATGTTTATGGCCAATTTATTCACTCAAAGTGTGACAAGTGCTTCACAGAAAACTGGTTTTGGCAATTGTTCAGTCGAATTTGTGTCAAAGGTGTTACACTGGTCCGCGAAAGAAGCTCAAAAACCAAGAGAAAAAGGTCGCAATTTGAGTGCGCCTAGCTGGCGCAGCAGTGTTCGGCTGTCTGAAAACTGCATTGCACATGCAAGCCAGACCTTTAATGAACACTTGTCAACCTGATTCGCTGACCAGTGGCTTTATTAAGGGCCGCTTCTGGGAGGGGGTGTTCAAGCATGCCACCAAGACGCAAACTTAGTGACGCTGAGAGAGGGATGGCTGTGGCCTGGCTACAAGAAGGCGTGGCGGTCCGAGAAGTTGGCAGACGACTTAGACTAACACATTCTGTCATTCAAAGACTGAGAGACCGGCACAACAACTATGGGAGAGTTCAAGAAGCACGCAGACCTGGACGCCCCAGAGCGACCAACAGACGACAGGATCACTTCATCACCCTGGCGGCACTACGCAATAGAACCGCCACCGCCAACGTGCTCAGGGGGCAGCTGAGAGCAGCCAGCAACGTCCTCGTCAGCGACCAGACG
>CM031608.1:87905935-87925935 GCA_018398815.1 Conus ventricosus | reverse complement strand
CATGCGTGTGTGCATGCATGCGTGTGTGCATGCATGCGTGTGTGCATGCATGCGTGTGTGCATGCATGCGTGTGTGCATGCATGTATGTACGTGTGCATCGTTCGTTCTTTAATTTAACGTCTATCCACCTAACAGTGATCTTAGACAGAATGTAAGTGTTATGTGTGTGTGTGCATGTGGTGTTTTTGGGTGTATGCATGCGAACGGTTGGTGTTGATTTTGGGCGTACATAGGTATGTATAATGCATTTAGGCCTAGATAAAATAAATAATATTAAAAAACAAACAAACAAAAAAATAAAAAACCAAAACAAAAAAACAAAAAAAAAACCATTACTGAATCCAAAACTTTGAAAGAAACACTAAATAAGCAACTAACACCAGGATGGGGAACATAACATAGACGTTAAAGTAAATGTCTAACTGGGCTCTTAATCAGTCCATGAACAACTTCAAAAATGTTTGATTCGTTGGAGATGACGTCTTCAAAGGCTGACATCGACGGTTCAGTGTTCAACAACCAAGCAGGTAAGTAGGGCTTCTTTCTATCGCACAAAAAAAGTAGATGGAACGGGGTGATTTGCTGGCCACAAATGCAAGTCACATGTTTACAGAATTTGGTTTTAAAGGCATCAAGCCTCAATCTAAAAATCAACTTTTTAAAATCCACTCTTGGTAGAGATTCTTGATACCTGTTTTATTGTCTGATATCTTGTTAAATAATATCCCCTTTTTGTTTCTGGTGCCTTTTCGCTTATTTGAAATAGAGTTCCAGGATACGTCTTTTAAAAGACTATAACTCTCATGTAAGGATAAAGGAATGCATATCTTTGTTAAATCAGTCTCAGTGATAGCAGCCTTTTTGGCTAATTGGTCTACCCTTTCATTCGCAGATAATCCACAATGTGATGGAACCCAACAAAAATCGACATAGGAACCACGTAAATGCAAAAAATGAATTAAGTTGTAGACTTCTGATATGAGTTCTGCTCTCACACTTGTATTCGAAAATTTTAGAGCTTGTAGGACCGATTTTGAATCAACACAAAGTAGTATTTGAAATGCAGGAAATTGAAAATCAAGAAGAAAGTGTAATGCCATAATAATGGCAACAAGTTCCGCAGTAAATATGGAAATATTCTTACCAAGGTGGTAACCTTTCTCTATTTTTAAGGATGGAATTATGAATGCTGAACCAGACAAATGATTGTCTAGTACAGAACCATCTGTATAAATTTTAAGGTGATTTATATAAGTTTCATTTATATGTGATTTAGCATACGTTGGCAGCAAGGGTCCATCACTTTTTTAAAAACTTGTGTAGTCTATGTCATAATTTGCTCTACTAAGTTCCCATTCCGGGATAGTGCTAAAAGACACCGAGGAGCTACGTTTTGAGGGGCAGTGCCTGCTTTTGTAAATAAGTCGGATGTGTATGAGGCTATCGATTTTAGAGAATCGATATTTTGTGCCCGTTTAGGAAAACTTATTTCTGATTTTAATTCAGTTTCAGTGGTATTAAGATTTTGTACTGTATAACTTCTTAAAATATATTTTGCACATGCAAGTTTCATATTTTCTTCAAAAGGCAATATTCCGATCTCCATATAAGTTCTTAAAGTTGATGTATGAACCGGGACACCAAGAGCTATCTTGTAAGCTTTACTATCGATACTCTGCAACTTTTTAATTAAACATTTTGGGGATGAGAAAAATGTCTCCTGGGCATAGGATAATTTTGATCGTACAAGCGCAGTAGCTAAATGTGTTAATACTTTACTGTCTTTACCCCATGATTGTTGACTCACCATTTTCAAAAAATTTAAAGTTTTCTTAGCTTTTGTTAGAATAGTTTGTATGTGATAATTCCAGCTCAATTTAGAAGTTAAATTTACTCCTAAAAATTTTACGAGTTTTTTATATTCAAGGCATAATCCATCAATTTGAAATGAAGGCAGAGGATTAGGATCATAACCAGTATTGAACAGAACCATATGCGATTTTTCAGCTGAAAGGGCCAATCCATTTTCAGTCATGTACCTACTAATTTTATCTAGTTCATTTTGATATATCTTTTTAATATATTGATTGATCTAACTGGTGTGTGACGTTTTATAAAGTAACTTTCATCCATATACAGATATCATCCGCATATTGTACTAGTTCAACATTTTTTGATAATGATTTAGGAAGATCATGGATCAAAATATTAAACAGGATAGGAGCTATCACAGCTCCTTGTGGGATTCCCATCTGGATATGTCTTTCATTAGAATATACATTTCCTACCTTCGTCTGTATTGTTCTACCACTTAAAAAGGTTTTTAAGTAATTGTACATACACCCCGAGAGACCTATTAACTTCAATTTGTTCAGAAGTTTTGAATGCCAGACTTGGTCATATGCCTTTCTAATGTCAAAAAACGTGGCAAGTACATTTTTCCTACGTGCGAACTGATATTTAACCTGTGTTGTAATTTTTACAAGATGGTCAACTGTAGATCTACCCTTTCTAAAGCCAGCCTGTTGTATTGGTATTATACCATTTTTTTCACAATGATGTTCAAGTCTCTTTAGAATAATCCTTTCCATACGTTTTCCCACATGTGAAGTGAGAGCAATTGGCCTGTAGTTGTTTTTGTCTGATTTTGACTTGCCCTCTTTAGGGATAGGGGTTACAATTGATTTTTTCCACAAAGATGGTTGAAGCCCTTCAGACCAACATTTCTGAAAAATAAGTTCAGAAACATTGTGAAATTAACTGGCAAATGCTTTATCATTTCATTGGAAATCGCATCTGGTCCCACTGATTTTCTTTTCAAACCAATAGAGAAAATTGCATCCTTTACTTCTTGAAATGTAAGGGGAGCAATTGTGTAGTGACTGTTACGTGTGCATGCATGTATGTACGTGTGCATGCATGTATGTACGTGTGCATGCATGTAATGTACGGTGCATGCATGTATGTACGTGTGCATGCATGTATGTACGTGTGCATGCATGTATGTACGTGTGCATGCATGTATGTACGTGTGTATGCATGTATGTACGTGTGTATGTATGTATGTACGTGTGTATGCATGTATGTACGTGTGTATGTATGTATGTACGTGTGTATGTATGTATGTACGTGTGTATGTATGTATGCATGTATGCATGTATGTATGTATGTATGTATGTATGTATGTATGTATGTATGTATGTATGTATGTATGTATGAACGTACGCATGTATGTGTGTGTGTGTGTGTATGTATGTATCTCCTTATGTGTGGATATGTGTTCGTACCTACGTATGTATGTATGTATGTATGTATGTATGTATGTATGTATTTTTGTATGTATTCACTCTCACACACACACACACACACACACACACACACACACACACACACACACACACACACACACACACACACACACACACACACAACACACAGACATACATACATACATACATACATACATACATACATACATACATACATACATACATACACATATGGAGAGAGAGAGAGAGAGAGAGAGAGAGAGAGAGAGAGAGAGAGAGAGAGAGAGAGAGAGAGAGAGAGTTGTACATAGGTATTTATGCACGTGTATGAGTGGTCTCTCTCTCTCTCTCTCTCTCTCTCTCTCTCTCTCTCTCTCTCTCTCTCTCTCTCTCTCTCTCTCTTTGGGAAGAGAGCGGCCCGAAGCTCACACAGAGAAATCTTTGGTTACAGTGTAGGACCAGGGGGCCGGAATAGCTCAGTGGTAGAGCGCCGGACTCGTCATCTTGGTGATCCTTGCGTTGCGGGTTGGAATCTCCGCCGGGCCGTTTCGGTACAGGGAGATATTCCCCTCGGAGTTAATGTTGGTTCTGACTCCATTTCCCATATAGTCCTTCGAATGAGACTATAAACCGAGGTTGCGTGTGTGAACGCACGCATAACATCTTGCACACACGCAAAATCCCATCACCAACTTCCGGAATGGAAGGACAGTTTGGCCCTTGGTATGGATGACACGGTACACATAGCATGCACCTTCCCGAAGTTGGAGTATGGCTGCCTTAATGGCGGGATTAAAAAAAACGGTCATACACACAAAACGCCACTCCCTCTGTTGGGCAGATGGGATTAATCCTTGCCTGTCTATACAGGGAGTGTTCGCAGGAGTATCAGCCTGCGTACGTGGAAAAGAAAAAAAAAAACATATATAAATATATATATATATTACATATGATCACACAGTACAATACAATATATCCTAAATTCTATACCGTTCAATATGATACTATGCAACGCAGTACTATAGTACAATACAATATATCCTAAATTCTATACCGTTCAAGATGATACTATGCAACGCAGTACTGTTTACTATCCCATACAATATGAAACAGTACAATGCATTATAGTACATTACAATACGATATGATATTGTACAATATCATACTCTATATCTGGAATGTCGCCAGTGCGAACTAACACTGGAAGAGCGCGCGACATTTTCAACAACAACAACAACAAAAACCACGTCAAGCGAAGCAAAAGAAACGTAAAACCGATTGCCTCGATAGAATTCGTTGCTTTTGCCGTGAAAGGGGTGACACACGGGAATCGCAGCGGCAGGTGTTATTAGCTAGAGCGCAAAGTCGCAAAAAGAAGTCACTGTCTGGCAAGAACTAAAAATCCCTACACTTAGACCAGAGTAGCGCGTAAAGCGTGACGGCTTAGCTCGAGCGTCCGAGCCGTTGTCAATAGATACACAATTATTAAATACATCAACAAAAATGACCAATTTCTTTTCGTCCACTAACCTACTTCAAAACCCATGGGAGGAGCTCATATGTCAATTACACATGGTTGTTATCCTTTAGAGTCAATATAATCTGCTCCTTCTCTCTTCCGCCTCCTCCTCCTCCATTTCCTCCTTCTCATCCTCCTGCTTCTTTAGCTGCGACTGCAGCTGATGCTGCTGATACCGCTACTGTTGCTACTGCTGCTACTGTTGCTACGGCTGCTGCTGATGCTACTGCTGCTGGTGTCACTGCAGTTACCACTGGTGCTGCTACCACTATTGCTCCCTGACCCCTCCTTCTCCCCTCTTCCTCCTCCTCCTCCCCCTCCTCCTCCTCCTCTTCTTCCTCCTGCTCCATCTTCTTCAGCTGCGACTGCAGCTGCTGCTGCTGCTACTGCTGATGCTGCTGTTGCTACTGCTGCTTGTGTCACTGCTGCTGCTGCTACCGACGTTGTTGTTGCTGTTATTGTTATTGTTGTTGTTGTTATGGTGGTGGTGGTGGTGGTGGTGGTGTGTGTGTGTGTGTGTGTGTGTGTGTGTGTGTGTGTGTGTGTGTGTGTGTGTGTGTGTGTGTGTGTGTGTGTGTGTGTGTGATTTTGTGCATTTACACACGGGATCTCGACTAAACGATTATAACGAGTCATCTAAAGAACCTTGTTCATGTGCGGACTCTGAAGAGAGACAAAGTCTCCTTTGGCCTTACTGTCCCAAGCAAGTACTCTAAACCTGGGAACTTTCGTGAAAGAAAACGATGGCCGAAATTTGGAAAAAATGTACACATAGAGGTGTGCAAAATGCTCGAAAAGCGTGCTACAAGGGGAAAAAATAACACGGTGCAGGTTTTGCGTCCCAACTGTCTTCATTGTAAAGTGTAAGAGTTTTTAGTTTTGTTTTGTTTTTAGGGGGGAGGGGAGCATGGGTGGGCGGGGACGTCCTTCTCTATACACATTTCTCCTCTCTGTTGCAGTCGTCTTTGCCTATGTCCACGCTTATCGCAGCCGTGTGAATTCGTCGTGATTCCTGGAGGACAGAGCAAGACTGGAAATGGCGAGCGCCAAAAATTGGTCAACTGAGCCATGGCAGTAATGCTGTCTTCCCCTTCCCACCCCCCCCCCCTCCCCCGACCGCTTACGAAAAAGAAAAAAAACGTTCGCGGAGATGTTTACGGTCACCGCCATGTTCTCCTATCTCGTCCCACTTTCTCCTACTAGGTCCGACATTCTTCTCCTCTTTTTTCCCAGCTTTCTCCTCCCACGCTTTTTCTTTTTTCTTTTTTTATTTCCTCTCTTTCCTTTTTTCCGTTTTTTTTTTTCCTGCGTGTTGTCTGGCGCTTACCTCATCATTACTTCACCTACCTTTCAGAGCTTTCTGCTATTTTTTCCTGCTTTCTGGAAAGCTTTTGCTACGTTCCTCCCTTTTTTTTTTGTTTCCAATATCTCCTTACGTTTCCCTTATTTCTCTTACCTTTCCTTACATTCCACACCCACATCACCCCCATCCCCGGCCGGCCCCGCTTTTTCCAACTTTCTATGACTTTTTTTCCCATTTTTCTTTGTCTCCTTCCACTTTCCCTAACTTCATCCAATGTTTCCGTCTTTCTCCTATCTTTGTCTCCTTTCTCCTACCTTTGTCTTCTTTCTCCTGCTTTTACTCTCCTTTGGGACCTTTGTCTTCTTTCTCCTACTTTTACTCTCCTTTCTCCTACCTTTGTCTTCTTTCTCCTACTTTTACTCTCCTTTCTCCTACCTTTGTCTCCTTTCTCCTGCCTTTACTCTACTTTCTCCTACCTTTACTCTCCTTTCGCCTACCTTTACTCTGCTTTCTCCTACCTTACTCTCCTTTCTCCTACCTTTACTCTACTTTCTCCTGCCTTTACTCTACTTTCTCCTGCCTTTACTCTACTTTCTCCTACCTTTGTCTCCTTTCTCCTACCTTTGTCTCCTTTCTCCTACCTTTGTCTCCTTTCTCCCACCTTACTCTCCTTTCTCCTACTTTTAATACCTCTACTCTCCTTTCTCCTACCTTTCTCTACTTTTTTTCCAACTGATTTTTTTTTTTTACATTTTCCTACCTTTCCCTATTTTTTTAACCTAAATATGGACCTTTTTCTTCTACCTCTCTCTACTTTCTCTGACATTTCCTTACATGCTCATACCTTTCCCCATTGTTCATCTACGTTTGACCCACTTATCCGTACCTGTCGCCACTTTCTCTTGCCTTTTTTTTTTTTATTAATGTCTTCAACCTTTCGCAACTTTCACCTCGATCTTTTACCAATTTTGTCCGTCGCTCTCTTTACCGCTGCAATCGCCACAACGCTTTTTCTGACCATAAAAAGTAGCCGTTAGCAAGGCGTACACAGTATGCGGCTATCTGCCTTTAGATGTTACTACATAATTGAGTGCTGTTGATACTATCTAAATGGAACAACAATGAATGCTGCTGATGCTATCTAAATGAACAACAATGAATATTGATACTATCTAAATGGAACAACAATGAATGCTGCTGATACTATCTAAATAGAACAACAATGAAAGCTGCTGATACTATCTACATGGAACAACACTGAATGCTGACACTATCTAAATGGAATAACCTCGAATGCTGGTGCTATCTAAATGGAACAATATTGAATGTTGATACTGTCTAAATGGAACAACATTGAACGCTGATGCTATCTAAATGGAACAACATTGAATGCTGATGCTATCTAAATAGAACAACATTGAATACTGATATTATCTAAATGGAACAACAATGACTGCTGATGCTATCTAAATAGAACAACATTGAATGCTGCTGACACTATCAAAATGGGACAACATTGACTATACTGCTGATGCTATCTACATGGAACAACATTGAATGCTGCTGATACTATCAAAATGGATCAACATTGAATGTGCATACTATCTACATGGAACAACATTGAATGCTGATGCTATCTGAATGGAACAGCATTGAATGCAGATACTATCTACATGGAACAACATTGAATGGAAGAAGGGGGTTGTTGTTGTATTTGTTTTTGTTGTTGTTTGTTTGTTTGTTTGTTTTTTCAGGAAACTGCACAATATGTGTGATTTAAAAACTCAGCATCACCAGCTTATCAATATTGTAATCAGAAGTAGAGGAACTGTTGGGAAAACTAGTGTTGTTTGTAACATCAATGTAGTAGAGGAACTGTACGGAAAATTAGTGTTGTTTGCAACATCAATGCAGTAGAGGAACTGTTGGGAAATGTAGTGTTGTTGTAACATCAATGCAGTAGAGGAACTGTTCGGAAAATTAGCGTTGTTTGTAACATCAATGTAGTGGAGGAACTGTACGGCAACTTAGTGTTGTTTGTAACATCAATGGAGAAGAGGAACTGTTCGGAAAATTAGTGTTGTTTGTAACATCAATTTAGTAGAGGAACTGTACGGAAATTTAGTGTTGTTTGTTACATCAATGCAGTAGAGGAACTGTACGGAAATTTAGTGTTGTTTGTAACATCAATGTAGTAGAGGAACTGTTGGGAAAATTAGTGTTGTTTGTAACATCAGTGTAGTAGAGGAACTGTACGGAAAATTAGTGTTGTTTGTAACATCAATGTAGTAGACGAACGGTTCGGAAAATTAGTGTTGTTTGTAACATCAATGTAGTAGAGGAACTATTAGTGTTGTTTGTAACATCAATGTAGTAGAGGAACTGTACGGAAAATTTGTGTTGTTTGTAACATCAATTTAGTAGAGGAACTGTACGGAAAATTAGTGTTGTTTGTAACATCAATGTAGTAGAGGAACTGTACGAAAAATTAGTGTTGATTGTAACATCGACGTAGTAGAGGAACTGTACGGAAAATTGGTGTTGTTTGTAACATCAATGTAGTAGAGGAACTGTACGGAAAATTAGTGTTGTTTGTAACATCAATGCAATAGAGCAACTGTACGGAAAATCAGTGTTGTTTGTAACATCAATGCAGTAGAGGAACTGTACAAAAAATTAGTTTTGTTTGTAACATCAATGTAGTAGAGGAACCGTACGGGAAATCAGTGCCCGTATGACCATCTATGTAGTACTGGAATTTATGGAAAATTAGTGCCCGTATGAAAATTCACATAGTAGAGAAACTTACGGAACGGTAGTGCTGTTTAAACTTCCATGTAGCAGAGAACTGCATCGAAATAATCATAATGCTGTTTGAACTTCCACATAGTAGAGAAGTGTATGGGAAATTAGTGTTGTATGAACATCCATGTAGTACAGGAACTGTATGGAAAATTAGTGCCCGTATGAATATTCATGTAGTACAGGAATTGTATGGAAAATTAGTGCCCGTATGAATATTCATGTAGTACAGGAATTGTATGGAAAATTAATGCCCGTATGAATATTCATGTAGTACAGGAATTGTATGGATAATTAGTGCCCGTATGAATATTCATGTAGTACAGGAATTCTATGGATAATTAGTGCCCGTATGAACATCCATGTAGTAGAGGAACTGTACGGAAAATTAGTGCTGTTTGTAACATCCATGTAGTAGAGAACTGTACGGAAAATTATTGCTGTTTGTAACATCCATGTAGTTGAGGAACTGTACGGGAAATTAGTGCTGTTTGTAACATCCATGTAGTAGAGGAACTGTACGGAAAATTAGTGCTGTTTGCAACATCCATGTACAAGAGGAACTGTACGGAAAATTAGTGTTGTTTTTAATACACATGTAGTAAAGGAACTGTACGGAAAATTAGTGCTGTTTGTAATACACATGAAGTAAAGGAACTGTACAGAAAATTAGTGCTGTTTGTAACATTCATGTAGTAAAAGAACTGTACGGAAAATTAGTGCTGTTTGTAACATTCATGTAGTAAAAGAACTGTACGGAAAATTAGTGCTGTTTGTAACATTCATATAGTAAAAGAACTGTACGGAAAATTACTGCTGTTTGTAACATTCATGTAGTAAAAGAACTGTACGGAAAATTAGTGCTGTTTGTAACATTCATATAGAAAAAGAACTGTACGGAAAATTAGTGCTGTTTGTAATACACATGAAGTAAAGGAAATGTACGGAAAATTAGTGCTGTTTGTAACATTCATATAGTAAAAGAACTGTACGGAAAATTAGTGCTGTTTGTAACATTCATATAGTAAAAGAACTGTACGGAAAATTAGTGCGGTTTGTAACATTCATGTAGTAAAAGAACTGTACGGAAAATTAGTGCTGTTTGTAACATTCATGTAGTAAAAGAACTGTACGGAAAATTAGTGCTGTTTGTAACATTCATATAGTAAAAGAACTGTACGGAAAATTAGTGCTGTTTGTAACATTCATGTAGCAGAGGAACTGTACGGAAAATTAGTGCTGTTTGTAACATTCCTGTAGTAGAGGAACTGTACGGAAAATTAGTGCTGTTTGTAACATCCATGTAGTAGAGGAACTGTACGGAAAATTAGTGCTGTTTGTAATACACATGTAGTAAAGGAACTGTACGGAAAATTAGTGCTGTTTGTAACATCCATGTAGTAGAGGAACTGTACGGAAAATTAGTGCTGTTTGTAATACACATGAAGTAAAGGAACTGTACGGAAAATTAGTGCTGTTTGTAACATTCATATAGTAAAAGAACTGTACGGAAAATTAGTGCTGTTTGTAACATTCATGTAGCAGAGGAACTGTACGGAAAATTAGTGCTGTTTGTAACATCCATGTAGTAGAGGAACTGTACGGAAAATTAGTGCTGTTTGTAACATCCATGTAGTAGAGGAACTGTACGGAAAATTAGTGCTGTTTGTAACATCCATGTAGTAGAGGAACTGTACGGAAAATTAGTGCTGTTTGTAACATTCATATAGTAAAAGAACTGTACGGAAAATTAGTGCTGTTTGTAACATTCATGTAGTAAAAGAACTGTACGGAAAATTAGTGCTGTTTGTAACATTCATGTAGTAAAGTACTGTACGGAAAATTAGTGCTGTTTGTAACATTCATATAGTAAAAGAACTGTACGGAAAATTAGTGCTGTTTGTAACATTCATATAGTAAAAGAACTGTACGGAAAATTACTGCTGTTTGTAACATTCATGTAGTAAAAGAACTGTACGGAAAATTAGTGCTGTTTGTAACATTCATATAGTAAAAGAACTGTACGGAAAATTAGTGCTGTTTGTAATACACATGAAGTAAAGGAACTGTACGGAAAATTTGTGCTGTTTGTAACATTCATATAGTAAAAGAATTGTACGGAAAATTAGTGCTGTTTGTAACATTCATATAGTAAAAGAACTGTACGGAAAATTAGTGCTGTTTGTAACATTCATATAGTAAAAGAACTGTACGGAAAATTAGTGCTGTTTGTAAGCTTCAGACCTCTCTCTCTCTCTCTCTCTCTCTCTCTCTCTCTCCTCTCTCTCCTCTCTCTCTCTCTCTCTCTCTCTCTCCTCTCTCTCTCTCTCTCTTATTTTTTAACTTGTCAGCGTGCAGTTTGTACAGAATTTATTCTAGGACAACTTGTCTATTGCGGTAATTGCCTTATTGTTGTTTGATTTTGTATTGATCAAATGTTTACTGACTCTACTCTCCTCTCTCCCCTCTCTCTCTCTCTCTCTCTTCTCTCTCTCTCTCTCTCTCTCTCTCTCTCTCTCCTCTCTCTCTCTGTGTTTACAGTTGTTTGTTTGTTTCTTTGTTTAGAATGTTCATGTTAAAAACCAGTTCTAAATTGCCAGTTTGTTTACTGATTTTAAACGCGTCTTCTTTTAGTTTGCTTTTCTCTAATTTTCTTACTTATCATCAAATGTAAGCTAGATATATTTCATCTGTTGGCTATATAAATGTAGGTTTTGCCTTTTCAAGGGAAAAAAATCAAGAATATTGATTAAATGATTTCAGTTGATTACAAATGCAAAATACAAAATTGTGAATTTACAAGCATCCTTAATGTTTTATAGTATCCTACAATATTGTACGTCTACATAATTGTATTATTCTGATATTATTGCTCTGTGTTTCATCCCTTCCAGTGTCTTTATCTCTTTTCAGCATACATTGGTATATCTGGCATGATTTTTTTTTCATTGTTTAATTCTTATCAATAAATAAAAATGCAGCAATACTTCGTGTGTGTGTGTGGGGTGTGTGTGTGTGTGTGTGTGTGTGTGTGTGTGTGCGTGCGTGCGTGCGTGCGTGCGTGCGTGCGTGCGTGCGTGCGTGCGTGCGTGCGTGCGTGTGTTATCGTGCGCGCGTGTGCTTGAGTGCAAGTGTGTGTGTGCGCGCGCGCGCGCGCGCGCGCGCGCGTGCGTGCGTGCGTGCGTGCGTGCGTGCGTGCGTGCGTGCGTGCGTGCGTGCGTGCGTGCGTGCGTGCGTGCGTGCGTGCGTGCGTGCGTGCGTGCGTGCGTGCGTGCGTGCGTGTGTGTGGGTGCGTGCGTGGGTGTGGTGTGGTGAGGGTGGGGGTGTGTGAGAGAGACAAAGACAAAGACAAAGTGTGGTGTGGTGTGCGGTGCGGTGCGGTGCGGTGCGGTGCGGTGCAGTGTCTTGTGGTGCGGTGTAGTGTAGTGTAGTGTAGTGTAGTGTAGTGTAGTGTAGTGTAGTGTAGTGTAGTGTGGTGTGGTGTGGTGTGGTGTGGTGTCGTGTGGTGTCGTGTGGTGTGGTGTGGTGTGGTTTGTGGTGTGGTGTGGTGTGGTGTGGTGCGGTGTGTGGTGTGATGTGGTGTGGTGTGGTGTGGTCCTGTCCAGCTCACTGTTTCTTTGTCTTCATTTGGCGAGAGAGAAAAAGACTAAAAGGGTGTGAACATATTCAAGGGTTTTCTTCTCATTTTGGAGCGTGCGTTGTTCCACTGAACAAGCCATTTTATTTCCCTGCACTTAGCTATACCGAAGTGTAAGTAGGCTGAAAGCATGGATAGATTCGGAAATAAAATGGTACAGCTAACATTGTACAACCAAATACAACCAAAACGAAACAACAATATGGGAACAGCAACAACAACAACAACAACAACAACAACAACAGCAACATGAATCAAACCATTTGGCGAATCGATCTCAGTGTGCAGAAAAAAATGTAAATGAGGATTTTAGATTTTGACATGCAACATGAGAGAAGCTATCAATGAAGAACTACAGATCCATTTGTTATCTTTGGTCGTCGGTCTCTCTCTCTCTCTCTCTCTCTCTCTCTCTCCTCTCTCTCCCCTCCCCTCTCTCTCTCTCTCTCCTCTCTCTCTCTCTCTCTCCTCTCTCTCTCTCTCTCCTCTCTCTCTCTCTCTCTCTCTCTCTCTCAACCCTCCTGTCCCCCTGCTCTGTCCTCATCATTCGTCTACTCCTCCTCCTCTCGTCTCTCTCTCTCCGTCCATCATGCTTCTCTCTCAGCTCTCTCCTTCTCTCCCTCTCCCTCCTCACCCTCTAAACGTATGATTTGTGCGCATGCTGTCTCTGAGCAACCCCCAGCCAGCGACCGTCATACCATTATGCGAAATGCCACAACGCAATTTAATGGGATATCATATTCAAAATGTCACGACACAGAGCAACATCAGCGCCGTACAATGCAAGGCAATGCCATCGATTCACGTGCAAGTGAACACAACACAAAACTACACAACGCAATGCAACACAACACAGTACAGCATAACCCATTTCAAACAATGAAGCAAAACACAGTTCACTACAACACAACACAGTACAGCATAACCCAATTCAAACTATGAAGCAGAACACAGTTCACTACAACACAACACAGTACAGCATATCCCATTTCAAGACAATTAAGCAAAAACATATTTCACTACAATACGACACAGTACAGCACATCCCAATTCAAACTATGAAGCAGAACACAGTTCATTACAATACAATACAATGTAGCGCAATACAATAATTCCAGTGCAATACATAGAGTACGAACATTAGAGTACAATGCAATGCAGAACAATATAATGCAACACAACACATCTCAAGACATGGTGATTCAACGCAATACAATGCAACACAATCCGCCACAACACAACGCAACACAAAACATCATAACACAGCACAGCACAGCACAACACAGCACAACACAACATAACACAACACAACACAGCACAGCACAGCACAACACAGCACAGCACAACACTGCACAACACAACACAACACAACACAGCACAACACAGCACAGCACAGCACAACACAGCACTGCACAGCACAGCAGAGCACAACACAGCACAACACAGCACAGCACAGCACAGCACAACACAGCACTGCACAGCACAGCACAGCACAACACAGCACAACACAGTACAGCACAGCACAGCACAGCACAGCACTGCACAGCACAGCACAACACAGCACAGCACAACACAGCACAGCACAACACAGCACTGCACAGCACAGCACAGCACAACACAGCACAGCACAGCACAGCACAGCACAGCACAGCACAACACAGCACAGCACAGCACAGCACAACACAACACAACACAGCACAGCACAGCACAGCACAACACAGCACAGCACAGCACAGCACAGCACAGCACAGCACAGCACAGCACAGCACAACACAACACAACACAGCACAGCACAGCACAACACAACACAACACAGCACAGTACAGCACAGCACAACACAACACAGCACAGCACAACACAGCACAGCACAACACAGCACAACACAACACAGCACAGCACAACACAACACAGCACAGCACAACACAGCACAGCACTGCACTGCACAGCACAGCACAACACAGCACAGCACAACACAGCACAGCACAGCACAGCACAACACAGCACAGCACTGCACAGCACAACACAGCACAGCACAACACAGCACAGCACAGCACAGCACAGCACAGCACAGCACAGCACAACACAGCACAGCACAGCACAGCACAGCACAGCACAGCACAACACAGCACAACACAACACAGCACAGCACAACACAACACAGCACAGCACAGCACAACACAGCACAACACAACACAGCACAGCACAGCACAACACAGCACTGCACAGCACAGCACAACACAACACAGCACAGCACAGCACAACACAGCACAGCACTGCACAACACAACACAACACAACATAACACAACACAACACAACACAGCACAGCACATCACAACACAGCACAACACAACACAGCCCAGCACAACACAACACAGCACAGCACTGCTTAACACAGCACAACACATCATAACACAACACAACACAGCACAGCACAGCACAGCACAGCACAGCACAGCACAGCACAGCACGATTCAACTCAACACAACACAACACAGCACAACACAACACAACACAACATAGCACACACAACACAGCACAACACAACGCAACACCATTCAACTCAACACAACACAGCACAGCACAGCACAGCACAACACAACGCAACACAATACGATTCAACTTAACTCGACAGAACACAACACAACACTACACGATTCAACTCAACACAACACAACACAATACGATTCAACTCAACACAACACAACATAATACAATTCAACTCAACTCAGCACGACACAAGACAGCACAACACAACACAGCACAATGCAGCAGAACGCGATACAATTCAGCACAACACAACGCAATACAATATGATTAAACTCACACAACACAGCACAACACGATTCAACATAATAAAACACAACACAATGCGATTCAACTCAACACAACACAATACAACACGATTCAACACAACACAATACAACACAATACGATTCAACACAACACAACACAACACAAAATGATTCAACACAACACAATACAACACAATGCGATTCAACACAACACAATACAACACGATTCAACACAGCACAATACAACACAATACGATTCAACACAACACAACACAACACGATTCAACACAACACAATACAACACAATGCGATTCAACACAACACAACACAATGCAACACAACACGATTCAACACAACACAATACAACACAATACGATTCAACACAACACAACACAACACAATACGATTCAACACAACACAACACAACACGATTCACACACAACACAATACAACACAACACGATTCAACACAACACAATACAACACAACACGATTCAACACAACACAATACAACACAACACGATTCAACACAACACAATACAACACAACACGATTCAACACAACACAATACAACACAACACGATTCAACACAGCACAGCACTATACGATTCAACACAACACAATACAACACAATATGATTCAACACAACACAATACAACACAATATGATTCAACACAACACAATACAATTCAACTCAACACAACACAACACAACAAAATACAGCACAGCACAACACAACACAACACAACACAACGCAATACAACACAACGCAATACAACACAATACAATTCAATACAGCACAGCACAGCGCAACACAGCACAGCGCAACACAGCACAGCGCAGCACAGCACAACACAACACAGCACAGCACAACACAACACAACACAATACGATTCAGCTCAATTCAACACAACACAACAGAACACAGTCTAAAAACAAAGAAAGACACAGATAGCTATACAGCTGTTCCTGGTTAGTGTCACCAAATAACAACCCTGGGGGGGGGGGGGGGCACCGGGGGGGGGGGGGATGTAGGGGGGCTGTTGATTTGAGGGTGAAGTTGAAAGGGGGTAGAGGAGGAGGAGAAGGAGCACCCGCAGCCGCAGCAGCAACCGAGGTAAGGATGGTGAAGGGGGATAGAGGGAGAGAACAGGATCATTATGTGCCGCAGTTATCGGTCCTGTCGACAAGGACTCGCCGCTGCCTCTGCTGCAGATGTGGCCAGGGCCACCTGCAAAGCGAAAAGTTCACGGTAATTGCCTTCTGTTTCACGAGGCTGTTAACTGCGCACAGAGTGAACACCGAATCTCGCCGCGTCACCATATATCGTGCATGAGGATGGAAGGGGGGGGGGGGGGGGGGGGTGACGGTGACATATGTTAAGAAAAAAAACCCACAAGAACGTGTCCGTTCTGACGTCTTCTTATAGAGGACATTGTCGATTGTATCGAGATGAATGGTAACCTGTAGTGCTGAAGAAGACACACAAACACAAACACACACACGCGCGCACACACACACACACACACACACACACACACCCCACCCACACACATGCACACACACACACACACACCACACACACACACACACTCACACACACACCACACACACACACACACACGCGCGCCACACGCACACGCACACACGCACACCCGCACGCACGCAGAAACGCAGAAACGCAGAAACGCAACCACGAGAAAACATGATAGGTGACATGGAGTTAAAGGAAATTGTGCTGATGCCATTGAAAACAGTGGGTGGTAGGACAATGTTAAGAGAGAGTAAAACTAGAAACTGAAACCAATGCCCCAACACTCACCCCAATTTAGGAACTATACACTTCACTGCTTACCTCCTTTTCCCCCTCCCACCCCCTTCCCGCCCCCCCTCCCATCCCACCCCTTCTTACCATCTCATCCCCACACCCCTCCTTCTCTTGCCTCCTCTGCCCCTCCCCACGCAGCAAACCTCCAGAAATGTCAGCCCAGCACGGAAAGGGTTAACCCATCATCGTGTTGGATTGTTGCTGATTTACGTGCAACGTTGCGCAGGCAAAGGGCTCGGTAGATTTCTACTCCAGCGGCAGCGACGTATGATTGCTGGTACTAGTGTAGGCTGGCAATAATTTTTACAAAGAATTAAAAGCAATAGTTTTAAAATTGGTGCAAACGACTAAAAAAATAATAACAAATAAAATATCCAAAAAGTAGAAAAAAGTAACACGTCCTGAGTTATCAAAAAAAGCATTTAAAGTGGTCGAAAAAAGACCGATTCCACGCTCTGAGCCTTTCCGCTTACCGTACAAACATTCCATCCCGCGCGCTGCGTCATCCCCCATATTTGGAAGGCATGACCGCGCGCGCGTTGATTCCAAGACAATGGCGGCAAATGTGTCCAGCACCGGCGAAACTGATTTTGGTGAGTAGAACAGCACTGTCGTTGCAAGTTTAAACCGTGAATAGCACGCGATGTTACATTGTGGTTGCATATGTGTGCAACAGTGTTTCCATTTTGATGAAAGATAAGAGAATTGCTGATAGGAACCGGTGTCTGGCATGAACATGTATGGCTCCCGCTTGTTGTCAAAAATTGCTATTATACAGTTTGTGTGTGTGTGTGGTGTGTGTGTGTGTGTGTGTGTGTGTGTGTGTGTGTGTGTGTGTGTGTGTGTGTGTGTGTGTGTGTGTATGTGTGTGTGTGTGTTGTGTGTGTGTGGTGTGTGTGTGTGTGTGTTGGGTGTGTGTGTGTGTGTGTGTGTGTGTGTGTGTGTGTGGTGTGTGTGTGTGTGTGTGTGTGTGTGTTGTGTGTGTGTGTGTGTGTGTGTGTGTGTGTGTGTTTCCTGGTGAGAGACAGAAAGAGAGATAGACAGCAGACAGATAGACAACACTGAGTTACAACTATAGACACTAAGAGAAATTGACGGAGTAAATTCGCGTAATATCCGTGTGCACATGTGTGTGTGTGTGTGTGTGTGTGTGTGTGTGTGTGTGTGTGTGTGTGTGTGTGTGTGTGTGTGTGTGTGTGTGTGCGCGCGTGCGTGCGGCGTGCGTGCGTGTGTGTGGTGTGTGTGTGTGTGTGTGTGTGTGTGTATGTGTGTGTGTGTGTGTGTGTGCAGGTGTGTGCGTGTTTGCGTGCATGCATGCATGAGTGCGTGCATGTGTGCGTGGGTGTACATGTGCGCGCGTGCGTGCGTGCGTGCGTGCGTGCGTGCGTGTGTGTGTGTGTGTGTGTGTGTGTGTGTGTGTGTGTGTGTGTGTGTGTGTGTGTGAGAGCATGAACTCACATGTGTGCCCACTGTATGTGTTACACTTTTCAAGCGCGAGAATAGTTTTGATGAAAGAGAAACATGTTCTTTTTCAGATCTGTTGAGCCGGAAACTGCGTGCTTTGTGAGAATCCTTTACGTCTAGGAGAAGAAGTCGTGAAACAAACTGAAAAAGGGATGACAGGATTGCAAAAAGCATGTCGTTTAAGATGTGATAGTAAGAGTTTTTTCATTGGGCAAACTGTCCATAATCTTGTCGTCAAAATTACTGCAACGTCAATATCATCAAAAAGGATTTGAAAAGACAGTTGGAAGAAAACAGTACAGAAGATCAGCAAATTCTTAGGTCCAAGAAGGTGAAATTTGACATTTCTGCTGACTGTCTCTTCTGTGGACTGCCTGCTAAAAGCTCTTAGAGAAAAGGTGACCCCGTCTATCTAATCCGAAGCTTCAGTTTCCAGTCACAAATAGAACAACATTGTTTGCAGCGGGTCCATGTGACAAATGGGCTGAGGACGTTTTGGGCAAATTAAGGCTGTGAATGATCTTCCTGCTGCATTTGCCTTGTACCATAAGCAGTGCAGTGTCAACTTCAGAACCAGCCAAAGGCATTCCCCAAGCATATTCTTCTTCCACTGAGGCCATACATGCTGTCAAAGGCAGACCAGCAGACACAAAACGAACAGAAGCATTCACACAAGTACAGAATACTTCAAAGAGTTCGATAATGAACAGATCACCATCACAGATCTGTGCAAAAAAATGGAGGAGTAACCTTGATTCAGAAACACCTGCATACACAGAAAAACACATGCGACAAAAACTAGAAACTACCTTTGGAGACGAATTGTAATCACCTGCATCAGAGGAAGCCCATGTAGTCACGTATCAGGTCAGCTGCTGAAAAAATTCTGAAGCAGTTTTGCAAATCAAGACAGAAACAGACAGCGAGAAGAAAACTGAGGATTATCAAAACAGCAGCGGAACTTCTTTTGTCTGACATAAAGAAAATTGACCACCTCCAAAGAAGAGTATCCATCAACAGCAGAAATATCAGACATATCAAAAAACATACAACAGCTACCATCATCAGTTGGCGTTTTTTTAAGAACACTACTGAAGGGAAAGAAGAATCCAGAATTGAAAACTTGCTTCCCTTGGTCAAGCTTTGATGCAAGCTGCGCGACCTTCCTTCAGTTTTTCAGTTTGAACTTAGCACACCACCCCCCTTCCCTCTTCGATCAGTCAGGGCTTTTACGAGAATCTCACAAGTCAGCTCTGGCTGATGCCATTGCTACATTAGTCAAAGGAAAGGTCCCTGAGCAAGAAGATGAAGACAGCGAAGAAGTATTTGTTCTGGATGGTGGTTCCCTCCTGCAAAAGATTCCATGGAGAAAAGGAGATTCTTTC
>CM031608.1:87878435-87898435 GCA_018398815.1 Conus ventricosus | reverse complement strand
TTGAATTCAGATCAAATTCCATTTTTGTAAACTAAAGAATTAAATGATATTGTTTATTGATCCGGTTTCCAACGCATTTGAAACAATCTAAACAGTCTATTTTTTAATCGGAAAAAAGAAAAGAAACACAATTTCAAAATCAGAAATAAAAAAAGAAAAAGAGGCATTTTAATGTAAAAACCGGAATGAAAGCACATCACCGATACTGAAACAAAGGAAATGCATGAACAGGTCACACGCACGTACGCGCGCACATAAGGATGCACACATACATCAGAAAGAACTCAGAACTCAGAAAACATGTATTCGATCAGGATTGAGATTTTAGGCTGAGCCTAATCTTTCAATCTGTCATTGGGAGAGAGAGAGAGAGAGAGTAGAGAGAGGAGAGAGAGAGAGAGAGAGAGAGAGAGAGGAGAGAGAGAGAGAGAGAGAGAGAAGCAGACAACAACACACCCACACACACACACACACACACACACACACACACACACACACACACACACACACACACACACACACACACACACACACACACACATACACACAAAGAGACAGAATTGTTATTTCGTCTGTTATCACATAATATGTATAGACGTTAAATTGAAGACCTAACCTAACAAAGAGACAGACAGACAGACAAGAGAGAAGGGGGAGAAGGATAATGATGATGATTGATGCTGATGCTGATGATGATGCTGATGATGATGATGATGATGGATGTGATGATGATGATTCATCATCATCATCATCATCATCATAACGTTGATGCATCCAGTTGCCTTTCTTCGAGAGAACGACCTATGAAGGGGCTTATCTATGGCGTAGAGGTTATGTAGTCTGCTTGATGACGATGGATGGCCCCTGAGTAGGGGGGTGTCGGGGAAGAGCGTGGGAATGGCAGTCGTTCTTGTCCCTTTTCTCCCCACCGTCTGCTGTGTCTCACCTCGCCGTCCTCCTAGCGCCGTCGCCTGCCGAGGTAAGATCAAGCTAAGAAAGGCAGGTGTTTGGGGGTTGTGGCTGTCTGGTTCTGTATGCCTGTCTGTCTGCCTGTCTGTCTGGTCTGTCTGTCTGTCTGTCTCTTCTCTCTCTCTCTCTATCTCTCTATTCTCTCTCTCTATCTCTCTCTCTCTCTCTCTCTCTTCTCTCTCTCTCTCTCTCTATCTCTTCTGTCTGTTCGACTAGTTTTTTTCGTTCCTTTCCTGGTTTAGGTTATATTGACCTTGTTGTATGTGTTCTTTGTGCATTGTTTTTTTTTGTGGTTTTATTTATGTGTTTTTTTTTTTCTGTCTCCAGGGCCCTCCTGGGTGGGAATAAATTTTAAGCAATTTTCTTATTTGCTTAGATCATCTACTGGTTTAATAATTATTCGTTTGATTCGTTCTCTCTCTCTCTCTACTCTCTCTCTCATCTCTATCTCTCTCTCTTCTCTCTCTCTCTATTCTCTCTCTCTCTCTCTCTATTTTCTCTTCTCTCTCTCTCTCTCTCTATCTCTCTCTTCTCTCTCTCTCTCTCTCTATCTCTCTCCAATAATTTCAAATGAGTTTCGCTCGTCATTTGAGTCAGAATACACTAGCTTGGTAGTTGGCGGGCACAGGTTGTGAGGTTTCCTTGTGGTGTTGTGACCTGGTTGATTGTTATGGTTTGTGACGTTTCGGATGTTGGTGTGGAATCTTGTGTTATTGTCATGGTTTGTGACGTTTCTCTGTTTGGCTGTGACCCTTTTTTTTATTGTCTTGTTATGTAGCTTCTGTTGTTGGTGTGGTCCCTTTTTTTTATGATCATGTTCCGGTTGTTTGGGTGTTGGTGCTGTGTGATCTTGTTTTTTGTGGCATTGGTTCGTGAAGTTTTATGTGATGGTGTGACCACTTTTTTATTGTCTTTATTTCGTGTCGTTTCTGTGTTGGTGTTGTGTGTTCTTGTGTTATGGTCTTGGTTTGTTACGGTCCTACTGTTGGTAGTGATCTTGTGTTATTGTCATGATTCGTGACGTTTCTCTGTTGGTGTGTCCCCTATTTTTATTGTATGATTCGTGACGTTTCTGTTGTTGGTGTTGACCTTGTTTTATTGTCATGATTTGTGGACGCTTCTATTTGGTATGGAACCTGTTTTATTGTCCCAGGTTGTGTAGTTTCTGGTGTTGGTGTGATTGTTTTTTTATTGTCAATGTTTGTGGTCGTGTCTTTGTTGATGTGGAACCTGTTTTATTGTCATTTGTTTATGACAAGTTGTTGTTGGTTGTGACCAAGTTTTATTGTCATTGTTTGTGACGTGTTTTGTTGGTCTTGTGACCCGTTTGATTGTCATTGTTTGTGTCTGTTGTTGTTGGTGTGACCCTGTTTTATTGGCTATAGTTCGTGACGTTGTATTTGTTGGTGTGACCAGTTTTATTACATTTCAATTTGGACGTGTCCAGATTGGTGTGTCCTGTTTTAGGTCAAAGTTGTGACAGTTTCTTTGTTGGGTGTGACGCTGTTTCCTTGTCATGGTATGTGATGCTTCTGTGTCGGGTGGGGGACCCTGTTGTGTCGTCAAGATTGTGGACGTGTCTATGGTTGGATCTTGTTTTTATTGTTAATGATTTGTGACCTTTCTATTTGGAGAAATCTCTTTGATTGTCATGGTTTAGTGAAACTCTTCTGTGGTATGAATCTGATCTCCACAGTTTGTTCGCCGTGTCTCTGAGTTTGACTGTCATGAGTTGTGACCTTCTCTGTAGGTGTGTTTGATCGTCCAGTTTTGTCGATTTCTCTGTAACGTGCCCCTGTTTTATTGTCATAATTTGTGACACTTTCTGTTGTGGTCGGACCCTGTTATATTGTCATTGGTTTTGTGAGGTTTACATGTTATGTAATCCTGTGATATTGTCATGGTTTGGTGTCGTTTCTATGTAATTTACCATGTTTTATTGTCATGGTTTCGGTGCGTTTATATGTACTATAACCCTGTTTTATTGTGATGGTTGGTGTCGTTTCTATGTATTTTATCCTGTGTATTGTCATGGTTCACTGACGTTTCTATGTAATGTAATCTGTTATATTGTTCATGGTTCACTGACGTTTTTTTGTAATGTAAGCTGATTTTTTGTCATGGTTATACTGGCGTTTTATGTAATGAATCCTGTTATATTGTCATGGTTGGGTTGACCGTTTCTATGTATACGGTATAACCCTGTTTTTTTGCCATGGTTTGGTGACGTTTCTATGTAATATAAACCATGTTATATTGTCATGGTTTGGTTGAAGTTTCTAATGTAGAAAGAAAAACTCGTGGATGAGCGTGGCTGCTGAGAGTCTCAGAAGAGAGCCCCTTCATGCATCAGTGTTTCGGCCTTATCTCCTGAAACTTAGGGGGGTGGGCCACACCCGGTTATGATCTCGGATTGTCCCTCTGCTGCCCCTTTTTTTCCCCATTTGGGTCAGAGCCTAGGCTGGGATTCGAACCCTTGACCCTCTGGAATTGCTTCATTTTATACTAATGACTCGCGCTTTATCACTGAGCCACAGGGGACACCAGGTTATTAGTAGGGAAATTATGCTTTTGAAGTTCACTTTTGTTCATCATTGACCAGATCCAGCTTGACACTCTCTGCGTCTTTGCCATTGCTTTCTGGGCTATGGTTTTTTCCTTCCCTGCAACTGTGTGCTGGTTCATGGGCAGTATGCAGACGTTCCTCTATTTCCCCTAGATTCCAATTTTCTGCAGTGTGTGACTTTGACTGATTGCCTTCTCTCCTCAGGCTGTTTTGCCAGGATCTGCATACTTTTCAGTCTTGTAGATTTGAAGCTGCCCTCCCCTTTGTTTATCATATGGCACCGTGAAGCTCGATCATGGATCAGCGCTTGGTGACTTTAGAGTGGACTACTATGTCTGGTCTTCATGCCACTCTTGCTGTGATATAGGGGATGACTATTCCATTCTGGGAGGTATGCAGTGCTTCCAGTCATCTGATTCCTTTCCTTCCCATTCCAGCAGACTCTGCCTGCATGTTTCGAGTGGTTTGCACTGTTGTGCTTGGGCCATGATTTTGCAGCCTCCTGCCGTGAGAATGTTGCGGGTGCTTTTGGGATGTCCTGATTCTCCCTTTTGTGGTGTCTGGTAAATTGCCAGACTACTTGGTACAATCTCTGTGAGCATTGGTTTGTGCCTCCATGTGTACCTTCCTTGAGCCAGGGCTACTTTTCATGACGCTTGAACATGCTCCACAGTTTGTTTTCTTGGCAGAGGGGGCATGCAGGATAGTCTGTTTTCCCCCATTTCACCTAGGTTTGGAATTTGTGGGAGTAGTCTTGCAGATAGATTGAGAATGAAGCTGTCCTGAGAGGGGCCATGTGCCAAATGTCATTCCAAGTTAGACTTCTTTGGAGTGGCATTCTCCACGTTGTCCATTGCCTTGCTGGTCTGCTTGGGGAATGCTTTTTGGAGTCCTTTTTTGGTCTTCTTCTTTTCTCTTCTCCTGGATCATCTGTCTCTTTTGGCTTTCCTTGGCTTTGACACCATTCTGTTGTGGTCACCCCTGTCCTTGTCTGTTGGTCTGTGATGTGTCCTGTTTTTTTTCTCTGATCTTGATAGACTTTCTTTTGCAGGAATCCATCGCCTCTTGTACTTTCCCATTTCTCCTGTCGCCTCAGCTGGGGCTTGATTGCTTCTAACCACCTTGTCTCCTGAGTCCTCCAGATTTGCTTTGGATTGTCTGTTCTCCTGCTTTGTAGTCCCTGGATGGCTTTCAGTGGTTAGTTGAGCTTTTTTGCTTGGCGACAGTACCAGAGCGTTGTCAGTCAGGACAGGGTGGGACACCAAGCCATTGCCTTGTGAAACTTGTTGTGTGATTTTGGCTTCATTGCCTCCACGTGCTGGAGCAGTTGTTCGTTAATCAGCAGAGGCCATAGGAGCTTCTGGTATCAGAATAACTGAGACACAGACCTGGTATTTGCCAGGGAGCCACAATGGTCAATGTCTCAAAGCCTTCTTCCGCCATCGGCTTGGTTTCTTTCTGCTCTTTGTGTGTCTTTCTGCGTATCATCATTCAATCTTCCTATAGGCTCTTGAAGGGTTCTTCTGTGACTGTTGGGAAATGGCCTGTTGGCAACACTGAATGACCACAGATTTCGGCCACTTTTCCTTTCCTCAGTGAGAGACTCCGTGAGTTATTTGGCTTTGAACTTCTTTTGGATGACGGCAACCTATGTCGTACAGCCCTCTCCAGCACATGAGTTGTCTTCGTCTTCTATGGTTGAAATCTCTGTAGTTCATACATGAAGGCCTTGAGAGGAGCCATCTTGTATCCTTCGCATAGGTCTGTTGTCCGCGTTGTTAGTTTGCGCTTTCAAGATGAGTTTCCATTGCCAGCGACGAACAGTATCGGGGAAATTGCACAGCCATGCATGCCCACTTCCAAGTTGATCATCGTTGTGTTACTTACTTGGTAGGAACCGCATTGATTGAAAGAAGCCATGAAGTACTTTTGGCATGTCGCGGATGTTCTTTGGCACATGGTACATCTCAAGAGCCAACTGTATATCTCATGGGCACAGTCCATTTGCGTTTGCCAGATCAAGCCCACACTACGATCCAGGTCTCTATTTGCTGTTTTTTCGCTTTTTGGATTGCGTCCCAGATCATTGTGGAGTGTTCTACACAGCCAGCCACGCCTGGGATGGACACCTTCTGGATGACACATCAAAGTACTTGTTTTCCATCAGGTACTTGGTCAGCCTGCTGCAATGACAGAGAAGAAGATTTCCCTTCGACTGTTCAGTAGTGATTATTGGCCTGGATCTGGCTGATGTCACTTGAGTTTTGCTCTTTGGGGATGTACTACCATCTGCCGGTCATCCCTCTGGCCGCTGATCTTATGTTTCTCCAAGCCGATCGCAGCAGCTGTGGTAGCCACTCCAGCACATTGGGAACATTTCTTGTTTAGATTGGTAAGGTATGCCGTTTGGCCTGGTGATGATTTGGCTCTGGCTTTGTCGACCACCTTCTGATTTCGCCAATGTTGGAAGGGCTGCCATTGAACTGTTCCTCAGGGGGTGTTGCCCACACCAGACCTTGAATGTCGATGTGGTGTTGATCTGTGAGTCTGGAGTATGTTTTCTCTGATGCTGCTCAGAAACTCCTTTGTCCACACTTAGGGTCCCAGATTTTGGCTGCTCAAACAGTGTTCTGCTATACGGAAAGGGGGTTCTGATGAAGCGCTCTTGTGTCTATATTCTTTTTGCTCTTTCCTCTTCCTCGCAGTATTCCGCTTTGTGAGGGCGCTGTGTTTTTCTTTCAGGTCTTCCACAGTTTTTCCAAATGCTTGTTTTTCAGCTGGCAGTGCGGTCTTCATTGCTTCTTGAGGTTGTTTCTTTTGGGACTCGATCTTGTCATCTTTCTTGGCGTCTGGAT
The DNA here is from genome assembly GCA_018398815.1 of Conus ventricosus. Classification (NCBI taxonomy): domain Eukaryota; kingdom Metazoa; phylum Mollusca; class Gastropoda; order Neogastropoda; family Conidae; genus Conus; species Conus ventricosus. The sequence continues at coordinate 87,892,045 of CM031608.1, read as the reverse complement.
TTCTTGGAGGTGGTTTTTCTCTTTGGGTTGTTTTTCTCATTAGGCGTCTCTACATGTGGCCATACACAAGGTCCCATATGTGGCTAGTTTGTGTTCCAGGAGTGCTTTTTATATCAGTGCTATCGAGTCTTTGGACGATTTTTGCATCAGTTTTCCCAATCTGCGTTTCGTTTGCTCGGGCAGGTTGAGTTGCAGGCGCCTGGCATCTGGGCCTGTGCAAATTCCTCTTCCGAAAAACTATGTAATGTATTCCTGTTATATTGTCATGGTTTACTGACCGTTTCTATGTGATACGAGTAAAACTGCTTTATTGTCATGGTTGGTTGGTGACGTTTTCTATGTCTTATAACCTGTTTTATTGTCATGGTTTGGTTGACGTTTCTATGTAATGTAATCCTGTGATTATTAATGTCATGGTTTGGTGACGTTTCTTTTAATGTAACCATGTGTTATTGTCATGGTTAGCAGGCAAGAGAAGGCGATGAGGACAAGTCTGATGTCAATTCGTCGGTGTTTTACGGTGGTTCAGCCAGCTGTCTCTCTGTTGTCTCCTGTCGTATCTTTGTCTGTCTGTCTGTCTGATCTGTCTGTCTGGCCTCACAGTCTGATTCTGTATTTATTTTGCTGCCTCTTTCGTATTTTTTTCTCCGTTAGCTGTTGCCTGTTTTATTTGCCTGTCTGAGATATTTGTGAGTTTGGCTGGTTGATTCGTGTATTGGTAGCTTGGTGCGTTAGATAGCTGTTTGACTGTTGGGTGGTTGTTTAATCGGTAGCTAGCTGGTCGGTTGGTTGATTGGTTAGTTAGTCGGTCGGCTGGCTAGCTGGTTGGTATGTTGGCTTGTTAATTGGTCTGGTGGTTGGGTTGCTTGACTGTTGGTTGGTTGGTTGGTAAACTGGTTGGTCGGTTGCTAGCTTGCTTGCTTGTTCGCTTGCTTCAGTGCTTTGCCGGTTGGTTGGTTCCTTGCATGCTGGTCTGGTAAGTTAGTTAGTTAGTTGACTGAATAGATGACTGGCTCAGTAGCTTCTTGGTTGGTTCACTGCTTGGTTGGGTGATTAGATGGTTGGTGCTCGAATTGATGGCTGGGTGGGTGGATGGGTGGGTGGGTTGCTGCTCGTTGGTTGGTTGGTTGGCGCGTTGGTTGGTTGGTTGGTTAGTTGGTTGGTTGGTTGGTTGGCTATTAGACTCTGTTGTTGGGCTTCAGAAATCTGAAAATCTAAAAAGAGGAACATATCATATGCAGTTCACAGTCCATGTTGATAAAACGAACGTGCTAGCTTTTTTTTAAAGTGACTATTTGAGTGTAAGTGAAATATGGTTTTTGTCAATAAAGAAGTACACGTGGCTAAGTTATTAAAAACGTAGAAATGGTCTTTATTGTTGAATTGAGTATTCACTACACTTTGTCAGATTTATTGCAGAAAAGCGAAGAAAGGAGTGATTAAAATACAGAAAAACTGCGAAATTTGAATACCATGGACATGAATATATACATTCGTTCTGGAAGCTATTTGATAAGCATATTGAACCCACTCTGATATACGTAGCTGAAGTATGGAGACTTGAACAAGAAAGTCACTTAACTGAAAATATCCATTATGTTTGTAATAAACGAATTTTAAATGTCCCCTTGTATACATCAAACAAAATTGGTACGTGGAGAAACCGATAGACATTCTTCACACATTCTTCTTGGTTTGGGAATTCTTTGGCGAAACCAGGAAACTAATTCTGAGTAGGGTTTTAAAGAGCTATTGAAAGACGGACTCGCCTGTTTCAAACAAAACTGGCATGTACAAATACTTGGTACCGCATGAATTTAAGTTCTTCAGTCTTCAAATGACATCTCTTTAGACAGAAAACGTTCTTAAATTAGCTAGGAACAATGGGCCACGTAGCCTATTTGACAGTTTGAGGGTTAGTGTTTCGTAACATTCTAAACAAAAGGTTTTTAAGTGTGAACTGTTTCAAATGGCATTTACATGTCTATCTTGCAAGAGTGGAATTGAAGACGAATAATATCGTTCTTGCTTATGCCGAGAATATAAAAACCTGCATGTGCTGAATATCTTTTCATTACTACCCACTTAGTTCAAGCGGTCTGCTATCGTTGTTATCATAATAAACAATAACTCATCGAGCAGGTACGTGCTAAATCTATAGACTTAAGCCATGATATATGTCAGGAAAAAAGATAATCGAACTAAGCACCTCAGCATTTATTTCAGGATGATTCAGCGCCAGATGCGCCTGGCGGCGAGTCGTGTGTGTGTGTGTGTGTTTGTTCGGAGAAGAGGCGAACAGGAGTAGCGGTGAGGCGAGGGTGGGGGGGTTGCATGACTAAAGGGTATGGTTGGGGGAAGGGTTTAAAGGCTCCCAGTGCGAAGGGAGGGTTGGTAGTGGTAAGGGGGGGGGGGAGGGGGGGGGGTAGGGATAGGTTGATGGGTTGGTTGGGTGTCTGAAGGGATTTGTGCGTGAATAGATGTGCGTTGCAACTTTGTGCTTTTGGTATCGCTGAAGCATTGTTTATCGCTGTTGTTGACCCAGGCTTCGCTGCTAAAGGACAAAAGAATCTCTCTCTCTCTCTCTCTCTCTCTCTCTCTCTCTCTCTTCTCTCTCTCTCTCTCGCTCTCTCTGTTCTCCTCTCTCACTCTACTCTCTCTCTCTCTCTCTCTTGGCTATCTTCTCCTTCGCTCTCTTCGTGTCTCTTTTTCTGTTCCTCCGTGTGTTCTAAGTGCTTTAGAAAGTTCTAGTAGTTTCTATCACTTAAAATTAAAGTTTCAAATAGCTTTTGGATGGCCACATTTCGTTTAGTAATGTTGCATTTCTTTTTCATCGTGGTCAGATTCTACTCGAGTGGAAAACATATAGCCTCAATGATAACTGTTCTCTCTCTCTCTCTCTCTCTCTCTTCTATCTCTCTCTCTCTCTCTCTCTCTCTTTTCTCTCTCTTCTCTCTCTTCTCTCTCTCTCTCTCTCTCTTCTCTGTTTATGTTTGTTTGTGCGTTGCGCGCGCGCGCGCTTGTGTGTGCTTCCGTGCGTGTGTGTGTGCTACGTGCGTGTATGTGTGTGTGTGTGTGTGTGTGTTGTGTGTGTGTGTGAGTGCGTGCCGTGCGTGGCGTGCGTGCGTGGCGGTGCGTTGCTGTGTGCGTGTGTGCGTGCGTGGCGTCCGCGTGCGCATGTGTTGTGTGTGCATGCGTGCGTGCGCAGTGCGTGCATACGTGCGTGTGCCGTGCGTGTTGTGTGTGTGTGTGTGTGTGTGTGTGTTGTGTGTGTGTGTGTGTGTGTGTGTGTGTGTGTGTGATGTGTGTGTGTGTGTTTGTGAGTGTGTGTGTGTGTGTGAGTGTTGAATACAGGTGCTGCACTGCTGGTCTTCTGTCTTCATTCTTTATCTCATCTCGATTAATCTTCCGTATGTGTTCTTGTGTATATGAATGCGGCGGCCTGCGTGTGTAAGTGTGTTTTGTGTGTGTGGTGTGTAGTGTGTGTGTGTGTGTGTGTGTGTTGTGTGTGTGTGTGTGTGTGCTGTGTGGTGTGTGTGTGTTGTATGCACCGCGGCGCGCGCTTGTATACGTGCATGCTTGCGTGCGTGCCAGCACACACGCGGATAGAGCGCGACGTGATGTGTTAGTGTTTGTGTGTAGGTGTGTCTGTGGTGAGTCTGTGTGTGTTGTGTGTGTGTGTGTGTGTTGTGCTGTGTGAGTGTGTGTGTGTGTGTGTGTGGCGTTGGCGTGTCGCGTGTACATTGATTATTTGTGGGTTGTAGGGCTATTTAGAGATGGACATACTTATTTTTCAATAATAAATGATGATGATGATGATGATGTTATAAATGATAAACATAATAATAATATTAAATGATAAAAGTAATAGTAGTATATAATGATAATAATATTAACGATGATGATATTGATAATAGTAATAGCAATAATAAAGATTATGATGATAATTATCATGAAGATGAAAAATAATGACTTAATAATAAATATTAATAATAATAATTAATAATAAATAATAATATTATATTAATAATATGACAATGACATTGACAATAATGATTGATAGTGATAATGATGGATGATGATGGTAAACTATTATAATGATAATAATTAGCAAAATAAACACAAAAATACGATCCTGCCGCCGCTGCTGCTGCTGCATGTGACTGCCTGCTGCTGTGCTGATGCTGCTGCTGCTTGATGATGATGATGATGATGATGGATGATGACGTGGTGAAAATCAAAACGAAGTACATTACTTTAATGCTGATTTGATGTTGATAATATAATATTGATAATAACTATAATGATATGGACAACAATAATGTTGATGATTAAATAACAACATAATGATAACAAACCCACTTAATAACAAACATCATCAACAACAACAACAGTCAATATTGTGATAATGTTACAATAAACAACAACAACAACACTTGATGATGATGATGATGATGATGTGTGATGATGATGATGATGATGTCGATGATGATGTGATGATGATGATGGTATTATCATCATTGTCTTCCACCTTCTTCCTCATCTTATCATCTTTCTTGTTCCATCATCATAGTAGTCTTATCATCCATCATTAGCATCACCTTCATCATCGTCGTTCGTCATCATCATCATCAATCGTCATTGTCATCATGTTATCATCATCATTTCATCTCATGCGTCATTGTCATCATTTTATCATCGTCATCTTCATCCTTCATCATCATCATCATCATCATCATCACAGTAGTATTAGTAGTAGTCCGTAGTAGTAGTAGTAGTAGTAGTAGTAGTAGTAGTATCGTCATAATCATCATCATTTATTATTATTAATTATCATTATTATTATTATAATTATAATCATCATCATCTTCCATCATCATCATCATCATCTATCTCATCATTCATAATCTTCATTATTTTTTATTGATGTTGTTGTTATTATTATAGTATTATATTATTATCTATTATTAATATTATTTTTATTATTATTATTAATTATCTCTCATCATCATCATCATCATCACACTTTACACTCGTTTGACTTGTTTGGTTTTGGTTGTTGATTTTCAACAGATGGATACGTGTGTTGACTAACAATACACAAAGTTGCATTAAGTATGGTGGATAGGTGTCTGAGCCGTTTGATTGTAACTGCGGTATTCGACAAGGCAGTCCTTTCTCTCCTTGGCATTCGTCTTGGCCTTGAACTATTAGATATAACTCGGAAATAGTGAATATCTGGGCATCGAAGCGCAGTCATAAACCGATCAAAGATAAAGTATCAAAATAAAACAAACTGGCCGTTGAACACGTTATTTCTTAAAATGGAGAAGATCTGATTAAGTCTTACGGTATCTTGAGAACGTTTGAAATCTTCACCGGTCTGAAACTGAAAACATCAATAAAACTAAAGTATTCATAGTATGGGAAGACGCTGACGAACAAAATATTCCTTTTTCTTGGGTCGGATAGAATTAAATCTTCTTAGCGGGTGTATTTTCTCACAGAGATAAGATGGCTAAATATATTGAAGAAATTGGAAGCTGAATTGTTGCAAACATTCAAAAGAGAATGATACGGTCTGGAGTAAAGAGGATCTTAGTATTTCTTGGTACAAGTTCTGGTAATTAAACATTTTTAATCAGTCAGATGATATTTGTTATGCAATCACTTGGTATTCCAGAAAATGTTTTATAAGACATGAATACGTTGTTGTACAAATTTCGTTGTGGCCGACGAAAATATTGCAATCGTTGGCTTCGACATGTGAAAAGAAAAGTGATCGGAATCAGGTTATGGAAAGAAGGGTGGTTTGACATGGTTAAATTATTGATCTCCAAAGTGTTTCTATTTAACAATGGGCTGGAAAACCATTTTCCTCAGCAGATCAGAAACTGGACGTTTCATACCAACGTGGCACTTGAATAAAATATAAACAACGATAGTTTATTTCTGATTAACTGTAGATCAAAACTGTACATTGTATAGACCATTTGATAAAGAAATTCTGGAAAAGCGGTGGATTATTACATTCTAGATATAAAGAGAGAGAAAAAAATCGAAGAAATAAAACCATCCAAAGTGTGTGATCAGTTATTATTCTATAATTGATTTAATTAAGTTAAAGGGAAAAGGCGCTGTTCTTCCACAAGTGTAATGAAAAGGGAATGCAACATGTGAGATCTTATTCATTTCAAACGAACGTAGACTGCATGCGTTTAGAATAGGCGGGAGGAAACACATACTAGGATACAGAATTGTGCAGACAATTCTTTGAATATAACGCGTGTGCACGCCATCCCAGCAGTATGGCTAGTATGATACGAACAGACAGGCTCTCTCTAGATACTCAGGAGCCAGTTTCTTGTGAAGCAAGTTTGTTTATGAAAACCCAAAGAGATCTAATCAATATTGGAAAGAATTAATACCCGAAAACCTTACCTATGCTAATGCCCTTTGGCGCAAAAAGCTTGGTTTCTAGTAGATAAAACGTATGGTGATTCAAGAGAATCCACAAAGGAACCAGATATACGAGCTGCAGTTGGGGAAAGATAACTCACATCATATATACCACAAATATTCGTTCTTCAGAAAATGATTAACAGCAACCAATAAATGCAATAACTGTGTCAATTACATTGACTGTATGGAAACATTTCTTTTATTATTGCCCACCCGGTATAGACTGTGTGGAAGAAAATAGAAAGGTTCATACAAACTATGGTTGGAAAAAACGCCTAAAAATGTCGTTGGCTGATGTAATGTTGGTCGTGACAAAATAAAAATTCATAAGATCGAAAGAGCAGCAGTTAATCATATTCTTTTAATAGCTAAAAATGTGATAAGTAGTAGCTCGAAAAACAAAAGCGTTGCCTGCTTTACAAGTCATATTGAACACACTTTGCAACTGAGAAAAAAGTATATTACCGTTCTTACAATCTTTTTGAAATATGTTATATAATTAATTTACAAAATGGCAGTGACTCTAAGATAATGATGCTATCATTAATGACATGATTCCACACTTGATAACTTAGAATTGAGGGGAGGAACAAAAAAATGAAAAGGTACACCCACACCCACAAGTATGCACACTCACGCACAGTCTCACACACTGCACGCGCGCGCACGCACACACCAGCACACACACACACACACACAACACACACACACACACCACACACCACACACACACACAACACACCACACACACACCACACCACACACACACACAACACAAATGCACATACACATATTGAACCGCGCGAATGCGGCAGACCAATTCTTTTGTTTTTTTTTTCTTTATTTTTGAATACTTTGTCTAACCTTATGTTGATTTAATTGTATCCATTTTTTTGAAAGAAGTTATACACAGCAGAATGAAAGTGGTTCTGTACAACCACCACATCAGTACATAAACAAACCCAGGCATTTTGTATCCATTCTCCTACACACTAAAACTATCAAACAATTGTCCTTCGGTAATGTACTCACAGATTTTGCATGGTGGTGCGTGAGGCATGAGGAAAGGAGAAGGAGAAGCGAAGGGGAAGAGAAAAAGGTTCAACTTTGTTAATAAATTAAAAAATAAAAAAAATTTTAAAAAATTTTAAATAAAGGATTTAAGTGAGATACATCCACATAAACCTCCCAATAAAAACCAAATCAAAAACAAAAAAAAAAACCCCAACAACTTGATGATGATGTTGGTGATGATGGATGATGACTGATAATGATGTGATGTGATTGATGATGATGATTTCATTATATCATTGTCTTCAACCTTATCCTCATCTTCATCATTTCTTGTTCAATCATCATCGTTCTCGTCTTCATCATGCATCATTGGCTTCACCATATCATCGTCTGGTCGTCGTAACATCATCATCATCGTCATGGTCATCATGTGGTTATCATCATCATTATCAATCATCATCGTACATTGTCATCATTTTATCATCACATATCATCATCATCATCAATCATCTTCATCATCACTTCATCATTCATCATATTCTTCATTGTCACGAGTTTGTCACGAGGCCTATGACGGATTGACCCATCTAGGGTGGGGAATTATCATTTATTTATTGTCGTAGTTGTTGTCGTGTATCCGTCCCTTAATGTGGTTTTGTGTTGTTTGCACCTTAAGGTGTTCAGCTCAGCGTTAGGTTTGCTTTCTCTCTCTCTCTATCTCTAATTCCACTGCCGTGCAATTCATCTGCAGGTTCACGGGTGCTGGTATTCGCTTTTTGAATGGCTGTCTATATCGGCTCTCACCTGCTTTTTACTGCCGCACGTGCCGCATTCTCTTAGGCTTGGTATCTCACCTCTGTGACGCTAGGGTGCATGTGGCGCCATCGCTTAGCAGGTTTTCTCTTCACTCGAGCGGAGTGTCTCTGGGAGGCCAGCTCCGGTTCTGGTTTCTCGACCACTTCGTAGAGCTACGGTCGGTACCTGCATTCTAAAGTCGGCTGTAGGGGAGGGACATACGTCATCTCTTTTACGCATCATGCTTGAGTCTCTCGACTCCCCCCCCCACGGACAGAGGGCAGAGAGTCGCTAGACCCGACACTTTTGGACGTAACCCACGGGGTAGCTGGTAAGCAACAGTTTCGTGGTTTGTTTGGGTTTCTGCTAGCCGCTAATTCTTCTCTTTGCGCATTTTCTTTGGTTTTCAAAATTATAAAGAAATATTGTTTGAGACATTTTTTTTTTGGTTAATTCAATCTTTAACCTGGGCCAGTCCAAAATTATATCCAAAAGTCTTTCTCTTTTATGCATCTGGTGATGCGGTAGTCGGTGGGGATGGGGGGGGAGATCTGGTGATTCAGGTGGGTACTTGCTTGGTTCTCGCCGTCCGCCCCTGTCACAATCACGGTCTCTTAGTCTACGGCCGCCCGTCTGTTTGTGTGTGGCAGGGGAACGAAGTGTTTTATGTTTTGGCGAGGTGCGTACGCATGATTGGTCGTTTGGATGCGTGGGTTGGAGATTTGTGTCATTTTGAATTGTTTGCTATAAAAAAAAATAAATAGGTGCGGGATATTGTGCCATTGAATTATTATTTTGCCAATTGTGGTGGCGGTTATAATGAAAATGGTTTGCTGTATTAGTTCAGTTCCTAAGAAAAAGGAAAATGTTGATCGTGAGGTGGCTGAAAATATAAATTGCTATTTTGTTTGGTTAGCTGTTAAGAATTTTCTTACCTGCGTCGTGTGAGGAGACCTTTAGCGAAACTACTCATTGGTTTGTTTACTGTGTTATGCTCAGGTCTGTGTTGAGTTGGTGTTACTAATGTATTCCACAAACACCTCCCTCGCCCACATGCGTAGAATGGGCTGTTAGGATGTAAGCAGCAAATTTCAGACCGTACTGACAGGGCGGTTCCAGTTACCTTTCGTCTTTTCCTTCCAGTTCCTTCCGGGTTCTCTCCTCCCGGGGGTTTCTCCCAGAGATGCGCTGTTGGGGCGCGCTGTGTGAGGAGCGCGGGACCTAGCTGGGACGTCTATCCCTGCACGGGACCTTCAGCGGACATCGCCTCGTCCCACGGGACGCGTTCTCCACGGTCCTCGGGACTTCCTACAGCCATGTACCAGTGTGGTTCGCTTCTGTGTCGTGCAATTTGGGTGTGTGTGTTTGTCGAGGGTGTCGCATTGATGAAAGGACTTGTTCGGAACAGGACCAGGTTGGCACCTGAGTCGACACGGTATTCTCAGAGGACTTTTTGGGAAAAGAGTCAGAGGTGTTGGGGAACACCATGAACGCACGGAAGGATTGTGTTGGACCTGATTATTTATGTTATGTTATGTTGTGTGCGGTGTGAATGCTTGTTTGAGATATGTGATGTTGTGTGTGTTGAAATGCTTAATTGTGATTGTTGCATGTTGTGCGTGTTGGAAGGCTTATTTGTGACTATGTGTGTGCTGGTGTGAATAAAGGTGTATTTGCTCATTGTATCTTTCTGTGTGGTCTCTTGCGAGGCGTGTGAGGTTCGTCACTCCTTCACTCCCATCTAGACGATCTGTCAGGGCAGACCTCCAGAGGTCGTTCGTGACAATCTCTTCACTAAGTAGTAGTAGTTAGTAGTATTAGATTGTAGTAGTAGTAGTAGTAGTAGTGTAGTAGTATCGTCATAATCATCATAATTTATTTTTATTATTATCATTTACCGAACAGCGAAAGAAACGGCGAATTGTTTGGTTCGTTCATGGGTATTTCTTCCAGTATTAATTTATGGTTAATATTTTTTGCATGAGTATACAGACGACTAATGGATGAGGGAAGACCATGGGAATTTTCTGGTTGTTAGCGCTCTTGCTTCCAGGCGTGAGGCTTGTGTGTCTGACCGCGCTTTTCGTGCGGCCTGTGGCTGTACGTGCAAGCGCTGTAGCAAATCTGAATAGCAGTAGTGTTAACTTAGTGACAGGGCGGATAAAAATGACACGTTTGATCAAGTTTTAGCAATCGAGTTTTTGGACGCCAACACAATGCCAAGATGACACACTGCCACAAACGCGAGAGGGCTGTGGAGTTTGGAGGCCGGCGACACTTCCCGAGGCTTTGGCTTGCCTTCAACTTGTCAACATCGCCATGTTTACCGCCTGCAGCACCGATTCCTGGCCAGGGCCACTGCTGTTAGACACAGGAGCGGAGACCCTCGTGACCACTCCAAGGAAAGTTCGCTACATCTGCCGCCTCCCGTCCGGAACCGCTTCAGACAGCCGCGACAGCCGGAATGTCATTGGGGGCCGCCAGGCACCTTCAGTGCGACACAGTCCGGCGCCGACTGGCCACAGAGGGCTACGGAACATCGGCCAAGAGGGGCCCATGCTTACTGTGCGCACAGAACAGGCGGCCTTCAGTGGCGCACAGAACCACGTCAACTGGACTAACGGCACAGCTGGCTGCGTGTGTTGTTCAGTGATGAGAGCCGCTTTGTGTTGACCACCTGGAATGGGCGAATGCGCGAGTGTGGAGGAGACATGGAGAACGGTTATGCAGACTGCTGCGTCAAGAGCACAACACTGGGGCGGACCTAGCACGATCCTGTGGGGCGCCATAGACGTAACCTCGTGCTAGGCACTGTCTTTCTTTCAAGGCCTGCCCGGGCCGTGGTGGGGGCATCACAGCTCAGCTCGGGCATGCAAAACGGATGCAAACTTCGAATTCCAGCAGGACACATGCCCTCCCACACTCTGCCAGGGCTACACAGGACTTCCTGCAGCAGTCAGGGGATCCCCTGTCATGGGCCTGGCCCGCGTATGAGCCAGGATATGAACCCCATTGAACTTTTGGGAATGTTGCAAAGGAGCTGAACACGATCCGCCAAGACCCACACCGCCCGCAGAACTGCAGGCAGGCATCCAGCAGGCCTGGGGCCAAACGTTCCTATGGCTTCCATCAACCGATCGATTTGGTGCGCCTCCATGCACACAGATGCCAGGTTGTTATTGTGCCAATGGGGGACATACCGCCATTTGATGTAAAATTTTCCCCCTCTTTTTTTTTCCCTCACAAAAACGCGCACTGTCAAATGAAACTTTTGTTTTTCATCGAATGTCACACAGAACTTTTGTTGCCACTTTTCATTTCTTTTTGTTGATGCACTGTTGATTTAATTACATTACATTATGAATAAAATACAGTCTAAGTAAAATTTTCGCGTTTTCCTCTTGTGTCGGTATAATTATCATCATCAGCATCATAATCATCATTTTAACGTGTTGTTGTTATTATTATTTTTTATTACTTATCATCATCATCATCATCATCATCTCATCATCATCATCATCATCATCATTTATTGTAGTTCTCAAAATGACGGGTCCCAGTATTATTTTGATTTCTTACTAGAAGAAGATTGCTGTGAGGACAGTGCTGTAAGCCCTACTACAGACTCAATCACATTGAGCACTACTGCCAGGACACAGTCAGTAGAGATAGCGTTCTCAATGCCTTTACGCTGCCATTGTGCTTCATGGCACGACGGGCTCTTTTTTTTTTAATTTATTTAAGTACAAAACAGTCTTCTCAACATGTTTTTAAAGGTCACGCGGTCTATCAAAGCCTGTACGTGTGTTAAGTCGGCTGTCACTGGTTCGGTTGGTCTGTACTATTGAAGGAGAGTGGTAGAGGGCAATTTTTCCAGATGTCTTGTGACTATAAGTGCTCATAAAGTCTGGGCTTTTAGAGGGTTAATAGACGATCCGTTTCTGACGCCACGAGCATTGTTGTTCAGGTTGCTGCAAGTCTGCTTCCATGATTTCTTGTGATTCTTGACATTTTGTATATAGATCAGCCGTTGTCTGCTAGTGTTAACACTCGCAGCATTAGGTTGTATTGAAGGCTGCAAGGCCTTTAGCAAATTGTACAAAACAGGGGAGAGAGAGGAGTTCCTTGAAGGATTATTCCCACACACACACACACACCACACACACACCACACACACACACACACCACACACCACACACACCACTCACATACACACAAACAACCACACACACACACACACACACCACACACACTAACACACCACACACACTCACTCACACGCACGCAACGCACGCACGCCACGCATGCACGCACGCACACACACACACACATACGCACGCACGCGTCGCGCGGGCACACCACAAACACACACACACACACACACACACACACACCCACTATGCACAGTACACACACACCACACACCACACACACACCACAACTACCAACACCACACACACCACACACCACAACACACACACACACACTCCCACACACATTCATCTCTCTCTATCTCTCTCTCTCTCTCTCTCACTCTCTCTCTCTCTCTCTCACACACACACACACACACACAACACACAACACACAACACCAACACACACACACACGCTCACACAAAAACACACACACACACACACACCACACAAACACAACACAACACACACACCACACACACACACACAACACACATCCACCGGAGCAGAAGTCAAAATGATTATTGTTTGTCTCACTTTGTTTGTCTATGTTCTTGGCAGTTAACTAACCCGCTCTCTTTCTAAAAAACATGAACAAACAAATGAAAATGAAGAATGTTTCTAATGACGGAAATGCGGACGGGTGGAAACGCAGATGGACGGAAAAACGAAAAAAGAAGGAAGGAAGGATGGGTGAAAAAAAGACTATGGACAAGATGTTGTCCTTTCTGCAGGCTTTCGGCCTGGGGTAATGAGAGTGCTCCTTTGATTTGGGTTCCTGTTGAACTGTTTCCCGATTGCCACCGCCATCATTGACAGTATGTTTACCCTGTCGTCCTGTTCTGTCTGTCCGTCTGGTCTGTCTGTTTTTCCGGCATGGATGGTCGGAGGGATGCATGAATAGATTAGACACAAGCGTGCACATGTTAATGCGCTCATGTATGCGTATGTGTGAGTATTTCTGTATGGATGACGGGTGTACATGTATGTATGTATGTATGAATGTATGTGATGTATGGATGTATGTATGTATGTCTGTCTGTCTGTCTGTCGTCTGTCTGTCTGTATGTATGTATGTATGTATGTAGTATGTTGGGTGGGTATTTATGTATGTATGGGTGTACATGCGTGGCAGCATGTGTATGT
>CM031608.1:87868435-87873435 GCA_018398815.1 Conus ventricosus | reverse complement strand
AAAACTGTGCCAACTTGTTACCATTCATGCTGTTATTGGAGTACGGATTAGTGAGGATAAACATTGCTTGGTAATAAGCCTGTTCTTAAAAATTAAAAACAGCAGATCTTGGCCATAACTAGACTTTGAGGCTTCAGCAAATGATTGCTATTATTGCAGCTTCGTTCGCTAAGAATGATTTTCTAGGGAAGCATGATATTTTTCCAGAGAATTAAATATGGTAAAAAAATAACATTTATAAAAAAATGGCTTCACTAGTAATGTTGATAGGGCGGTGCAGTAGTGAGATTGCGCTTGCTTTTAGCGGAAGTAATTACGCATTAGTAAACTACGGGAGGACGGAGAAGAGGAAAATGACAATGACATAGCGGTGGAGCAACTAGCTGCAGCACAAGAATACGCTTGAAAAGCTGAGGAATTGGCAGTTTGATTTATTAATACAAACTGAAAAACAGGGTCATGCAGCTTACACATTTAAGATGTGGATAAGCGATTATAAAAGAATATTATCTTGTATCCAGGCCAAACCAATCGAGAACATTGCCCCACCAATTCAGCGACATTTAATCAAACCATCCAGAAAAAACAAAAGATGCAAGATGAATCGTGTTTATTGTCTTTGCATGGAACCATCGTGTATGTTGGTTGCGCATAATATTGGCTGAATAAATAACTGAACAAAATTATATTTCGCCATAAAGGATATTGGAAGGGATAACAGGCATATTTTAAAAAGCGAGGCAAGCAGATGGTGTTCAGGAACAACAGCGAAGGATATGTTATCTAAACAAGCGATTGGCAAATTTATTTACAGCGCATAACGTATTCAGAGGACCACACTTTGTGAATACAATACCGAAAGACAACCCATCAAATGGAATCTTCTATTTTTTCCCCATGATACCGATTAGAACGAAAATGATTTAGTACGCACTTACAGTCCCATTGACCCACCACCCAATTGCCTTCAAGATAAAAAGATGCGGATCCGTTAACAAAAAGAGTTGTTTGCTGTTGCTGTAGCTATAAATATGTTATTACCAACGAGGTCCTTTACTTACCTCGCATGATTCAAGTCGATGATTGGATAAAGTATTTAAGTCGGTGAATCAATTATTGTTTTATAACATAAGTAGTTACCATTAAGAGGCATTCCATGGAGTTCACAGATCCTCAGGCTTTGGTTGATAACTTTAACAACGTTTTCTGAATGGCTTTCACTCCTACCGTATCATAGAGAGCTGATTGACAATTCTCGCAACACAGAATGGTGTAGAATGAATGCCCTCAGTTATACGCGCAAGGAAGTAATGAAGAATTTAAAGGGTTAAAACCAGTACAAGCAATCAAAAAAAAACAATAAATGTTGCTGAAGGGACTCACGTACACCCAGCAAAACTATACAATTTGGCTTTAAAGTAAGGTACCTTTATTTACCGGGGGAAGCTGAAGGGGACACTCGCATAGGGCAAACGATCAGTTTGGAGTTGCTTGATCCATACGATAATATAAGTATTGTAATGATGAATCCGCGTGTATTTTTTACAAGAAATGGCACAACAAAAACAAACCAGCTCCTAAAGATCTTTTGTGAAAGGAAGTAACTGCAGATAATTCACCAGACACAGTTCCGCTTTAATTATTTACTTAAATTTATTTGAGTCTAAAATGGAGGCTCCAGAAGGAAGCGGCCCCCAGAATGATACAGAATGATTAATGAAAAGACCTTGGAATGGACAGAAGAAATTACTTGATTTGAGTTCTGCTATTAGAGCAACATTGTGAGAGGATTCATCAGCACATGGCATGCTTCCAGATCACCTAATCCTAAAATCAAATAATTTTTGATTATCAATCATGGGAGGTAAAGATTATCTTGAAATAATAAAAAAAGTCGGGCACATCAAGCATAACAGTGAGAAAATTTTGTCTAAATTGGAGGTTGTTATGATTGGTTCTTATAGGATAAAGTTAGTAAAATTGAACCCGAATGATGTATATATTATGACGTTATCCAATGTCAAATTGCATATGAAAACTCTCGGAATTAACAAAACCACGTTTTGAGTGTGTTCTATCTAATGACTTCTTTGATTACAACCGTTGTGTTGATCTCATGTAGATTAGATAGCAGTTTTACGTTGTTATGATGAAAAGTTTATTGTAAAACTTTGCTTCTTTTTGTTGTTCAGGAGATTTGTTGAATGCAACAACACTGCAGACGAAGTGTATTCCTTTTGCTTTCTTAATGGTTTTCCTGGCTGAAATACTGTACTTTTTTTACTTACCTACAATATCCTTGATCACCTTTGCCAGTTAATTTCATCTTTCATTTTACCTAAAACCTTCTTATTAGTAATAGTGATTGCATAGGCGTATCTTTAGGGTTAGCGGATGTGTCGTAACCATCCTGCTTGCCTTTAGCTACTTCTATTTCCAGTCATTATAAGATGTCTTCAGTAGGGATATTCTTTAACAAAACTGTTCTGATCTGTGTAAACGTACTCTGGATCAGGATACGAGGGATTAAAGTAGCCATAAAGAAATGCTAAACATACAAAATTGCTTTGATTTTTCTAAAAACAGTATACCCAATAAAAACGGGCTTATCCAATTTGACTTTTGTTTTTTTTCATCATTATACCAAAAGCGTATTCTTGTAATCTCTGATGTACTGATTATTAGGTTTAGAAGTCAGCTTATTTTTGCTTCAGTTCTCTTTGGTGACCAATTGACATCTTTTGCTAGTGCGGATTGTCCATTGATCTTCCGAAACAGCTGTGTTCATCATTTGATAAAGTCTTTTTCTGAAGCTATCTGTGGATTTAGTTCTGTAAGATCAGTGTTCTTCATGATGTATGGTTTCATGACTGTTCTTGAACAAAAGCATTTACACGATGAACAGCTGTCAACTTCAAACCGTGATTAAAGAAAATGCTGAAGTCTGTAATGACATAAATATTTTTTTTTTGCCTCGAAGATTAGGCACAGTTTAGGCGGCTATGTTTTTGCATCTTTAGACTTTCTGCCACTAACGGATAGTACATTATGCAGGTATGGAGTTCCTAGAGGATATTCTAGTCAACTTCCAGAATGTATCCACGCTGTTGACCCGTGCGTCATATGACACTTACCACTTTATTGCTTTTTGAATATTATTTGTACTGGCCACACTGTGTACATTTTTTAAAGTGCGTAATGGATGTGATTGCGCCATAGCCCATTCCCCCCCATACAGTTTGTTTGCATTATGTAATACATGAGAAGTTAGACTTTTACTGGATCATGTCGTCCAAGTATTTGTTGTTTGCTTTACAATATGATGCTGACGCCATACTAATTCCTCCTAGCAATCGTTTTCAATCATCTGAATCATTGTAGGTCAGACAATAAATCTATCTGTACTCCAGTAAAACTTTAAGAAAGCGTCCCAACTCAGACCTGGGCGCGAATTGTAAATGCGCGGGATCCAGGCTATAGTGTTTTTCATGCAGGGTCTTTCTGTAATTTTCAACGACGTCAGCAACCAAACATACATCGGCCATCAGTTTGAATCTTGATAGTCTCACATTGGTTTACACTCTAACTTCTTGCCACGCTTTTGAGCATGATGGTATTATGAGTCACTATGCCCTTTCCTCTAAGAATAGATAAGTAAACGCTCTTTAGGGGGAAGAGTATCTTAGTCAAACCTTTGCCAACTGTTCAGTTTCATAAGGGTGTAACCGCCCTTTTCTAACGATGAGTTGGGTCAAAATATTCTTCCGCTATTGGGCAGGACTTTAAGTACATAGCAGACAACCTCTAATGAAACCCATCAGGTGCTGCATAGGTCTAAAAAGATATGTTATTTTAAATGAAACACATGTACTTTTCTGATGACTGTGCAATACATGACAACCTGAAGGCGTTGTTACTGTTTGCATTATAAGTGAGAGTCGTAACCTCGCAAGTTATGAAAGAATACAGGCAGCTTCCATGTCTTTGGTTCAAACTTTAGTTGAAGATTGCATTTACTGTGTGCTGCTCCTCTAAACTTTCCACTAATGTGATCATGGTCTCTTACTGTCGGATTTGTTGCTTCTTCACTGAGTTCTAAACCACAAATCCAACAATGTGTGGCTGAGTCATACTGTTCTTGGTCTTCAGGTGTCATTATGATTTCAGATAAATTCAGATTATTAGAACAGTCATTACGCACTTTTTGCATGCGCTGTAAAAATCTTCTAGCCGCATTTGGTCCTCTATATAATTCTGGCGTTGAATGGGCGCCATCTGACCTGACAACGATGAAAGGAAATGAACAAATCTGATGATTACTCACAAAGGCTGTTTTGGAAGTTTTGTGAGGTTGGCCCCTCATAAGGAACAATGAGTGATTCAAAGTCTGCGTAAACAACATATGGACTAGTTTGCATCCGTTTCCAGTTCTTAAAACTAACTTTAGATCCAGTGGGGCGTAATTAGCTCTGTATTACAGTCAACTGGGCATACAATGTTTCTTATGTTCGCTGCGCTTGACAGATGGAATTCTTGTTAAACATTTTCTACAGAATTCTTGTTTACGTCTTGTTTTGAAGTATGCTGCATTAGTCTACTCATTGTTCGTATCAATGTGTAATGTGGCAGCCCTGTTGGTGAAAACATTAGTAGTAAGTCAACATGATTTTGTCTGGCTCGCAATCGTTGGGCTGTTCTTAGACACTTTAATGGGCTGTAGATTTGTTTCCTCATCCCATGTGTAGATATTAACAGTTATTGGTTTGTTTTGTTCTTCAAACTGATCAATTTTGTCCACGCTAACGGGAAAGGATATTCCATCGAAGTTAAGATCATTAATGTAATCCCAATAGTTAGACACTCTGTCTGCGTTTTTGCCGACATAATGCAGCCTTGCGAGAACACACCACATAAAACATTTGTTGTCTGTATTTTGTATGTTTAGAACTGCTTTTTCGCTACCAATACTGAGGCAGGGAATGTAAGCCTTGCCAATCCAA
>CM031608.1:87856190-87867435 GCA_018398815.1 Conus ventricosus | reverse complement strand
CCTATGGTCAACACCCACAGAGCTTGAAAACTGTATTGCGTATGTCGCTTCATTTACCGCAATCTACGTCGCTGCCGCTGGAATAGAAATTACCGATGCCCTTTGCTGCGCAACATGTTGCACGTAATCATTAACAATCCAACACGATGAGGGGTTAAAACCCTTTTCATGCTGGGCTGACATTTCTGGAAGTTTGATGCGGGGGGGGGAGGAAGGAGAAGGAAAGAGAAGGGGGGTGGGGGGATGAGATGGTTTAAGAAGGGATGTGGGATGGGAGGGCGGCGGGAAGGGGGTTGGGAGGGGAAAAGGAGGTAAGTAGAGAAGGGAATAGTTCCTAAATTTGCGGGTGATGTGTTCGGGCATTGGTTTCATTTTTTCTCAGTTTTACTCTGTCCCTTAACATTGTCCTAAATGTTTATCGATGCAGTTTTGTATTTGCTGTCCACCTGCACACCATCAGTTTTCAATGGCCTCAACACTATTTCCTTTAAATCCATGTCACCTTTAAACATTTTTTCTTCGCGGCTGTGTGTGTGTGTGTGTGTGTGTTTTGGTGTGTTTTGTGTGTGTGTGTGTGTGTGTGTGTGTGTGTGTGTGGGTGTGTGTGTGTGTACGTGCGTGTGTGTACGTGGTGTGTTTGTGTGTCTCTCATTCAGCCACTATCAGGTCATTTAAACCACTTCATCTCGAATACAAATCAGACCCAAAGTCTCTATAAGAAGACTTAGAACGGTCATGTTTTTTTGTATTTTTTCTCAACATACGTCACCGTCATCTCCCCCCCCCCCCTCCCCTTCATGCACGTATTTGTGACGCGGCCCAGATTCGGTGTTCACTCTGTGCGCAGTTCACAGCCTCGTGAAAAAAGACAGAGCGTTGTCAGATGGTAGAAGACCCAGACAGGGTTAACACGACATGCGGTGCCTTTCAGAAGGCATTACCGTGAACTTTTTGCTATGGGAGGTAGCCCTGGCCACATCTGCAGCAGAGGCAAAACGGTGAGTCCTTGTCGACAGGACCGATAATGCGGCACATAATGATCCTGTTCTCTCCCTCTATCCCCCTTCACCATCCTTACCCCGGTTGCTGCTTTCTGTGCGGCTGCTCTTTCTCCTCCTCTCTACCCCCTTTCAACTTCACCCTCAAATCAGCAGCCCCCTACACCCCCCCCCGGTGCGCCCCCCCCCCCCCCCCGGGTTGTTATTTGGTGACACTAACCAGGAACAGCCTGTATAAACTATCTGTGTCTTTCTTTGTTTTGACTGTGTTGTGTGTGTTGTGTTGTGTTGAGCTGAATCATATTGTGTTGTGTTGGGTTGGGTTGTGTTTTGTTGAGTTGAGCTGAAACATTGTGTTGTGTTGTGTTGTGTTGTGTTGTGTTGTGCTGTGCTGTGCTGTGCTGTACTGTGCTGTGCTGTGCTGTTTTGCGTTGTCTTGTGTTGTGTTGGGTTGTGTTGTGTTGTGTTGAGTTGAGCTGAATCATATTGTGTTGTGTTGTGTTGTGTTGTTGTTGTGCTGTGCTGTGCTGTGCTGTGCTGTACTGTGCTGTGCTGTGCTGTGTTGCGTTGTCTTGTGTTGTGTTGTGTTGTGTTGAGTTGAATTGTATTGTGTTGTGTTGTGTTGTGTTGTGTTGTGTTGTTGAATGATTGTGTTGTGTTGTGGGAGTTGAATCGTTTGTGTTGTGTTGTGGTGAGTTGAATCGTGTTGTGTTGTGTTGTGGTGAGTTGAATCGTGTTGTGTTGTGTTGTGTTGTGTTCAGTTTAATCATACTGTATTTTATTGTGTTGTGCTGTGTAGCATTGTGTTGAGTTGATTCGTATCGTGTTGTGTTGTGTTGAATCGCATTGTGTTGTGCTGCATTGTGTTGTGTTTATGTTGTGTTGTGCTGAGTTAAATCGCATTGTGTTGTGTTGAGTTGATTTGATTCGTATTGTGTTGTGTTGTGTTGTGTTGTGTTGAGTTGAATCGTGTAATGTTGTGCTGTGTTGAATTGATGATAATTATTGTGCTGTATGTTGTGCTGTGTTGAATTGAATGATATTGTGCTGTGTTGTGTTGTGTTGAGTTGAGTTGAATCGTATTGTGTTGCGTTGTGATGTGCTGTGCTGTGTTGTGTTGTGTTGTGTTGTGTTGAGTTGAATCGTGTTGTGCTGTGTTGTGCTGTGCTGTGCTGGGCTGTGCTGGTGCTGTGCTGTGTTGTGTTGTGTTGTGTTGTGTTGAGTTGAATCGTGTTGTGTTGTGTTGTGCTGTGCTGTGTTGTGCTGTGCTGTGCTGTGGTGTTGTGTGTGCTGTGTGTGCTGTGCTGTGTTGTTGTGCTGTGTGTGCTGAGTTGATCATGTTGTGCTGTGCTGTGCTGTGTTATGTTGTTTGTGTTGAGTTGAATCAGTTGTGCTGTTCTGTGCTGTGCTGTTCTATGTGTGTTGTGTATTTTTTTGGTTGGTTGTGTTTGCTGTGGAGTTGAATCATGTTGTGCTGTGCTGTGCTGTCTGTTCTATGTTGTGTTGTGTTGAGTTGAATCATCGTTGTGCTGTTCTGTGCTGTGCTGTTCTATGTTGTGTTGTGTTATGTTGTTTTGTGTTGCGTTGTGTTGCAGCGGGTTGTGTTGTATTGTATTACGTTGAGTCACATGTCTTGAGATGTGTTGTGTTGCATTACATTGTTCTGCATTGTATTGTACTCTAATGTTCGTACTCTATGTATTGTACTGGATTTATTGCATTGCGCTATATTGCATTGTATTGTATATGAACTGTGTTCTGCTTCATAGTTTGAATTGGGATATGCTGTACTGTGTCATACTGTAGTGAAATGTGTTTTGCTTAATTGTTTTGAATTGGGGTATGCTGTACTGTGTTGTGTTGTAGTGAACTGTGTTTGCTTCATTGTTTTGAAATTGGGTTATGCTGTACTGTGTTGTGTTGCATTGCGTTGTGTAGTTTTGTGTTGTGTTCACTCGCACGTGAATCGATGGCATTGCCTTGCATTGTACGGCGCTGATGTTGCTCTGTGTCGTAACATTTTGAATATGATATCCATTAAATTGCGTTGTGGCATTTCGCATAATGGTAAACCGGTCGCTGGCTGGGGGTTGCTCAGAGACAGCATGCGCCACAAGCATACGTTTAGAGGTGAGGAGAGAGAGGGAGAGAAGGAGAGAGCTGAGAGAGAAGCATGATGGACGGAGAGAGAGAGAGAGAGAGAGAGAGAAGAGAGATGAGAGAGAGGGAGATGAGAGAGAGAGAGAGGGGAGAGAGAGAGAGAGAGAGACGAGAGGAGGAGGAGTAGACTGAGGAGGAGTACAGAGCAGGGGGGCAGGAGGGTTGAGAGAAAGGAAGGAGAGAGAGAGAGGCACACAGACAGATAAAGATAACGAATGGATCTGTAGTTCTTCATGATAGCGTCTCTCATGTTGGATGTAAAAATTTAAATCCTCATTCATATTCTTTTTCTGCAACTGAGATTGATTCGTCAAATGGTTTGATTCATTTTGTTGTTGTTGTTGTTGCTGTTCCCATGTTGTTGTTTCGTTTTGGTTGTATTTGATACTTATTACAATGATAGCTGTACCATTTTATTTCCGAATCTATCCATGCTTTCAGCCTGCTTACACTTCGGTATAGCTAAGTGCACGGATAAATGGCTTGTTCAGTGGACAACGCACGCTCCAAATTAGAAGAAAACCCTTGAATATGTTCACATCCTTTTAGTCTTTTTTTTCTCTCTCGCCAAAATGAAGACAAAGAAACAGTGAGCTGGACAGGACCACAACCACACCACACCACACCACACTACACTACACTACACTTTGTCTTTGTCTTTGTCCCTCTCACACATCCACACCCTCACCCACACCGCACCCTCACCACACACCCACACCCTCACCCACACCACACACCACACCCACACCCACACAGGCACACACACATACACACGCAAAGCACGCACTCACGCACGCACGAGCACGCACGCACGCACTCACTCACTTACGCATGCACGCACACACACACACACACACATACACACCCCACACACACACACACACACACACACACACACACACACACACACACCACTTGCACTCACGCAACGCGCGCACGATAACAATTACACAACACACACACACACACACACGCACGCACGCACGCACGCACGCACGCACGCACGCACGCACGCACGCACGCACACAAACACAACACACACACACACACACACACACACACAACACACACACACACACACACACACACACACACACACACACACACACACACACACACACACACACACATACGGAATATTGCTGCATTTTTATTTATTGATAAGAATTAAAGAACGAAAAAAAATCAACATGCCAGATACACCATGTATGTTGAAAAGAGATGAAGACACTGTAAGGGATGAAACACAGAGCAATAATATCAGAACAATACAAATATTGACGTACAATATTGTAGGATACTGTAAACATTAAGGATGCTTGTAAATTCACAGTTTTGTGTTTTGTATTTGTAATCAACTGAAATCATTTCATCAATATTCTCGATTTTTTTTTTCCTTGAAAAGGCAAAACCATACATTTAGCTAACAGATGAAATACATCTAGCTTACATTAAATGATAAGTAACAAAATCAAAGAAAAGCAAATTAAGAGAAGATGCGGTTGAAATCAATAAACAAAATGTTTTTTTTAAAAATAACATTCTAAACAAAGAAACAAACAATCAACTTCAAACTGAGAGAGAGAGAGAGAGAGGAGAGAGGAGAGAGAGAGAGAGAGAGAGAGAGAGAGAGAGAGAGAGAGAGAGAGAGAGAGGGAGTATATCAATAAACATTTGATCAATGCAAAATCAAACAACAATTAGGAATATACCGCAATAGACAAGTTGTCCTACAATAAATTCTGTACAAAAGGCACGCTGACAAGTTAAAAAATAACAAAGAGAGAAGAGAGAGAGAGAGAGAGAGAGAGAGAGAAGAGAGAGAGAGAGAGAGAGAGAGAGAGAGAGAGAGAGAGAGACAGAGACAGAGACAGAGAGAGACAGAGAGAGAGAAAGAGGCCTGAAGCGTTTTGACTTTTTTGGAGGGGAGGGGAGCAGGAGGGAGTCCTAAAACTTTCTACAGTACACCACTTGTTGACCCCCCCCCCCCCCCCCAAAAAAAAAAAAAAGGAAGAAAAAAAAAAGAAATAGCGCTCTGTTGCGGCGTTCAGTTGGCATTCACTTTCCTCTTTTCTTACTACACGGAAGTTCAAACAGCTCTAGTTTTCCGTACAGTTCTTACTACACGGAAGTTCAAACAGCACTGATTTTCCATACTGTTCCTCTACTACACGGAAGTTCAAACAGCACTGATTTTCCATACTGTTCCTCTACTACACGGAAGTTCAAACAGCACTGATTTTCCATACAGTTCTCTACTACACGGAAGTTCAAACAGCACTAATTTTCCATACTGTTCCTCTACTACATGGATATTCAAATATGACATAACTAATTTTCCGTACAGTTCCTTTACTACATGTGTATTACAAATTGCACTAATTTTCCGTACCGTTTCTTTACTACATGTGTATTACAAATAGCACTAATTTTCCGTACAGTTCCTTTACTACATGGATGTTACCAACAGCACTAATTTTCCGTACAGTTTCTTTACTACATGTGTATCACAAATGGCGCTAATTTCCGTACAGTTTCTTTACTACATGGATGTTACAAAACGCACTAATTTTCCGTACAGTTCCTTTACTACATGTGTATTACAAATAGCACTAATTTTCCGTACAGTTTCTTTACTACATGGATGTTACCAACAGCACTAATTTTCCGTACAGTTCCTTTACTACATGTGTATTACAAATAGCACTAATTTTCCGTACAGTTCCTTTACTACATGGATGTTACCAACAGCACTAATTTTCCGTACAGTTCCTTTACTACATGGATGTTGCCAACAGCACTAATTTTCCGTACAGTTCCTTTACTACATGGATGTTGCCAACAGCACTAATTTTCCGTACAGCTTCTTTACTACATGGATGTTACCAACAGCACTAATTTTCCATACAGTTCCTCTACTACATGGATGTTACCAACAGCACCAATTTTCCATACAGTTCCTCTACTACATGGATGTTACCAACAGCACTAATTTTCCGTACAGTTCCTTTACTACATGTGTATTACAAATAGCACTAATTTTCCGTACAGTTTCTTTACTACATGGATGTTGCAAACAGCACTATTTTTCCGTACAGTTCCTTTACTACATGGATGTTACCAACAGCACTAATTTTCCGTACAGTTCCTTTACTACATGTGTATTACAAATAGCACTAATTTCCCGTACAGTTTCTTTACTACATGGATGTTGCAAACAGCACTATTTTTCCGTACAGTTCCTTTACTACATGTGTATTACAAACAGCACTAATTTTCCATACAGTTCCTCTACTACATGGATGTTACAAACAAAACCAACTTTCCGTACAGTTCCTTTACTACATGGATGTTCATACGGGTACTGGTTTTCTTTACAATTCCTTTAATACATGGATGTTCACACGAGCACTAATAATCCGTACAGTTCCTCAACTACATGGATTTTACAAACAGCACTAATTTTCCATACAGTTCTCTACTACATGGAAATTCAAACAGCACTAATTTTCCATACAGTTCTCTACTACATGGAAATTCAAACAGCACTAATTTTCCATATAGTTCTCTACTACATTGATGTTCAAACGGCACTAATTTTCCATACAGCATTAGTGCCCATGGCTCAGTTGACCAATTTCTGGCGCTCGCCATTTCCAGTCTTGCTCTGTCCTCCAGGAATCACGAAGAATTCCCCACGGCTGCGGTAAGCGTGGACATAGGCAAAGACGACTGCAACAGAGAGGAGAAATGTGTATAGAGAAAGACGTCCCCCACCCACCCATGCCCCCCCAAAAAAAAAACACAACAACAACAACAACAACAACAAACAAACAAAAACAACAACAACAACAAAACTCTTACACTTTACAAATGAAGACAGTTGGGACGCAAAACCCTGCACTGTGTTATTTTTACCCCTTGCAGCACGCTTTTCGTGCATTTTGCACACTCCATGTGTACATTCTTCCAAATTTCGGCCCTCGTTTTCTTTCACGAAAGTTCCCAGGTTTAGAGTACTTGCTTGGGACAGTAAGGCCAAAGGAGATTTTGTCTCTCTTCAGAGTCAGCACATGTAAAAAGGCCTTTAGATGACACGTTATAATCTTTTAAGTCGAGATCCCGTGTGTAAATGCACAAAATCACACACACACACACACACACACACACACACACACACACACCACACACACCACACACACAACACACACACACCACGCACACACAGACACACACACCCACACCACCACCACCACCACCACCCCCCACCACCACCACCACCACTACCACCCCCACCACCACCACCACATAACAACAACAACAACAATAACAACAACAACGTCGGTAGCAGCAGCAGCAGTGAAAACCAGTGGCAGTAGCAACAGCATAGCAGCAGTACAGCTGCAGTCGCAGCTGAAGAAGATGGAGCAGGGGGAAGAAAGGAGGAGGAGGAAAGGGGGGGGAGGAGGGAGGAGGGGGAGAAGGGGGTCGGGGAGCAATAGTGGTAGCAACACCATAGTAACTGCAGTGACACCAGCAGCAGTAGCATCAGCAGCAGCGTAGCGCAGTAGCATAGCAGCAGCAGTAGCAGCAGTAGCATCAGCAGCAGCAGTAGCAGCAGTAGCATCACAGGAGCAGTAGCATCAGCAGCAGCAGTAGCAGCAGTAAGCATCAGCAGCATCAGCCAGCAGTAGCATCAGAAAGCAGCAGTAGCAGCAGTAGCAACAGTAGCGTCAGCTTCAGCATCAGCTGCAGTCGCAGCTAAAGAAGAAGAAGGAGGAGGAGAAGGAGGAGGAGGAAATGGGTGGAGGAGGAGGAGGCGGGGGAGAGAAAGAACAGATAATATTGATCAAAAGGGATAAAAACCATGTGAAATTCACGTATGAGCTCCCCCCATGTGTTTTGAAGTAGGTTAGTGGACGAAAAGAAACGGGTCATTTTTGTTGATGTATTTTTTTATTGTGTATCTATTGACAACGACTCGTACGCTCGAGCTAAGCCGTCACGCTTTACGCGCTACTCAGGTCTAAGTGTAGGGATCTTTTGTTCTTGCCATCAGTGACTTCTTTTTGCGACTTTGCGCTCTAGCTAATAACACCTGCCGATGCGATCTCCGGTGTCACCCCTTTAGCTTTCACGGCAAAAGCAACGAATTCTATCGAGGGAATCGGTTTTTCCGTTTGCTTTGCTTCGCTTGACTCGGTTTTTGTTGTCGTTGAAAATGTCGTGCGCTCTTCCAGTGTTAGTTCGCAGTAGCGACATTCCAGATATAGAGTATGATATTTGTACAATATTATATGGTATTGTAATGTACTACAATGCATTGCAGTGTTTCATATTGTATGTGATAGAAAACAGTACTACGTTGCATAGTATCATATTGAACGGTATAGAATTTGGAATATATCGTATTTTACTATTATGATCACGTATAATATATACATTATATATATATATATATTTTTTTTTCTCTTCTGTGTACGAAGGCTGATACTCCTACGGACACTCCCCATCTACCCAACAGAGGGAGTGGAGTTTTGTGCGTATGACCGTTTTTTCCATCCCGCCATTAAGGCAGCCATACTCCAACTTCGGGGAAGGTGCATGCTATATGTAACGTGTCATATATACCAAGGGCCAAACTAGCCTTCATTCCGAAAGTTGGTGATGGGATTTTACGTGTGTGCAAGATGTTATGCATGCGTTCACATATGCAACCACGGTTTATAGTCTCA
This sequence comes from Conus ventricosus, assembly GCA_018398815.1. Classification (NCBI taxonomy): domain Eukaryota; kingdom Metazoa; phylum Mollusca; class Gastropoda; order Neogastropoda; family Conidae; genus Conus; species Conus ventricosus. The sequence continues at coordinate 87,858,542 of CM031608.1, read as the reverse complement.
TTCGAAGGACTATATGGGAAATGCAGTCAGAACCAATATTAACTCCGAGGGAAAATCTTCCTGTACCGAAACAGCCCGGCAAAGATTCCAACCCGCAACGCAAGGATCACCATGATGACGAGTCTGGCGCTCTACCACTGAGCTATTCCGGCCCCCTGGTCCTATACTGTCACAAAAGATTTCTCTGTGTGAGCTTCGGGCCGCTCTCTTCCCAGAGAGAGAGAGAGAGAGAGAGAGAGAGAGAGAGAGAGAGAGAGAGAGAGAGAGAGAGAGAGAGAGAGAGAGAGAGACTACCACTCATGCACGTGCATAAATGCCAATGCACAACTCTCTCTCTCTCTCTCTCTCTCTCTCTCTCTCTGCATATGTGTGTGTGTGTGTGTGTGTGTGTGTGTGTGTGTGTGTGTGTGTGTGTGTGTGTGTGTGTGTGTGTGTATGTGTGTGTGTGTGTGTGTGTGTGTGTGTGTGTGTGTGTGTGTGTGTGTGTGTGTGTGTGTGTGTGTGTATGTGTGTGAGTGAATAGATACATGTACAAACATGCATACATACATACGTAGGTACGAACACATACATACATACATACTTACATACATACATACATACATACATACATACATACATACATACACACATACATGCGTACGTTCATACATACATACATACATACATACATACATACATACATACATACATACATTCATACATACATACAAACATACATGCATACATACATGCACACATGCACACATACATACATATATACATACATGATACGTACAAACACACATACATGCATGCATGCTTACATACATACATACATACATACATACATACATACATACATACATACATACATACATACATACATACATACACTCATACATACATACATCATTGTTGACCTCGCTCTATCAGGAGAAAGGTATTGAGATGAATAACTTTGATAATGTCAATGCTGTCTTATATGGTTCATATGTTAGTGAAATGGCCATGGTTATTTCGCAGTCACAGGTTGCAAAATGTTTGTAAAGATCACAACTTTGTGTACCATTAGGGTATTTCACTTATGTAAAAATGCTCATATCAGATGTGGCTTTGCAAGTACTAGATAAGTTGAGTGTGAAGGTTTTTTTTTTTAACAAGTGTCTAAAATAACCTGGCGATGAAAAGACATTAAATAAACCACTGAATTGAACTGAATGAATGCATACATACATACATACATATACACACACTTATATACTTATACACATGGATGCATGCATGTACATCCGCACATCCATAAATGAATACGCACACATACGCATACGTGAGCGCATTTATGTATGCATGCTTGTGCTTATTTATTCATGCATCCATCCGCCCATACATCCGGAAGACAGACAGACAGACAGACAGACAGACAGACAGACAGACAGACAGACAGACAGACAGTAAACATACCGGCGACGATGGCAGTGGCAATCGGGAAACAGTTCATGAGGAACAGCAAGCCGAAGAGGACCTCGAAACCCTTGGCCGAAAGCCTGCAAAAGGGGACATTATTCATTCATTTACTTTTTCACCGTTCCTTCCTTCCTTCTTTTTCGTTTTCTCCTTCTGCCTCCCAGCCTGCCACTGTCCCGTCATCCCCCCAAAAAAACAACAACAACAACAACAACAACAACAAAAACAAAGATTAATTTTCATTTTGCTTGTTCATTCATAGTTTTTTTTTTCTATAATTTTATTTTAATTTAAAAGCTCTGTGGCCTTTTATTTAATCCGCTGGACTGTTGATCAAAACTTTGAACCGTGTGTGTGTGCGTGCGTGCGTGCGTGCTTTGAAGAACACCATCTCTACCGACTGTATCAGGCAGTTGTGGTCAATGTGATCGAGCATGTATTAGTGCTTACAGCACTGTCCCACAGCAATCTTCTTCTCAGAAAAAAATCAAAATAAAGCAGTGGCCCTGATCTTTGATACTACGGTAATAATAATGATAATGATAATAACAATGATAATGATAAAAATCATAATCATAATATAAGATGGTGAAGATGATGAAGACGATGACGACAACGATGACGATAATGAAGATGAAGAAGAAGATGATGAAAATGAGGAAAAGGTGGAAGACAATGATGATAATGATATCATCATCGTCATCATCATCATCTGAATCTTTGTCATCATCATCATTGTTATCAATGTTATTAGCGTTGTTGTTGTTATTATCATTATTATGATTGTTGTTGTTGCTGTTGATGATGTTGTTATTACTATTATTGTTATCATTATTGTTGTTATCATCATCATCATCATTATCGTTGTCATATCATTATTGTTATATCTTTTATTACTATTACTAT
>CM031608.1:87821190-87848690 GCA_018398815.1 Conus ventricosus | reverse complement strand
GAAGAAAAAAAGGGTTCACCGAACTTGCATCGGTCAGTTGACTGATCCAGCATGATCTCATACTTGTCCTTATCTAAATTCTTCTGTTCACTCGGAGCGCAAGTACGTTTAAAAGCGTTCACCCTGGGAAAATAAACCTACATATATTCTTGAGTAGCTTTGAGAATCCTCAGAAAAAAACACACAACTCTTTTGATCCAATAGCACTGGAAAGTTGCTCCTACCACCATTAGAACGAGAGAAAGTAAAAGTGAATTTTTATAACAAAAAATGACTCTGTTCCATTTCGTGGAGAAATGCCAGACTCCTTCCCTTAGAGGACCATACCTTTCACCCCTCCTCAGCACAGTGGAACAGGAGTGGTGAGGGCGAAGGGATGAGGCAGAAGAATAGTTTCGTGGGTATCCTGTGTATTTAAATTTTGGTGACAATTGTCCTATGATTACATTGGCGCTGGAAACAGCTACTGGCGAGAGAGACGAAAATTGTGATAGTTAGTTGCAAAGTGGGGCGACTGCGGGCGGAAATCTGAACAACTTTTGAATGTAATTAACAGCGAACCACCAAGAAAACGTAGACAAACGAATCACAAGACAAAACACGACACGTTTCGACGTCTTAGGTCTTCTTCAGGCAAGACACAAAACACTCAGGACAACGAAAATGAACGAGCAACCACTTACCTTCAACGCCCATCTGGCGCTGAAGTGAATGAAGGTAAGTGATTGCTCGTTCATTTTCGTTGTCCTGAGTGTTTTGTATCTTGCCTGAGGAAGACCTAAGAGGTCGAAAAGCGTCGTGTTTTGTCTTGTGATTCGTTTGTCTCCGTTTTCTTGGCGGTTCGCTATTAATTACATTCAAAATTTGTGAGATTAAGTTTCTATTTTTCAAGTTTCATATCCTCCGCTCTCTCCTCTTCGTCCTCCCCCTCTTCTTTCTGTTCATTTCCTTCTGTTTTCAGCTTTGTTTCCTCGTTTCTCATTTCTTCTTACTATCATTTCTATGCCACCACCACTGCTACTATCACTAAAGAAGTGGAACTTATTTTCCATCGAAACACACCCCCCTCTCCCGCCTCTCCAGTCTAACTCCTGCCCCCCATTCTCTGCCTCCCCCCCCCTCCCTCACACATCAATCATCCACACATCACCTTCGCCAGAGCATCACCAGACTGAGCAACACGAACAAGCCCAGCACGAGCGCGTGCCGGAGACGGTTGCCCTGGTTACCGGTCATGGTGGTCAGCAGCACGTGCAGCGACAGAGCGGCGATGGCCATGGGGGACAGGCTGGGCCCCAGACTGACCGCGAAGATCATGAAGCGGCACAAGCCAGTGGAGGACGGAGCGGAGTCTTTGTAATTGGACAGCAAAGACTTCAGATAGAGGATCTGAGTGAGGCACACGTTTAGGAAATTGCCGATGACCAGCAAGATGACGTACCACTTCACCTGAAAAGCAGCCAGCGGATCTTTGTCAGCAATGATTAGATGTTAGCCGTCCCCGTCCCCTACACACCAAAAGAAGCCTGCTGTTGGTGCATCTCAGAAGCAGCAGGCAGAACATTGTCAGTACAAACTGAACGTAAACATCATGGAGTGGTACAAGCCAGTGGACAAGGCAGCGACCAAAGCGTTCACACTCAAAACTGGAACGTCATGTCAATGGTATTACTTCGCACAATGTTGCCATCCTACGGTATTTACAGATAAAGAAAACATGGTGATGATATCCATATTGTCAGATGACAATAATTGGAACAGGTACAAATATTCGTTAGGCTCTATCTATCTATCTATCTATCTATCTATCTATCTAATCTATCTATCTATCTATCTATCTATGTGTGTATACATATATACATGCATTGACACAAATAAACAACCATGTGTATATATAAATCCTTGCATGTATAAAATATGTGTGTGTGTATATATATATATATATATATATATATGTATATATATATATATATATAATGTTATATAGAATATATATATATATATATATATATATATATATATATATATATATATATATATATATATGTGTATGTGTGTGTGTGTGTGTGTGTGTGTGTGTGTGTTGTTGTTTCTTTGTTTCAATGTTTACACACACACACACACACACACACACACACACACACACACACACACACACATATATATATATATATATATATATATATATATATATATATATATATATATATATATATATATATATAGATAGATAGATAGATAGATAGATAGATAGATCAGTATATTTAAGATGCCTAAAACAATTTTTTAAGTGCTCAACCCCTTGGGAGCAACGTTAGTTAAAACAAGTAAGAGGAATCTTAAAACTATCTACAAATTTGTTTCGAGCGCGTTGCGCTGTCATCAGGATGGTTTTTGGTTTGCCCACCGCCGATGTTATATGGCGTGTGGGCTCCCGTCTGCTGTTGCCTGCACGTGCGGGTTGGCTGCACGTGTTTTTTGAGGGCTTTCAGGTTTTTGTTTTGGGTGTATTCACTAACAACGATTTCCATTTATGCCTGCAGTTGTTTACTATTTCTGTTTTGGTGTTTAAAGTTGCTAAGTGTGGTTTGCATAGTATTAACCATTTTTCAGTTAAACATAGGTTGCACCTTTTTGAAACATTGCTGTATGGTGATGCTCTTTTTATGATTTTCCAGGATATATTGTAGCTTGTCTTTGCGTCTTTAAGTTTCCAGATATATTTGCTCAGTTCTGTTGGTTTTTATATTTTTCTTTATTAAATGACTGTTTGTGGTTTGCATATCTGGTTTTGAAGTGGTTTTCAGTGATCCCTATGTATGTTTCTTTTTCATTTTCTGATGTCACAGTAGCCTGGTATACAATGTTGTTGTGAAGACATTTATTGTTTAGTGGGCACTGCTCCTTTCTGGTGCAATTGCAAGATTTCTTTCTTCACCCTTCTTTGCTGTGTTGATTTTCATTTTGTTGGATGCGTCAATTAGGTTTTTGAGGTTGGGCATACATGAGTACGATAGTTTGACAGTGTTTTTGTTAAATATTTTGGACAGTTTGTGTTCTTTTGGAAATGAAGTTGTTAGGATTTTGAAGAATTCTTTCCCTATGTTTGTTTTGAGTTTCCCGTCGTATGGGGGTTATACCATATGATTTTTCTTTTCCTATTTTTCTTGCTTTTATTTGTGTTGTTGTCTGGTTGTATTTTTAATTTGTAATTGTATCCACTTGTTTGTAGTGCCTCCTGGTATTCTACTGCTGCATTGTTGAACACTCTCTCACTTCATGTCAGTTTGATAGTCTCTTGTTTATGCCATGGGGTATGGTCTTTAATACAGATGGTGGATGGTTACTTTTGGTGTGTACATAAAGAGGTGTATCGTTGGGTTTCTTGTATGGTTTATGTGATTGTTGAGATCCAGTGTTATGTCAAAGTAGTTCACTACCTTTTTGTTTGCTTCAATGGTAATCTTTAAGTTGTGGTTTTGGAAGATTTTGCATAGTTCTTTCTTCTTGTTTTCGATGTTCTTGGATTGTTGTTTAGTGCAGCAAGGCCATCGTCTCTGTATAGTCCGACTTGTTTTCCGAGTTTTTTCTTGATGTTGGACAGCATGAATAGTCCGACCAGTTCACATGTTTCTGCACCATCATATGATCCCATGGTTACGTCGAATGTTGAGTTTCTGTTGGTTTTCCTCGATCCAGGTTTCATTTTTGCTGTGTAGTAATGTTTTCTTGTGTGGGAGAATGATTTCCATTTCAGACCCTGTTATGTCTGTGTGGTTACTGGCAAACTTCAGGGCTTTGGTGAGTAGTTTCCTCATCTATAGATGGTAAAAGTCTACTATGTCAAATGTGATGAATACTGTATTACTTTGTTTATTGAGTTTTTTTAATTGGATAACTTCATATGTGTTCTTCCAGAGGTTGTATTCAGAGTGTGAATAGAAAAATTGGAAATAGGAAAAGAAAAACCATATGGTATAACCCCCTATACGACGGGAAACTCAAAACAAACATAGGGAAAGAATTCTTCAAAATCCTAACAACTTCATTTCCAAAAGAACACAAACTGTCCAAAATATTTAACAAAAACACTGTCAAACTATCGTACTCATGTATGCCCAACCTCAAAAACCTAATTGACGCATCCAACAAAATGAAAATCAACACAGCAAAGAAGGGTGAAGAAAGGAAATCTTGCAATTGCACCAGAAAGGAGCAGTGCCCACTAAACAATAAATGTCTTCACAACAACATTGTATACCAGGCTACTGTGACATCAGAAAATGAAAAAGAAACATACATAGGGATCACTGAAAACCACTTCAAAACCAGATATGCAAACCACAAACAGTCATTTAATAAAGAAAAATATAAAACCCAAACAGAACTGAGCAAATATATCTGGAAACTTAAAGACGCAAAAAACAAGCTACAATATATCCTGGAAATCATAAAAAGAGCATCACCATACAGCAATGTTTCAAAAAGGTGCAACCTATGTTTAACTGAAAAATGGTTAATACTATGCAAACCACACTTAGCAACTTTAAACACCAAAACAGAAATAGTAAACAACTGCAGGCATAAATGGAAATCGTTGTTAGTGAATACACCCAAAACAAAAACCTGAAAGCCCTCAAAAAACACGTGCAGCCAACCGCACGTGCAGACAACCGCAGACGGGAGCCCACACGCTATATAACATCGGCGGTGGGCAAATCAAAAACCATCCTGATGACAGCGCAACGCGCTCGAAACAAATTTGTAGATAGTTTTAAGATTCCTCTTACTTGTTTAACTAATATAATATATATATATATATATATTATATATATATATATATATAAATTATATATATATATATATATGTTTGTATGTATGTATATATGTATGTGTAAGAGAGAGCCCTAACAAATATATGTACATCTTCCAGTTATATTCATGTGACAATATATATAATCATATATAGTATATATATATAATATATTTATATATTATATATATATATATATATATATATATATATAAACACGAACAGTATAAGAATGTCCTTTAAAAATCCAAAAGAGCTCAACCATCTATGAGCAACATCTGTTAAAAAATATTTCTAAAATAAAGTGCTAAAATCAACAAGCTTGTTTCGAGCTTCTTGCCTCTTGCTCTCTTCAGGATATCCTTTTGGGCACGCTGTCATTCTTTTGTAGCGTGCGGGACTGATTCCGTTTCTGATGTGTGGTTTAATCTCATTCGCTGCACGTGTGGTCTGTGGTTCTTGTGGGGTGTTCAGGTGGAGTGTGCTAACCAGATACGCAAACCATAAACAGTCATTCAAAAAAAGAAAATACAAAAACCAAACAGAGTTGAGTAAATACATTTGGAGACTAAAAGATAAAAAAGACAACAGCATATCATGGCAAATCATAAAACGAGCAACACCATACAACAATATTTCTAAAAAAATGCAATTTATGCTCCACAGAAAAATGTTTAATATTATGTAAACCACACCTAGCAACTCTGAATACAAAAGTAGAAATAGTACACAATTGCAGGCACAAATGGAAATCTGTGTTAGCACACTCCACCAGAACAGAAATATTTTTTAGCAAATATATATATTATATAATATATATATATATATATATATATATATAAAATATATATATATATATATGCAACAAACTAATAAATTCCAAGGATAAGTACCGAGCACCGTTCCAGCAACCTACAGAGCAGCTTGGTGTTGCAATGACTGCAAGAAATATTGAATTATAAACAAAGCTTGCTCTTATGTCTTAGATTGAAGAAATAGGGGAGATAAGCATTCATATCTGCAGTGGTAGATGATTCTGCCTAACCACAGTATGTGCTTGAGTGGGTGAATGGGGAAAAAATAAAATAAATGCTTCTCACAATGAACCTTCAGCAAGCTTATAGTCTCCAAGGGGGAGCACCCTCCAATAGGAAGGAAAACTCACTAACATATAACTCCTGTCATATACCGATATTTCGAAACTTGGTGGTTTCTCCTCAGTGACCGCGGAAAGTGGTAATATGACTCCTTTGCCTTTTCAGTTTTAAGAAGAATGCAATCCCAGAAAAGGCTGGTGGCAATACCGTAGTATGTTTGTTGAGTTTCAAAAAACCAACCAAAGGTGCCACTTAAGAAGCAAAAAAAGTCATGAAAGAGCAGAACGAAGCTACATTTTCTTGTGAAAAGTAGAAAATATAAAAAGATATCCTCTTAAGACACAAGTGCTGAGGGCCAGTTCTTGGAATGAATCCGCAAGGGACTAAAATACAACAAACTAATAAATTCCAAGGATAAGTACCGAGCACCGTTCCAGCAACTTACAGAGCAGCCTGGTGTTGCAATGACTGCAAGAAATATTGAATTATAAACAAAGCTTGCTCTTATGTCTTAGATTGAAGAAATAGGTGGAGATAAGCATTCATATCTGCAGTGGTAGATGATTCTGCCTAACCAACAGTATGTGCTTGAGTGGGTGAATGGGGAAAAAATAAAATAAATGCTTCTCACAATGAACCTTAAGCAAGCGTATAGTCTCCAAAGGGGAGACACCCTCCAATAGGGAGGGAAACTCACTAACATATAACTCCTGGTCATATACCGATATTTCGAAACTTGGTGGTTTCTCCTCAGTGACCGCAGAAAGTGGTAATTTGACTCCTTTGCCTTTTCAGTTTTAAGAAGGAGAAACCACCAAGTTTCGAAATATCGGTATATGACCAGGAGTTATATGTTAGTGAGTTTCCTCCCTATTGGAGGGTGTCTCCCCCTTGGAGACTATAAGCTTGCTGAAGGTTCATTGTGAGAAGCATTTATTTTATTTTTTCCCCATTCACCCACTCAAGCACATACTGTTGGTTAGGCAGAATCATCTCCCACTGCAGATATGAATGCTTATCTCCCCCTATTTCTTCAATCTAAGACATAAGAGCAAGCTTTGTTTATAATTCAATATTTCTTGCAGTCATTGCAACACCAAGCTGCTCTGTAAGGTGCTGGAACGGTGCTCGGTAATTATCCTTGGAATTTATTAGTTTGTTGTATTTTAGTCCCTTGCGGATTCATTCCAAGAACTGGCCCTCAGCACTTGTGTCTTTAGAGGATATCTTTTTATATTTTCTACTTTTCACAAGAAAATGTAGCTTGTTTTGCTCTTTCATGATTTTTTTTGCTTCTTTGGTGGCACCTTTGGTTGGTTTTTTGAAAACTCAACAAACATACTACGGTATTGCACACCAGCCTTTTCTGGGATTGCATTCTTCTTAAAACTGAAAAGGCAAAGGAGTCAAATTACCACTTTCCGCGGTCACTGAGAAGAAACCACCAAGTTTCGAAATATCGGTATATGACCAGGAGTTATATGTTAGTGAGTTTCCCTCCCTATTGGAGGGTGTCTTCCCCTTGGAGACTATAAGCTTGCTGAAGGTTCATTGTGAGAAGCATTTATTTTATTTTTCCCCATTCACCCACTCAAACACATACTGTTGGTTAGGCAGAATCATCTACCACTGCAGATATGAATGCTTATCTCCCCCTATTTCTCAATCTAAGACATAGAGCAAGCTTTGTTTATATTCAATATATATATTATATATATATATAATATATATATATATATATATATGATCAGTATATTTAAAATGCCTAAAACAATTTTTTTAAGTGGTCAACCCCTTGGGGAGCAACATTAGTCATATATATATGACAGAATTAGTAGAAAGGAAGTGAGGTTTACCATCTATATCAAACTTGACTTAACAATTAACAGAACATTAGTATAACAACAATTGAATCCGACAATAAATTAACTATTCAAAGGAAAAGACCAATAGGACTAAGGTGTAAATCTTCTGAAAAACATTTAAGAAGATGGAAGTCATTTAACACTTCCTGAACAGTTAATGGTATTTGACGAGTCAGTAAATCCCCTGTAGTTTTCGTCATTAATTCTTTGATCCTAGGATAGTGTAAAATCAGATGGCTAATGGAAATTTGATTACCACATACACATTTAATATCTTTAGAAAATTTTGTTTTAAAAGCATTTAAACGAATTTGGAACATCAGAGAACTAATATGTCTTGAACTTGTATCAGATATGTGATTAAAAATTAATTTGGAATTTATTGTGCTGACGCTTTTTACACAATTGTGTGAATATTGGCTATCTGATGTCTTCAGCATGTTATCAAACTTATCTTTCGCTAGTTTTTCAATGTGATTATAATACTCGTGCAGATCTAGATTTATGTAAATTAGAATTGCCCCTTCAGTATTACGTCCTGCATTTTTAGCTGCTCTGTCAACCAGTTCATTGGCATATATTCTGCAATGGGAAGGAACCCAGTAAAAAGTCACACTAATGTCTTTAAATGCCAATTGAGGAATTACATGTCTGATTTCTAGTATCATTTCAAGACGTTTTTTGGCATTTTGATCTTTGATTGCTTGTAATGCCGATTTAGAATCTACACAGAGTAATATTTTACAACTATTCATAGGTAGCTCCTCAATATGCTGTAAAGCCATTAAAATAGCTAACAACTCTGCAGTGAAAACTGAATAGTAATTACCTATATGATATCGTCTGACTGTTTTCATAGTAGGAATTACAAATGCTGAACCTGCATTGCCATTATCAAGTACAGATCCATCTGTGAATATTTTAATATGTGTGTGTGTGTGTGTGTGTGTGTGTGTGTGTGTGTGTGTGTGTGTGTGTGTGTGTGTGTGTGTGTGTGTGTGTGTGTGTGACTGTTCATCGCACTGTATGAATGGCACTACTTCAATTTGTGCAACCAAGGATAAATGAGAGCGACTGGGCAGCGAACGTTTGGCAGAGTGTAGCAGTGAACATGCATTCTGTCGAGAATTGTTTTTGGTGGGATTCGTGCGTTCGTTAGTTAATGGCACTTTCTCTTTACACCTACACCTGTGCACACACACACACACACCACACCACACACACACACACACACACACCACACCACACACACACACACACCACACACACAACACCCACACACACACACACACACACACACACAACACACACACACATGAAGAGAGAGAGAGACAGAGAGAGAGACAGAGAGAGAGAGAGAGAGAGAGAGAGAAGAAGAGAGACAGACAGACAGACAGACAGAGTCAGAGAGAGACAGAGACAGAGAGACAGAGACAGAGGCACAGAGAGAAAGAGACAGAAATGAAAGAGAGAAGAGAGAAGAGAGAGAGAGAGAGAGAGAGAGAGAGAGAGAGAGAGAGAGAGAGAGAGAGAGAACTAAAAACACCAAGAAAATCTGCACAATCTATCAAAACACCTATCTTGATATTCATGAGAAGAAAAATAAGAAAAAGAAAAGGAGAAAAAAGAAGAAGAAGAAGAAGAAGAAAGAAGAAGAAAGAAAAGACGAACGGCTGTATTGATATTCATGAGAAGAAAAATAAGAAAAAGAAGAAAAAAAAAGAGGGAAGAAAAGAAAAAAGTAAAAGGACGATGACTATGACGACGAACAACAGCAAGAAGAATATTCCACTCCTACCCCCACCCTACGCACCCCACCCACTTTACATTCCCATGGCCCACTTACCTGTCTCCAAAACTTCCAGGTGTGTGCCAGACAGAGAGCTAGAAGAGTATTGGCCAGGGCACCCACCACCAGGATGGTGGAGGTGACAGCCACGTGGGTATCTTGATCCAAATTCATCTGGCCAACAGAACGGGCACTGAATAGACAAAAGCTCTAGAAACAAGGTTAAGTAGCCGAGCTGCAATTTTATGCTGGAAACAACTGAAAAATCTTAAAGCATGGGCATGACAAAGGGTGGGACCGATGAGTTCACAGTTTGATGTATTCCAGTGATGACGCATGTCCGCATTACAGAGGATTTCCAAGAAATCCCCAAAAGCTCTGTCATGTTGTGGGTGTTGTTGTTGTTGTTGTTGTTGTTGTTGTTGCAATTATCATCATTATGATAATAATGTTTACTATTATGATGATGATGATGATGATGATGATGATGATGATGATGATGATGATTATTGTTGTTGGTGGTGGTGTTGTTGCTGTTGTTGTTGTTATTATTATTCCTATCATTATTATTATTGTCATTATCATTATCATAATCATCATCATCATCATTGCTTTTGTTGTTGATGGTGTTGTTGTTGTTGTTGCTAACTGTATTATTATTGTTGTTGTTGTTGTTGGTGGTGGTGGTAGTGCTGGTGGTGGTGTTGTATCATTACTGTCATAAACGGGAATGTTTAAAACTCTACTCAAATAAAGTCGCCGGCTGCTTACAATCAACACATATCCATATAAAACAACACAACAAACGAACAAGAACAAACAGCAACACATAAACAGTATGCAGCAAACAAACACTCGCCTCACATTCAACCGTACCATCACCCCGCCCTGTACTGTCCTCTCACTCCCTTTCTCTACCCATTCACAACCTCTCAAATAAAAACGGCTTCTGAGAGATTAACCTTTAATCAACAGATCCTGGCAGAAGGTGGTGATTCAAAACTTTGGTGAAGAGATCAACAACATTTAGGGTTGGTATTCGTTTAGTTTCAGTTTGATGTCGAATATCCTTTTTTTTTTGGTCAACCACACATAATTCAGTGCTTTGGTCATCAATAGTGGTTCACAGGAACGTTCAGAAACAAATCTGATAGTTATCAGAGAAATATTAATGGGAAAAGAATGTTCATTTACAACGGCCGAGACGAGGGTAAGTGAACAAAAAGAACAGAACAGGCCCAACGACAGAGCCCTGGCTTACACTGCACAGCAACAGAACTGGGCTGGAGGTGGAATGATTGACAGAAACAAGTTGATGGCGGTAAGTGATCTGAGAATGAAACCATTTGAGGACAGTAATCGAGAAACCGATTGAGGTAATCAAACGAAAACGGGAGAGAAGAACAGAATGGCTGATGGTATCAAAGGCCGCAGAAAGGTCTAAGTAGTGAGAGAAGTGAAACGCTGAAGTGGTTGAGGACAGTCAGTAAGCCGTTGCAGATTTTTGAGTATAGCATTATGGTAAGTCTTAATTGAGGGTTGAAGAATAAGCTGTCGAGCTTTTGTTTTATATCCTGCCCTCATAAAAAGAAAGAAACAAATATAGCATGCAACGAGGAAAATCACAAACACCATTTTCAAAAGCGCACAACTTCAACCATACAGATATGTCTATTGCTCATCTTATCGCATATGAAACAATATTGAACTGTTATGGGAACATCAGTTTCAAAAGCAGAGAGAGAGAGAGAAGAGAGAGAGAGAGAGAGAGAGAGAGAGAGAGAGAGAGAGAGAGAGAGAGAGAGAGAGAGAGAGAGAGATTAAATTGTCGCGTAGACTTCCTTCAGAAGCTTTTCAGTGCATTTTAAATGCCTTTTTCGAGGGACACGATTTAAAAGAGGAAGGTAAATTATCTCATGCGACCCCCAAGAGTGTACAAAACTTGATTCATAAAGATTACTTCAGGGTCTGGGAAAAGACAGTTTATTTGAATGTCTATTTCTATTGATAACAAAACTTTCAGTGATTTTCTTTGGAGCTAATCCATTCATTACATAGCACATACATAAGCATGTGTTGAAGTGGAGTCTGTCTTTTAATGGAAGAATATTTAGAGTTCTGTACTCACTCCTCAAGGTACTAAATTTATGTATAATTATGTATAATTGTGACCTATGCGTTCAGAGATGAAGGGTACACACACTGTACACGTGTACACAGTAAGTTGCAAAGTGAGGCGGCTGAAGGCGAAAATCCTAAACAAATTTCAAAACGTAGTTATAATAACTCCGCCGAACAACTTGGACAAGCGAACCACAAGACCACACACGACGCGTTGAGACCTCTGAGGTCTTCTTCAGGCAAGAAAAACAACACTCAGTACAAAGACAATGAAAAACGAGCAATCACTTATCTTTGTCAAATTCGGCACAAGATGGGCGTTAAATCATTCATTTGACAAGATAAGTGATTGCTCTCTCTCTTCCTTTTCGTTGTCCTTCATTGTCGTTGGTTTTCAGGAAAGTACTCCTCATACAAGTGTTTTGGCCCTGACCTCCGTACACTCTGAGGGGGGCGGGCAGCATCTCGGTCACAGCTCTGTAATTTTCTTTTGCTCTCGCCTTTTTTCCACTGCATGGGTTTAAAACCTGCACCTTTGGACGGCTGGTTCCCGCAGGTCAAGTCGCCTTATGACAGATGTCTTGACCACATACTGTTGTGACTGGGAAATGCATGCCTTAGTTTTGTTCCACGTTGACCAGATCCAACTCAAACTCTTCTCAACTGCCTCTGCCATTGTCTTTAAGGCTCTGATCTTCTTCTTCCCAGAAACCTAGAGCTATTTCATCAGGAAGCAGGTGGATGTGCCCACAAATCGCCTGTCTTCAATTTGTATGGCGAGGACGCTAGCTTGGAAGCTAGATTCCCTCAGACCGCTGGCTGGACTGGCACACTTCCCACTCTTGTAGATATGAACTTCCGTCGTTCTGCTTCCATGTGGCACAGTGTGTTCTGTCAGATTCATTTGTGTTGATGAACGACTGTGGGATTCCAGATCCACTCTCACGACACTCTGGATGATAGTCTGTCGGGTTTTGTTTCCATTCTGAAAGATCTGCTGCACGCTCCCAGTTCTGACTCCATCCGTCAGATCCCTGCTCCATGCCGTGGAGGTCACACCGGCATCAGACCATGACCAGCTGCCTCCTGCTGTGTAGAACCTTGCTGCAAGAGCTTCTGGTGGCTTGCTGTTTCTCCTGGCAAAACTGATCGCATGTACGTTCTTTGTAAGCTTCTGGTTGTTTCTCCATGGGTACGTGTCCAGAGTGAATGCTGCCTTGCTGTGCTTGGGACATGTTCCACTGTTTACGTTGAAAGATTGGACATACAGGGTCATCTGATTTCCACCATTTCATCAGGTTTGTTTTCGAGTGTAGGAGATAATGTACACATCTGAACACGACAGTGATACTGAGAGGGACCATATGCCTCATTTCAGATGAAACTTCTTTGGAAATAGGCAACAATTAAAGATGGGAGCGGAAAACAGAGTTGCGAGGAGAAAAATAGCAGATTTAGCTGTCTCAGCCTTCGTAATGTCTCTCAAACGAACTTACCGACCAAACAGCGTCACTGAACGCATGAAGACATGAAAAAGGGACACCACAGACCCCTGCCGAGGTCGATCAGTCCTCTCAGTTTCAACCAAGATCTGTCCGAATGATGACTGCATCTCTCAAACTGTCGCACATACATCCCAATGTTTCTCTCAAACTGTCGCACATACACTCCCAATGTTTCTCTCAAACTGTCGCACATACACTCCCAATGGTTCTCTCAAACTGTCGCACATACACTCCCAATGTTTCTCTCGAACTGTTGCACATACACTCCCAATGTTTCTCTCGAACTGTCGCACATACACTCCCAATGTTCTCTTCGAACTGTCGCACATACAATCCCAATGTTTCTCTCAAACTGTCGCACATACAATCCCAATGTTCCTCTTACCTGAATTCTCTAATTCTCAGCGACAGTTTGATGATGGATGATGTTTTTTTTTGCTTGATTTATGCAACTGTGCAGAGTGCAGAAATGAAGAGATCTCCTCCCCTCTCCCCCCCCCCCCCCCCCCTTTTTGACAATGATTCTGTCCACTGGATCCCGGTACACTCCCATCTGCTCCAACTCTGACCACTTCGTTGATGTTTATGTCTTTAACAAACCCAGCCTGTTTTCGTTTCATTGAGATTCATGCATTATGCCTAGAAAAGTGTAAAATTGTCGACGAACACATTATCCAGCAATATAAAGAAAGAAAGAGAAAAAAACACATTATCCAGCAATATGAAAGAAAGAGAACAAAACACATTATCCAGCAATATGAAAGAAAGAGAACAAAACACATTATCCAGCAATATGAAAGAAAAGATGAACAAAAACACATTATCCAGCAATATGAAAGAAAGAGAACAAAACAAAACGAAACAAAAAACAAAACAAAACAAAGTCCCCAGTCTGCAGTTTGGTCCAGATTCTCAGCAAATATTAATGGACTCGCGTTTGGCTATGTTCCATCTTTCTACCGAGTTTCATCAAAATCGGATCAGCAGTTTTGCTTGATCTTGTTGACAGATAGACAGACAGACAGACAGACAGACAAAAAGACAGACAGACAAAAAGATAGACCGACAGACAGACAGACAGACAGACAAAAAGACAGATAGACAGACAAAAAGACAGACAGACAGACAGAACAACAAACAAAGCACCAATAGACGTGGATGAAAGCATATACTCTGCCCAGCAGAAACGATGTAAAACACAACAGACAAAAACTCACGATTCTCAGCGGGCAGTGGTCAGCAGTTTACGTGTGAAGTAAATGTATCTACCAGGGCAACACAGACCGGTTCACCATATGGTCAACACCCACAGAGCTTGAAAACTGTATTGCTTATGTCACTTCAGCACCAGCAATCATACGTCGCTGCCGCCGGAATAAAAATCGCCCGAGCCCTTTGCCTGCCCAACATGATTGCACCTAAATCAGCAACAATCCAACACGATGATGGGTTAACCCTTTCCAGGCTGGGCTGACATTTCTGGAAGTTTGCTGCGTGGGAAGGGGCGGGGGAGGCAAGGGAAGAGAGGGGATGAGATGGTAGGGAGGGGGTGGGATGAGGGGGCGGGAAGGGGGTAGGGAGGGGGAAAGGTGGGAAGTAGAGAAGAGGAGTAGTTCCTAAAAATCGGGTGATGTGCTCGGGCGTTGGTTTTATGTTTCTCAGTTTTACTCTCTCTTAACATTGTCTCCAATGGTTATTGGTTCAGTTTTGTATTTGCTGTCCACCTACACCCCATTAGTTTTCAGCGGCCTCAGCACTATTTCCTTTAGTTCTCTGTTGCCATAATTATGTTTTCTCGTCGCTGTGTTTCTACCGGTTCCTACGTTCCTGTCAAATGCATTTTTTTCTTGTTTCTGTAATTTTACAGACTTGTAAAAATGTAATGTGGGAATGGAGGTTGTTAAGCTCATCCTTAATCATGTATTCCATTATGTTTATAGTAGTTGACTCTGAATAGATGAGAATTTATGCATTTGATTTGTTACAGAAATATATGTCAGCAAAATCAACGAGAAACAGACCATACTAAGTATGGATACCGCAAAAGTACATTTTTCATCATAATATATTTTTTCATGGCTGTTCCATATTATAACTGTCATGTTCAGTGTTTTTAATTGTATATCATTATTATTATTATCATTATGAATACTTATATAGCGCCTACCTCGGTTAGAAACCAAGCTCTAAGCGCTTTACAATCCACACACGATTACACAACGGGCTGCCTACCTTGGTAGTGCCGACTAAAGAGCTGCTAGCTGGCGCTTCATTCAGTCGTTTCCCGTGTCATCCAGTAAATATCATTCAATATCGTTCACTCAATTTCCTTCCTTCCCTCCTTCTTCCATTTCTCACGCAGGGTGCATGCTGTGTGTAACGTGTCATCCATACCAACTGCCAAACTGGCCTTCTCTTCCGAAAGTTGGTGATCGGATTTTACGTGTGTGCAAAATGTTATGCGTGCGTTCACACACGGAACCTCGGTTTATAGTCTCATTCGAAGGACGGTATGGAAAATGGAGTCAGAGTCAATGTTAACTCCGAGGAAAATCGCCCTGTACGGAAACGGCCCGGCGGAGAATCGAACCCGCAACCCCAGGATCACCAAGATTACGAGCCCGGCGCTCTACCACTGAGCTATTCCGGCCGATGTTTGTTAATATGGTCAATTATTCCCACAATGACATTTTCTCACAGTTTTATATTCTGGAATGTACATTCACGCAGGTGAAAATTCCTACAAATATAATTATGTTCCCACATTTGCATGTTCTCAGAACATGTTCTCAATGGTGCACGACTCCATAGCTGCAGGTTTTCCCTGGTTATCGTGATATATTCCAAAAAGCGATCTTTTCCATCCTGTTGTCTTATCATATTTATATCCACAATCTTTCACACGCACGTATTCTGTTCAATCAAGTATATCCTCAAATGTAGTGGGCTCTTTTAGTAAAAACCTTCTAGGCATTTTGTGCTGACACTTTCCCTATTTTCTGTCATTCTCTGTGAATCTACCTTTCAAATTTTCAGATTTCCTTACACTCAGCCTTCTTGCCCAGTTACCCACATAACAGTCTAGGTTTTATCAGTTATAAGGATGTCAGTGAATCAATTATTGCATAATAAATTATTGCAGTAGGTTTATTGTCACTGTTCTTTATGTCTTTTTAGGATAGGCATTTAAAAAAAAATTACTCGTGCATTCTTCAAGTTTGTGGAGTAAAATGGTTCTAAGTAAAGATTTTATGTGTGTGTGTGTGTGTGTGTGTGTGTGTGTGTGTGTGTGTGTGTGTGTGTGTGTGTGTGTGTGTGTGTGTGTGTGTGTGTGTGTGTGTGTGTGTGTGTGTGTGTGTGTGTGTGTGGTGTGTGTGTGCATGCGTGTGTATGTGGTATGTGTGTGTGTGTGTGTGTGTGTGTGTGTGTGTGTGTGTGTGTGTGTGTGTGGAGAGGAGGAGAGAGAGAGAGAGGAGCGTGTGTGTGTGTGTGTGTGTGTGTGTGTGTGTGTGTGTGTGTGTGTGTGTGTGTGTAAGTGGTGTGTGTGTGTGTGTGTGTGTGTGTGTGTGTGTGTGTAGTGTAGTGTGTGTGTGTGTGTGTGTGTGTGTGTGTGTGTGTGTGTGTGTGTGTGTTGTGTGTGTGTGTTGTGTGTTTGAGTGTGATTGTGTGTGTGTGTGTGTGTGTGTGTTGTGTGTGTTGTGTGTGTGTGTGTGTGTGTGTGTGTGTGTGTGTGTGTGGTGTGCGTGCGTGCGTGCGTACGTGCGAGCGTACGTGCGTGCGTACGTGCGTGCGTGCGAATGTGCATGCGTATGTGTGTGTGTGTGTGTGTGTGTGTGTGTGTGTGTGTGTGTGTGTGTGTGTGTGTGTGTGTGTGTGTGTGTGTATGTGTGTGTGTGCGTGCGTGCGTGCATGCCTACGTGTGTGGTGCGTGCGTGCGTGCGTGCGTGCGTGCGTGCGTGAGGTGCGTGCATGCGCGCGCACGCGCGCGTGTGGTGTGTGTGTGTGGCATGCGTCCATGCGTGCGTGTGTACCCTGTCTCTAATTCAGCCCCTATCAGGTCATAATCCACTTCATCTCGAATACAGATCAGACCCATGTCCTCTGTAAGGGGCAAGACGTCAGAACCCCCCCCCCCCCCCCCCCCCACCGCCTTCATGCACGACATATCGTGACGTGGCGAGATCGGTGTCCTCTCTGTGCGCAGTTAACACCCACGTGAAACAGACAGAGCGTTGTCAGATGGTAGAAGACCGAAAAAGGGTTAACACGCCATGCAGTGCATGTCGGAAGGCAATTACCGTGAACTTTTCGCTATGCTAATGGCCCTGGCCACATCTACAGCAGAGGCAAGCAGTGAGTCCTTGTCGACAGGGCCGATAACCGCGGCACATAATGATCCTGTTCTCTCCCTCTATCCCCCTCCACCATTACCTGTGTTGCTGCTTCTGCTGCTGCTGCTCCTCCTCCTCTAGCCCCTTTCAACTTCACCCTCCCGGCGACAGCCCTCCACCCCTATCCGCCCCCCAACGCCCCCCTCGGCGTGAGTTGTTATTCGTTGATGCTAACCAGGAACAGCCCGTATAGCAAGCTCTCTAATTTTTGTTTTGAACTGTATTGTGTTGTGTGGAGTTGAGTTCAATCGCATCGTGTTGTTTGTGTTTGTGTTGTATTGTGTTGAGTTGAATCGTAGTGTGTTGTTGTACGTGCTGTCTGTGCTGTGCTGTTGTGCATGCTGTTTTGTGTTGTGCTGTGCTGTGTTGTGCTGTGCTGTGCTGTGCTGTGCTGTGTTGTGCTGTGCTGTGCTGTGCTGTGTGTGTGTGCTGTGCTGTGCTGCTGTGTGCTGTTGCTGTGCTGTGCTGTGCTGTGGTGTGCTGTTGTGCTGTGTTGTGCTGTGCTGTGCTGTGCTGTGCTGTGTGTGCTGCTGTGCTGTGCTGTGTGTGTGTGCTGTGCTGTGCTGTGTGTGTGTGCTGTGCTGTGTGTGTGCTGTGCTGTGGTGTGCTGTGTTGTGCTGTGCTGTGCTGTGCTGTGTTGTGCTGTGCTGTGCTGTGCTGTGCTGTGCTGTGCTGTGCTGTGCTGTGCTGCGCTGTGTTGTATTGCATTGCTTTGAATGACCATGTCTTGAGATCTGTTGTGTTGCCTTACATTGTCCTGCATTGTATTGCACTCTAATGTTCGTACTCTAGCGTGTTGTATTTATTGCATTGTATTGCACTTGAGTTATTGTATTGTACTACACTGTATTGTAATGTAGTGAACTGTGTTCTGCTTCATAGTTTGAATTGGGATAGGCTGTACTGTCTTGTATAGCATTGCATTGTATAGTATTGTGTTGTATTTAAGTTGCATGAGGATCGATGGCATTGTCTTGCATTGTACGCCGCTGATGTGGCTCTGTGTCGTAATGTTCTGAACAGGATATCCCATTAAATTGCGTCGCGGCATTTTGCATAATGGTGTGCTTATATTGCATGACGTAACATGGTGATAAGTTGTTTATCTCAGGAGAGGAGGGAACAGGGCTGGGGTGGGGGTAGTTTACTTTGTGGGAGAATTGATGGTTAAGTCAAAAGAGAAAACGAAGCCATATATCCTCTCAGTCCTTTCCTTGGTGTTGCAATGACTGCAAGAAATATTGAATTATAAACAAAGCTTGCTCTTATGTCTTAGATTGAAGAAATAGGGGGAGATAAGCATTCATATCTGCAGTGGTAGATGATTCTGCCTAACTAACAGTATGTGCTTGAGTGGGTGAATGGGGAAAAAATAAAATAAAATAAAATAAATGCTTCTCAAAATGAGCCTTCAGCAAGCTTATAGTCTCCAAGGGGAGACTATAATATAATTATATATTTATATATATAAACATGCACACCCCACTCTTGTACATACGCACACACATACACATGCACGCGCAGACACACACACATACACAACACACACACACGCCGCGCGCACACACACACACACACGCGCGCGCGCACACACGCACGCGCACACACACACTTACTCAGACTTGCAAATACATGCACATACACACACACGCACGCACGCACGCACGCACGCACACGACACACACACACACACACACACACACACATACACGCCGCGCGCGCGCGTGCGCACGCAGACACGCACACGCGCACACACACTTATTCAGACTTGCAAGCACGTGCGCGCGCGCCACAACACACACACACACAGACACACACACACACACAACACACACCCACACACACACACACACAACACACACACACGCATGCAAATATACATAAGCGTTTGCGCAAACACACAACCACTCACAGACATACACATATACACGCCCTCACACCGCCCTCACCGCACGCACGCACACACGCACGCACGCACGCACGCACGCACGCACTCACGTGCGTATGTACGCATCACACACGCACGCACGCACCTCTGTCTCAATAAACACACACACACACACACACACACACACACACACACACACACCACACACACTGACTGACTGAAACCAATTTATTGTCAGATTAACTCAAGGTTGTACTGACACGCAGACACACACACACACTCACACACACACACGCGATGATACAAAACAAAATATTGTAAAAATGTCACTTGTATTTGTGGCCAAAATATTACACTATTCCATGTCATCTTCCTTTGCAGAAATACTAAAAAATATTTACCTACTTGGTTATTAAGTTTGAACCCAATAAATCGCGAATTTTTGGAATATTTTTGGGAACGAAGCGAAGGCTATAGAAGTTGTTAGGGCAATTATTAAGAGTCCAATTGGACATTTACTTTGATTCTCGAGTTATTTGTTCTTATTATTTCAATGGTTAAAATGTTTTGTTTCTTTAAAAATGTTCAGATATGAATCAAGGCTAAAACAGTTTACCGTTATGCCGGCAGATTAGAATGGGGTTAAAGTGATGGTCACTTATTGGTATCTCATTAATTGAATAGACTATGCATGCAAAGATTAGTATACTACACTACCTCCACACTCCATACACTTTTAATGACATTTTTAAAACAATACACACATTTATGCCCCCCCCCTTACGCACGCCCCACACAACACACACACACACACACACACACACACACACACACACACACACACACACACACACACACACACACACACACACACACACACACTCACACACACACACACACACACCGGCCCCTTTTACATGTGTTTTTCTGTTTTGTCTTTATTTGTTTGTATGCCTGTTCGTTTGTCTCTTGTTTTTGTCTAAGATCACTGTAAAGTGGATAGACATTAAATTAAAGAACGAACACACACGCGCGCGCGCGCACATGTATGTTGTTCGATAGTCGAGTTGACGAGGACCACTCTTATTGTCTTAGGGTTGAGAGAGAGAGAGAGAGAGAGAGAGAGAGAGAGAGAGAGAGAGAGAGAGAGAGAGAGAGAGAGAGAGAGAGAGAGAGAGAGAGTGATGATTTGTGGATACGCAGGTGGGCTGATCAGGTCTATGCGTTCACGGATTGTGTGGTGACAGCTTGGACAGGGAACATGGGAGACCTCCTGTTGATTGCTGGCACGGGCTTTCCTTGCCTGTCTCTTTGTTGTGCCGCAGCTGTCCTCCTTTCTTCACATGAACTGGCGCCTCCATGGATGTCGTTTGACCCGATCCACAGCAGGTTGTTCCATGTGTCAGGATTGATATTGAATGCTTTCATGGACGTTTTGAGAGTGTCTTTCAAGCGTTTCTTCTGACCTCCATGGAATGCACGCCTTGCTGCAGCTCACAGTAGAAAAGTCTCTTGGGTAGCCGATGGTTTGGCATGCGAGCTACATGACCTGCCCATCGAAGCTGAGACAGCATCAGGATGATGTGGATGCTAGACAGGTCTGCTTGGTCAAGCATCTCTGTGTTGTTCAACTTCGTGACCTTAAGCCATCTTGGAGCCTTCTTGCCTTGCGGGTGTCTCTTGGGTTGGATCTGGATGTTGAATTCCTGATTATGAGATGGTGGTAAGTTCAGCACTTGGCACCGCTCATGGTTTGTTGACTCTTGCATCCTGCCTATCCCTCTTCTTGATACTGACATAGTCAATGAGAAACCAATGCTTGGCGCGACGATGCATCCATGACGTCTTGTTACGGGCAGGGAAGCGGAAGACAGTGTCTGTGATCAGCAGTTCACGCTCAGTACAGGTATGGCGTAGCAGGAGGCCGTTGTTCTTGCGGTGGCTCAATTCCGTGTATGCCAGGAGTCTCTGGCAGAACCGACTCTTGTGTTGAAATCTTTCAGTATGGCGAACCTATGTGCTTTTGGAACGCAGCAATGTTCCTCGCAGAAATTGTCCCTCACGTCATTTGGGTTGGTCATGGTCGGCGCACAGGCGCTGATGATTGTCAGACGCTTCTTTCCAAAGGGAAGGGTGACTTTCAAAGTCATCAGCCTGTCGTTCGCTCAACTGGAGGTCCAGCTAGCTCGCCAACGAGAAGTGAAGCCGACACCAGCCTCTTGTCGCTCTTCACGTCCTCTTCCGCTCCAAAAGAAGATATAGCCAGAGCCCCTGTCACAAAGTTCGCCCTGTGCTGGAAGTCGAGTCTCACTCAAGGCTGCGATGTGGATGTTGTACCGGGCGAGTTCTTTTCCAGTTGAGCTGTCCTCCTCTGAGGCCTGTTTGCATCGTCTCTGTCCAGGAGGGTGCGCACATTCCCGTGTGCTAAAGGTGAGAGGGACAATCCCTCGCCATTTTCTTGTTTAGATTTCGACAGCTACAGTAGGGTTCTCCCCAGCTGCGGTAGGCTGGATAGGAAGGATGGAACAGGCACCTTTTCCCTTTCCGCATGTTATGTGAGCAGTGCTATCCTAAAAAGGGCGGCTCAGTCGTTCAAGTACCGCCTAATTCCGCAGCTGCTCCAGTTCATCGGGAACGACCATCTGGAATGGATTAGTTTTACGTCCTCAGAGCATGAGCTTTTAGGGACGAGTTTGTCGCCGCAGACAGCTGCAGCATGGAGTCGTTCATCTTGGCAAGACTTGTAGCTGGCAGCTTTGGTCGGAGTTGGTGTTTTGCGGTCAGGAGGAGGAACCCGGGTAGACGGTGTCGTCAGGCAGGAGCCTGGGTGAAGGTGTTCTTTCGCAGAGGGTCGGTGTTTTCCGTCTTCATGGGTGGTCGTGATGATGAAATCGTGAGGACCGCCGGAGGGTCGTCTGCAGACCATCTGGCCTGAGGCAGTGTTCTTTAACCTGCCGCTTCATCACGCGCTGATCGCCCACGGGACGTGCAGTGAGATGAATAGGGATGGATAATGATGTTGATAGACGTAACTTGCGCAGTGACTTTATCTGAAGAGGAGTTGAGCTAATCGTCGACCTCACTCTCTTGTCCAAACTTATCGGAGTCCAGCAGCAAGACAGGCCTTTATCAGATTATTCTAATGCTAATTCATGAATGAAAAAAAAAAAAAGACTGCGAACTCCGGCGCCCTTACTTTACTGCGTTTGGTCAATCGAAATAATCAGAATACTCACTGTTCATACGCATACATGTAAGCACCGAATTGTAACTACCTCTAATGACCCTGAAGAAATACCCATTCATGCACCTTTGACGGAGTACACTTACAAAATGTTGCAATTTACAGAGTCCAAGGCCTTCCTGAAGTCTACAAATGCGACATACACCTTCAGATTACAGAGCGCGTATTTCTGTACCACCAGTAAGTACAGAGTAAATGGTGCGTTGTGCTGTAATTGACTCTAAAGCCTGTTTGCTCCTCAATTATATTTTCTTCATTAATAGAGAGAGAAGAGCGTATTAGCAAAAAAAAGAGAGAGAGAGGAGAGAAGAGAGACGAGAGAGAGAGAGAGAGAGAGAGAGAGAGAGAGAGAGATGGACAGACAGGCAGACAGACAGACACACAGACACACACAACAGACAGACAACAGACAGACAGAGCGAGAGCGAGGAGAGAGAGGAGAGAGAGAGAGAGGAGAGAGAGAGAGAGAGAGGGAGTGGGAGGGTATAGAACGACCAAGACACCAACACAATCCCCAGACATTCCACTGCTTTGTGAGCAGGGTGAGTAATAGCAGGGCATTATGTACAATAAGCAAGGAAATCGGTCCTTTTAGGACGAGAGAACCTTGATGCAAACACAGTCAAATGAGTGGTGGTGGCAGGAATAATGAGAGAAAGTATCGTAAGAAACATTAGCGGGTGTTACATGGGATACTGACACTCATGAAATTCAAGCGGTGCTACCAGATTTCATGTGAGACACTGCTGCCACTTCGATACAGTTTTACTGCAGGACTCACAGAGTTCATGTGAAATAAAGGCACAGGTCAAAACTGTACTGGACGTATGTTCGCAGAGGTCATATCTTAGGTAAAAGTAAGTTGCTACAACAGCGTGAAGTATTATTCCTGTGAAAAAAGACCGGGTGGCCCTGGGATTCAGACGCACCCAGATTTAACGTGAAAATTTCTTGCAGCGGTTTAACATTGCAGCAGAGGAATTTCCTGTAGATTGTTCTCCACCATAATATGGTGGAGAACAATCTACAGGAAATTCCTCTGCTAATTTCATTAGCTCAAAAAGTCGGTGGCAATTTATTCAATCTTGCTGCAAATGTATACATAGTGCTGAAAAATTAGCATCACTGACCAAAATTCATCATTATACCACATGCGTACGCGCAAGAGGTTGCGCTGTGCTTTTGTTTGCCCATTACCATCACTTTTCAAATCGCCTCGGAGAATTCTCTGTCTGTCTGTCTGTCTGTCTACCCATCCTATCTACCCTAGGATAGGCTGTACCGGAGCTGTTCGTGTCATGATCTGCATAAGGGAACAACACTTTAGCGCCGTATATTGATGTTGGTGCAATCAGCTTATATGTAATGTACAACATTACGTCTGACATAAGCTCTGTGCCTGTCCTTATCCTTCTCAGGGTGTACAGTGCTTAGTTTGGTCACTGTGTGGGATGCTCTTGTGCATTCGTGAACACACTACTTTTATGGAGCCATGTTTGTCAGAGTCAGGTTCAATCCGCCGCGTGGCAATGCTGCCAGGTCGTAGGATGGTTAGGCGGGGGGGAGAGGGGGGGGGGGAGGATTGAGGGCTGTATTAGGGAGGGGGGGGGGGGGGACGAAAAGCCTCTGGGTAGTGTGGGAGAATGGGAGTGGGGGAGATGAAGGGGGTGCGATCTGGTTGTGAGGAGGGTGGTGAGTAGTTGTCAGACTGTGTTCGTAGCATGCGTTAAGTGGATGAAGGGACTGGGACCGGAGCAAGACGGTGATTCAACAAGCGGGGGGAGGGGAGAGGGAGGGGAGGGGGGTAAATGACGGGGCGTCCTGTGGCGAGAGGCTGGGTGCTTGTCTCCCAGCAAACCGATTCTCTGCAAGGCGCGCTGTCCCTTTCCTCGTGGGCAGAATGGCGTTTATGGTACACAGGCCGTTGTGGGTGCTCCACTGCTGGTGGTGAAGACAGTGGTGTGATTCCTGTAACACACGAGCCTGCCGTCACATGCCTGATGGGGGTTTCCTGTTGCTGGAATGAATGAGAGAGTGGAACGAGTGTCGTCCTCTGGCAGGCAGGATAGCAGATGCTGGCATTGACGCTGTGGTTAAAGACCCTCTGGCACTGGGAAAGAAGGTCTTTCCATTCGAAAAAATAGTTATAGGACTCAGAGTCAAAACTTACTTGGAGAATATTTCGACAGGATCGCCCTGTCTTCATCAGCTCACTGTTGTGTTGTGACAGCGAGGCCTGGTGGGGCGACCGTTTGTGTGAGTGAGCGCGCGCTCGCACCCCCCCCAACCCTCACACACACACACACACACACACCACACACACACACACACACACACACACACACACACACACACACACACACACGCACGCACGCACGCACGCACGCGCGCGCACACACACACACACACACACACTCACACACACACACACACACACACACACACACACACCACACACACACACAGGCATGCATTGATAGATAATGACAGATAATGGGGCTTTGTGATCAGCTGTGCGTAAACATGTGTGACGAATGTGTACGTCCATGTGATCAGGTGGCAACGTGCCACACCACCCTGTTCCCCTCTTTCCCTTCCATTCCACCCATCCACGCGTTCCACCACACCCATCAATCACCATCATTTCATCCACGCGTTCCACCACACCCATATCAATCACCATCATTTCATCCACGCGTTCCACCACACCCATCAATCACCATCATTTCATCCACGCGTTCCACCACACCCATCAATCACCATCATTTCATCCACGCGTTCCACCACACCCATATCAATCACCATCATTTCATCCACGCGTTCCACCACACCCATCAATCACCATCATTTCATCCACGCGTTCCACCACACCCATATCAATCACCATCATTTCATCCACACGTTCCACCACACCCATCAATCACCATCATTTCATCCACACGTTCCACCACACCCATCAATCACCATCATTTCATCCACACGTTCCACCACACCCATCAATCACCATCATTTCATCCACGCGTTCCACCACACCCATCAATCACCATCATTTCATCAACGCGTTCCACCACACCCATCAATCACCATCATTTCATCCACGCGTTCACCACCACACATCAATCCCAATTTCATCACGCGTTCCACCACACCCATCAATCACCATCATTTCATCCACCGTTCACCACACCCATCAATCACCATCATTTCTCCACGCGTTCCACCACACCCATATCATCACCTCATTTCATCCACGCGTTCCACCACACCCATCAACACCATCATTTCATCCACGCGTTCCACACACCATCAATCACCATCATTTCATCCACGCGATCCACCACACCCATCAATCACCATCATTTCATCCACGCGTTCCACCACACCATATCAATCACATCATTTCATCCACGCGTTCCACCACACCCATATCAATCACATCATTTCATCCACGCGTTCCACCACACCCATATCAATCACCATACATTTCATCCACGCGTTCCACCACACCCATATCAATCACCATATTTCATCACGCGTTCCACCACAACCCATATCAATCAATCATTTCGTCTGATGTATCACCTCTCACTTCCCACCACACCCATATCAATCACCAATTTCGTGATGTCATCACCATCCACTTCCCACCACACACACACACACACGCACGCACACACTAAAAATACTCATGAAAGCACGCACATCACACAACACACACACAACACACACAACACACCACACACACACAACACACACACACACACACACACACACTAAAACCACTTACACACACACACACACACACACCGTGTGTGTGATGTGTGTGGTGTGTGTGTGTGTGTGTGTGTGGTTGGTGTGTGGTGAGGAGGGGAGAGAGAGATAGAGAGAGAGGGAGAGAGGAGAGAGAGACGAGAGAGAGAGTGTGTGTGTGTGTGTGTGTGGTGTGTGAGAAGAGGAGAGAGAGAGAGAGGAGAGAGAGAGAGAGAGAGAGAGAGAGAGAGAGAGGAGAGGAGATAGAGAGAGAAGAGAGAGAGAGAGAGAGAGAGAGTACAGGAGAGATGCCTCAAAGAAGGGATCATCGCTCAGGCAGGTGCACTATACAACAGCCTGCGTTTAGAGTTGTCAATGCTCACATGCGAACAACACGTGAGGCCTCCTTTCGATGAGGTCGTTGGTCTTGCGCGGACAGTTGAAGTGGAGCGTAGCCATCGGAGCATGCCATTACTCACGTGCAGGAAGCTGAAGTGTGGTTATGGTGACAGGATAGGTCGCAGCGCCTACGCTGGCTAGGAGGAACGCCATCATAATTCCACGCCTGACACCATTTGAAGTGCTTGACCAGGGTTTTTTTTGTATCGCAGAAGATTGCCACGAATTCACATCCAGCATAGCAGGCCTACTTGTGGTGTCAACTGCTTGCCTGTGTCTGCATGGGGGTTAGAGTACAGCACCCACACCTGTGTCTGCATGGGGTAGAGTACAGCACTCACACCTGTGTCTGCATGGGGGTAGAGTAGCAGCACTCACACCTGTGTCTGCATGGGGGTAGAGTACAGCACTCACACCTGTGTCTGCATGGGGGTATGAGTACAGCACTCACACCTGTGTCTGCATGGGGGTAGAGTACAGCACTCACACCTGTGTCTGCATGGGGGTAGAGTACAGCACTCACACCTGTGTCTGCAGGAGTAGAGTACAGCATCCACACCTGTGTCTGTAGGGAGTACCTGTGTCTGCAGGGAAGTAGAGTACAGCATCCACATCTGTGTCTGCAGGGAGTAGAGTTA
>CM031608.1:87803690-87816190 GCA_018398815.1 Conus ventricosus | reverse complement strand
TGGTAAGCGTTTCGGTTGTCAACATTTGAATGCAAGTTTGTGTCCCCCCCCCCCCACCCACCCCCCAAAAAAAAAAAAAAAAAAAGAAAAAAAAAAAAGAAAATCTAAACAAAGAGAAAATTAGTCTCATTCCGATTCATCTCTGCAAATGCGTTTTTTTTTCTTTGCCAGTAGCAATTTGAACAGACGTTTCCGCCGTTCTCGCTGTCTCTGTAGCACCAAGGTTCCAACACATACAGGCATGGGTTCAAAGCTGCACTCAGAGGCAGCAGCACCACGAACACTCTCTCCAGCAGAGTCACAGACATCACCCGGGCGGGCATTCAACCTAGGCAAGAACACAGCGAAGCGAGATGCGCCATTGAAGATCACCAAACGATGCGGAAATTCCACTCGCTCCTTTCCACGCCCAGTTGTTTCCCGAGGGATCGTGTCAGATTGTGAGGGTCTCTTTCTCCACACCATGTCAAACTCCAAGCGACAGAACCAGACAGACACAAACGTTCGTCCCTGCAGTAGTGTCTGCGATGAAGCTGCTTCTGCTTGAGGACACTAACAGCGGACTGCAGATGCCGTTCTGTCTGTACAGGCTTTCATGCGAGGCCCGGAAAACGCCAGAGACAGCTACAAACAAGAGGGCAATGGACCAAACCACAGCGCATTTTGTAATTGTTTCCCTTAGAATGAAGAATCATAAAGTCTCCGAAAATGTACATGCCTAATTAAATTACAAGATGTTATTAACATTTGATAAGATGTTGGGAAATGATTGCTTATATCAACAGCCTAATCAGCGGTTCAAAGTATAAAAAAGTGAGTTGTTTTAAGATGAACACACGTTCCAAAACAAACAAACAAACAAACAAACAAACAAACAAACAAACAAACGAGGAAACAACCTTGTCACGGTCGCTAAGCCGGACAGCCCTACCACCCCTACCCAGGCCTATTACACACTAGAGCAGACAACACAGCACACTAACACAGCTTTACAATCATGCGCACTTCTTTATTTCACACACACTATGGCGCCACCACTCACGTCCATCCACACTCACACACCGGTATCCCACTTTCTTCACTGACCCACACTACCCTGAAACGACCATGAGAACCTAATCTATACTAAAGCACCAGTTGCGGTATATCCCTGCGACCTAAGGACGCAGAGATAGCCCGCACACGTGGTGGCTACCTACTAGGGACAAGGACCAACCCAAGGGACTCTAATCTCTAAACTACTACCACCCACACCTCTCCCCAGGACCCACCCTTCTCTTTTGACCTGGGACCCCTACCGAACTGGTCGCTGCGTCCCTAACGGAGGCAATGACAAGTATCCTATACTGTGCTGGCCACTACGTCCCAAAAGGAGGCAGTAGCTAACACCCTTAACCCTACTCCCTAACGATACACCCTTTTTACCACACCCATGGGACAACCCATCCCGGCCCGGAGAGCTCCAGTCCTCGGCGCTGTACTTGGCCCCTCACAGGCCGACGCCTCCCCGGACGACTGCACTCCGGTGCTGACCGTGGCCTCCCACAGTCCGACTCCCCGAAGACTCTACACCCGACGGCGACCGTGGCTCCTCAGTCTGACTCCTCCCCCGCGCTGGCACAACACCTCTGAAGGCCCCGCCGGACACAAAGGGTGAGAGAAGGTCTGGTGCGGTGCCCTCTCGACGAGTCCGGGGCTCGAAGGACGCCTCCTCCTCTGAAGGCCCCGACAGACACTGAGGGTGAGAGAAGGTCTGGTGCGGTGCCCTCTCGACGAGTCCGGGGCTCGAAGGACGCCCGAACAGGGAAGAGCAACGGGTGGCTGGAGGACTCCCGGAAGAACTCCGGTAGCGGAGGAGAGCTGCCCACAGACGGCAGACGGCCTGGATGGTCTCCCTCTCCCGGGAAAAGCAGCAGGCAACGGGACACCGCCGCTCACCTGCCGGCACGCGGCAGTACCTGCGGTGGTCTGACCCAGCCTCAGGACGGAACAGGATACCTGCTGACAACTGTAGGCCACTACTGTAATGTTGCTACTACCGAGTCATCAAGGCTCATAGGCTACATGGTAAAGCTTTAACTTCCATCTCCCTTGCCTACCTCCCACTCGGGCATGAGAGTGACCACTTGCATTTCGAATACACCCCCATAACCCGTTACTTTGGGGTTATCAGATCCATTCCCTGCCAACCTTTACAACAGCAACAAAACAATATCTCCCTGAGCCCCATCCCGCTATTACACATGAAATTATGGCTCACACACAATTCTCGGAGAAATAAAACCAATCTAAGCAATCCAAAACGGACTCCATGGGCCTCCTTAGGAGATACTAAATAAACTAGGAAATTGGCAATTTCACAAGGAAATGTTTCCACATAGTAATCAGTAGTAATATACATTTCTCAAAAACAAAACAAAAAAACTTATCAATTTTTAGCGGTTCACAGTTCCAGCATGTTCATACAAGAGAATCGGCTCGCAGCCACAATCCTTCACATTCTTACCCCTCTTTGCACTGTCAATTATAATCATATCAACACAACATGATTTGTTCACCAAAATTTCCCTCCAACACCCATTCTCATGTCATCTATGGTCAGATAACCCAGTGGGTAAAATCCTTGTTATGCCAACACAACCAGTAGAAAGAAACTCGTGGAGAGCGTGGCAGCAGAGAGTCCTCAGAAGAGAAGCCCCCTTCAAGCAAGTGTTTCGGCCCTTATCTCCTGACACTCTAGGGGGGTTGGGCCACACCCGGTTCATGACTCCGGATGTCCCTCTGCTGCCCCTTTTTTTTCCCCATCTTGGGACGAGCCATGGCTGGGATTCGAACCCATGACCCTCTGGACATGCTCATTTTCTACTTAATGACTCGCGCTTTAACCACTGAGCCACAGGGACACCTGATATTTGTAGGGAAATTAAGCCTTATGAAGTTCACTTTTGTTCCTCCTTGACCAGATCCAGCTTGAACACCTCTCTGCCGCTTCTGCCATTGCTTTCAGGGCTCTGGTTTTTTCCTTCCTGCAACTGAGAGCTGTTTCATGAGGCTGTATGCAGACGTTCCTACAAACCCCTAGTCCAATTTCTGCAGTGAGGACTTTGACCTGATAGCCTTCTTTCCTCAGGCTGTTTGCCAGATCAGCATACTTTTCAGTCTTGTAGATTTGAGCTGCCTCCATTCTGTTCTCATATGGCACCGTGAGCTCGATCATGATCAGCTGCTTGGTTGACTTAGAGTGGACTACTATGTCTGGTCTCATGCCACTCTTGCTGATGATCTCTGGGTGACTCTTCCATTCTGGGAGGTCTGCAGTGCACTCCCAGTCATCTGCCCCATCCAGCAGACTCTGCCTGCATGTTTCGAGTGGCACTGTTGTTCTTGGCCATGATTTGCTGCCTCTGCCGTGAAGAATGTTGCGGGTGCTTTTGGAGTCCTGATTCTCCTCTTTGTGGTGTTGGTACTAGCCCAGACTACTTGTACAATTTCTTTGAGCACTTGGTTGTGCCTCCATGTGTACCTTCCTTGAGACAGGGCTACTTTACATGAGCTTAGAACATGCTCCACTGTTTGTTTTTTATGGCAGAGGGGGCATGCAGGATCGTCTGTTTTCCCCCACTTCACCAGGTTTGCATTTGAGGGCAGAAGGTCATATGCAGATCTGAGAATGAAGCTGATCCTGAGAGGGGCCATGTGCCAAATGTCATTCCAAGTTAGACTTCTTTGGAGTGCATTCTCCCACGTTGTCCAATTGCCCTTGCTGGCTCTGCTGGACTGCTTTTTGGAGTCTTTTTTGGTCTTCTTCTTTTCTCATCTCCTGAATCATCATGTCTCTTTTGGCGTTTCCTTTGGCCTTTGACCACCATTCAGTTTTGGTCACCCCAGTCCTTTTCTGTTGGTCTGTGTGTGTCCTGTTTTTTCTCTGATTTTGAGACTTTCTTTTCCCGAATCACCCCTTTGAACTTTCCTTTTTTGCTGTTTTCAGCTGGGGCTTATGCTTCACCACCTTGTCTCCTGAGCCCCCAGCATGCTTTGAAGTCTGATTTTCCCCTGCTTTGTTTTCCCTCCAGGAGGTTTTAGTGGTAGTTTGAGTTTTGCTTGCGAGTACAGCGCGATGTCAGTCAGACAGGGGGGGACCAAACCTTTCCTTTTGAATTTTGATTTGGCTTTCCCTTGCCTCCACTGTGCTGGTGCAGATTCGTATTTTCATCGAGGGGATGGGCTTTGGTTCAGCAGAACTGCAGACCCAGACTTGTATTTTGCCGGGAGCCCCCATGGTCAATGGTCTCCAAACCTTTTTCCCTTCTGCTTTGGGTTTCTTTGCTCTTGTGTGTCTTTTTAGCGTATCACTACCCCCCCTTCCCGGCTCTGACTGGTTTTCTGTGCTGTTTGGAAAAGGCCTGGTTGGCAACAGAAGACCAAGATTGGGCCCCTTTTCCTTTCCTCATGAGAGACTCCGTGATTTCTTTGGCTTAATTCCGGATGA
The DNA here is from genome assembly GCA_018398815.1 of Conus ventricosus. NCBI lineage: Eukaryota > Metazoa > Mollusca > Gastropoda > Neogastropoda > Conidae > Conus > Conus ventricosus. Next base: position 87,811,701 of record CM031608.1, on the reverse strand, counting down.
GGCAACTATTCGTCCAGCCTCTCCCGCACATGACTGTTGTATTTCTGGTGAAATCACTGTAGTGTCATCCCTGAAGGCCTTGAAGGGGGGCATCTTTTATCCCCGCCAAGGTCTGTTTTTCTCGCGTTGTTTGTTGTCTTTCAATGATTTCCCTTGCCAGCCAACGTATGGGGGGGAAAAAAAGCACAGCCCTTGCAATGCCCCTTCCCCAAATTGATCCAATCTTGTTGTCTTGGAGAGAACCCATTGAGAACCCTTTAGTACTTTTTTTAGCATGTCGCGGGGGTTTTTTGCACATGGGACTCTCAAGAGCCAACTGTTATTCATGGGGGGCGTCCTTGCGTTTGCCGCGAGCCACACTACGTCCAGGTCTCTCTTTTCTGTTTTTGCTTTTTGGATTGCGTCCCAGATCATTGTGGCGTGTTCTACACAGCCAGCCACGCCTGGGATGCCACCTTTCTGGACTGACACATCCAAGTACTTGTTTTCCATCAGGTACTTGGTCAGCCTTGCTGCCATGACAGAGAAGAAGATTTTCCCTTCGACGTTCAGTAGTGATATTGGCCTGAACTGGCTGATGTCACTTGAGTTTTGCTCTTTGGGGATGTACACACCATCTGCCGTCATCCCATGGCCGCTGATCTTCTGGTTTCTCCAAGCCGATCGCAGCAGCCTGTGGAGCCACTCCAGCACCTTGGGACATTTCTTGTAAAGCTGGTAAGGTATTCGTTTGGCCCTGGTGATGATTTGGCTCTGGCTTTGTCGACCACCTTCTTGATTCCGCCAACGTTGGAGGCTTGCCATTGAACTGTCCCCCCAGGGTTGGTTGCCACACCAGATCTTGAATGTCGAGTGGTGCTTTGCTCTGTGAGTCAGAGTATGTTTTCCTCAGATGCTGCTCAAGAACTTCTTTGTCCACACTTAGGGTCCCAGATTTTGGCTGCTCAAACAGTGTTCTGGCAAACTGGAAGGGGTCTCTGAAGAAGCGCTCTTGTGTCTTCTTCTTTTCGCTCTTCCTCTTCCTCGCAGATTCCGCTTTGCTGAGGGCGCTGTGTTTTTCTTTCAGGTCTTCCACAGTTTTTTCCAAGCCTTGTTTTTCAGCTGCAGTGCGGTCTCATTTGCTTCTTGAGGTTGTTCTTTTGGACTCTGATCTTGTCCATCTTTTCTTGGCGTCTGGATTTCTTGGAGGTGTTTTCTCGTTGGGTAGTTTTTACTCCATAGGCGTCTCTACATGTGGCATACACAATGTCCCCATATGTGGCTAGTTTGTGTTCCAGGGTGCTTTTCCCTATCAGTGCATCGAGTCTTTGGACGATTTTTGCATCCATTTTTCCCCCAATCTTCAGTTTCGTTTGCTCGTGGCAGGTTGAGTTTCAGGCGCCTGGCATCGAGGCCTGTGAAATTCCTCATCCGAACCAACAGCGTGGATGTCCTTGGCACTGTGGTTTTAAATCCTGGCCTTGGTCTTCCGACGTCTTATCTGCTGATGCAGTCGCTGCTGCTCATTCAGATGAGTCTTTACACATCCCATCTTTGTTCTTTTGGATCTTCATGCCACGGGTGGTAGCGAAACGCTTTCCACAGACACATGGATATTCCATTTGGTCCATGTTCATAGTCCGTTTGGGTTTTGCAGTCGGATTGGTTGAGCACCGATGGATTTCATCATTCTCCCCCCCTTTCGGGTGAATCCTGGGAGCATCTTTTCCTTTTATTTTTAGTAGCCACATGTTTAAGGCAAAGGGGGGAGCCAGCCCACAGAGCCCTTGGTTCGGGTCTTTCCCAGTGTCCCCGGGTCTTTCCCGGACGTCCTCCGCCTATTCCCGAAGTCAATGGTTTAACCCATGCATCAGTAGAAAGAAACCGGGAGAGCGGGCAGCAGAGAGTCCTCAGAAAGAAGCCCCCTTCAACCATACTTCATACCATATTACATGCACACACCCTCCTTTTTTAAATCCTATCAACTGCTGAGCTACCCGCCTTAAATTTACCTTCCCCTTCTTTCCGACACAAAAATTTTAAAATGGACGCCCTCCCTACAACCTAAGGTATCTTTCTCCAGCCCTATTCTGTCATAAACACGTACATCCCTGCATGTGTGACGGCTGTCATTTACTTTTAAAAAAAAAACACCTCTAACCATATGGACTCACGTCCTGTACCAAATACGTACGTCACAGATACAGCCCCGCACGCGCACGAAAACCCGCGTCGAGAACCAAGACTCGTCACAAAAGTGAAAAGACACCAATATAAGTTGAATTGTCACGACCGTACTCCAGTATAAAACCCCTAGACCACAAATCACCTTTGGCCCTTACTGCACAGTTAACCGATTCCAATGCTGTGCAGGTCAACTCCGAAATCATCAATCAATTTCAACGAACTACTACTATTTACAACTGAAATTGAGCACAATCCCTTTACGATTAACGCAGACACATCTGCACCGACTCATACTATGATCCTCAACAAAATGCAACCTCGCATTACTTCCTTACTGCCCCCCTGACATTAACATGAACTAATCACACACCAAATCTTACATCACCGTCCATCAACAGTTTTATATCGAACCCACATTGTCTAGCCAAACTATCACATGACAATCGAACTCAGGAACCACTATGTACACTACTTACAGAATATACAAAAAGAGGTAACAACACAAGCCGGCTGACAAGAAGTTCAAATTACAGAACCAAGACGACATCGTACCAGACAACCATATACGCAACAAACATAATACAACTAAACATAGCATGGGGACAACTACAGTACAACTCGCCAAATACAAGACAACAAAGACGAACAAACAGATGGAGCTGTATGCTATGGACAGACCAGACTGGCGCGCCCTCACCATCCGGGCGCGTGACAACTTCGAGGAGAAGAGGCGAGCTGATGTGACTGCAGCACGGGCAAGAAGAAAGGCGTCAGCCACCAATCCTGACCGCCCCGGACAGTTTCCTTGCTCCCACTGCACCCGCGTCTGCCGATCAAGGATTGGCTTAACCAGCCACCTCCGTGCCCACACAAGACAAGGACTTGGTTCATGAGGACAGTCATCATCGGATCGATGGACGACCAAGATGAAGATGGAAGATGTATGTATGTATGTAGTATGTATGTATGTATGTATGTATGTATGTATGACATATGACAGTGGAAAGACTACAACTTTGGATTCTCTCTTGAGGGCACATAAGACCGTATGGCGAAAGCTTGGCTGTGTCTGGAGTGGCACTGTCTTCATCTGTCCGTGGGCAGGGGTGGTTGGGTCTGTGGGGTGTGCTCGGCAGCTGGAGGGTGGTGTCTTTTGCCGGTGGGCTCTACAGCCCATGAAATACGGGCTGGTACACCCATGGGGATGCACTTTAGGGCTGGTATGAGCTGCATCCTGTAGTCTGATTTACCTCTGTTCAGGAGCATTTTATGTCTGCGTGAGTGAGCGAGTGTGTGTGTGTGTGTGTGTGTGTGTGTGTGTGTGTGTGTGTGGTGTGTGTGTGTGTGTGTGTGTGTGTGGGGTGTGCCTGCATGCCTTCGTGTGTGTCTTAGTGCGTGCGTGTGTGTTTTGTGCATGAGTGTGCGTGCGTGCGTGCATGAGTGAGTGTGTGTGTGTGTGCGCGTGAATGCGTGCGTGAGTGCGTGCGTGCGTGCGTGCGCGCGCGCGCGCGCGCCGCGCGCGTGTGTGTGTGTGTGTGTGTGTGTGTGTGTGTGTGTGTGTATGAGTGTGCGAGCGTACGTACGTACGTGAGTACGTGCGTGTGTGCGTGCGTGCGTGTTATTTATGTGTTTCTCCTTAGAACCTGGGTTCATTTCGAAACCTTTCTTCCGTTTACGATCTCATTACCATTTTGTTGTTGGTTGCTTAATTTCTTGATTGTTTGGTTTCTTTAATGACTGATTAGTTAAACAGTTAAAACATAGATAGATTGATATATAACCCAGACCATCGTTGTTTTTTCAAACCTCTGAACCCGTTTGATCTAAACAATAACTTTCTTTTAGGATATTGAACAGTAAAAACCACCAACACCCAATAAGCATTGCAAATTTTCAGTGTATTCGTAAAACCTTTGTCAAGCATTAAAAAAACCAAGGGACCCTCTAAATGACAGCCCGAAGCACAGCATTAAATATTCTGAAACTGATTCTCTCTCACTCCCAATTTACCTGAATTCTCTTTCTTTTAGGATATTACAGATTGTTGTTGTTGTTGTTGTTGTTGTTGTTGCTGTTGTTGTTGTTGTTGTTGTTGTTGTTGTTGTTGTTGTTGTTCATGTCCGCCTTTTCCCGCACACTACGTAATTCCATCGGCACGTCGTTTCTTGCATTAAAACCTTTCTCACACACCTGTGTTCACAAGCGTACACAACTCTCTGTTCACAGCCTCCTCACGTCCCAAGGCAGGTTGACAGCAGCAAGTGGAACTGCTCTGGAATGGCCTGGCCAGACTTGCAGGCTCACTTTCTGTGCAACCTGCTGCCAGAGTGTGCGAGCGGTGAGAACGAGAACCGGTGTTTCTACACCCCCTGTGACAACAATGGCGTCCTCCATGGCAGCCTGTGCTACTCGCTACACCGAGCGCCCTCTGCCGTCACAGGCCAACGAACTGTGTTCCAGATTGGGAGGGCACCTGGCGGCCCTGAAAAGTCGGGAGATTCAGGAGGCGCTGCAGAGAGTGCTTCGCTTGGATCTGGTCCTGAAATCAGGGACCCCATCTTGGTGGGGGTTCGTACCGCCGACACTGACATGTTCTGGTGATTATAAGATGGTGAATGGTAGGATTGAAATGTTAGTTAAAGTTTGGAGGCATCACACAGGAAAGTGACTTGACGAGCAGTATATGTGTGTGTGTGTGTGTGTGTGTGTGTGTGTGGTGTGTGTGTGTGTGTGTGTTTGTGTGTGTGTGTGTGTGTGTGTGTGTGTGTGTGTGTGTGTGTGTGTGTGGGGTGTGTGTGTTGTGTGTGTGTGTGTGTTTTGTGTGTGTGTGTGTGATTTGTGCTCATAAAATCATTTCTGTTGGGTGGAACGCATACTATTTTTTTAAACTGACAGATGTAAAGAAAGTGAGTCTTCAGATTTGTATAATCTCTCTCTCTCTCTCACTCTCTCTCCCCTCTCTCTCTCTCTCTCTCTCTCTCTCTCTCCTCCTCTCTCTCTCTCCCTCTCTCTCTCTTCTCTCTCTCTCTCTCTCTGCGCGCGTGTGTGTAATAAACTTTGATATTGGTATTTGCCAAGCAATGACCGATTCTAGCACAACAAAAATTAGCAGAAAGATACATCTTGATAACATCTTTACAGTCATTTCTGTATGAGTGTGTGTGTGTGTGTGGTGTGTGTGTGTGTGTGTGTGTGTGTGTGTGTGTGTGTGTGTGTGTGTGTGTGTGTGTGTGTGTGTGTGTGTGTGTGTGACCTTTTCCCCATTCAGTCAGAGAATATGGTTCTCTATGAAAGAATAATCATCCGATTCGCAGCAAACCGGCGTACGGCTGAAGATTCTAGTTGTTGATGTACTTTCTGTAAAGAAAACATAACAAGTAGACTTACTTCAGTTCGACTGTTTTTCCATTGTAATGTTTGTACTCGGTATGTGAGTTAAAAAAGGTAAAGGGGGCCGGAATAGCTCAGTGGTAGAGCGCCGGACTCGTAATCTTGGTGATCCTGGGGTTGCGGGTTCGAATCTCCGCCGGGCCATTTCAGTACAGGGAGATGACACCCGGAGATGACATTGGTTCTGACTCCATTTCCCATACAGTCCTTCGAATGAGACTATAAACCGAGGTTTCGTGTGTGAACGCACGCATAAGGTCTTGCACACACGTCAAATCCCATCGCCAACTTTCGGAAGAGAAGGCCAGTTTGGCCGTTGGTATGGATGACACGTTACATATAGCATGCACCTTCCCCAAAGTTGGAGTATGGCTGCCTTAATGACGGGTAAAAGACGGTCATACACACAAAACGCCACTCCCTTTGTTGGGTAGATGGGATTGATCCTTACCTGTCTATACAGGGAGTTTCCGCTGGAGTATCAGCCTACGTACGCAGAAGAAGAAGAAGCAAAAATAGGCAAAGGGACTCTCTGTTTGATACAGGTGGGGGTGGGATTCAGAGACCTGGCAAAATATATCAATGATCACTTTACACTTTGGAAGAACAATCTTATTACGGTATGGTCATAGCTTTTCAGACAGACATTTCTGTTCATACTGTAGATTCTAAATAGTTTGAATTTTTTGTTTTTTGTTGCCAAAACGTTATACCTTATTTCATGTTACATTTTCTTCCCCTGTCTACTTGTTGAGCAAAGCAAAGTAATGTTAAAAGAATACGATGTCTGGGACATCGACAAAGTAGAAGGGATTCGTACGCGAAACCAATAATCCTATTTAGGCGAGAAATGACGATTAATTGCTTGATAAGTGCTGCTGAGATTGTGATATATGTGTTGAACTTTTGTTTGTGTGTTTGATTTTCTGGATAAATAGACACTTAAAAAAAAATAAAACTGACAGGTGTAAAGAAAGTGAGTCTTTATAATCTCTGTCTGTCTGACTGTCTGTCTGTCTGTCTCTCTCTCTCTTCTCTCCTCCTCTCTCTCTCTCTCTCCTCTCTCTCATCTCTCTCTCTCTCTCTCCTCTCTCTCTCTCTCTCTCTCTCTCTCTCTCTCTAGGTACAGGAATTTCTTCCAGTGGTCAGACAAAACTATGAAGTTCACGGGTTTGAAAACAAATGGACAGGCAACACATTCACCAGCTTTGGCTACATCGACCCATTTTCTGTGGGAGTGGTGATGACCTACTTCAAAGCCTTGTGGAAGCTCCACGAAGACTGCGCTCATCATAGGTGCAGTGTTCTGTGTGAACGAAAGCCTGACGATCATCCTGATCAACATCCAAACGAAGAACTCAGCTTGAAAGCTGGAAATAACATTCGTCTTGCAGCGGTCAATGTTTCTACACTCAAACTTCCTTCAGTTCGTTGTCCAGCAGGACATATAACGCATGCCTTTTTGTCGTTGGACGACCAGTCACAATGTTTTGCGAAGGATGTTGTTGACTTGTGACGAATCGAACAATCCACGGTTCCCAGCGTGCCAGCTGGATGGGGACTTACTGTCAGCGTTTTTCACGTGCAGGCAAGGCACACAGCAAGTGCCCTTCACCTTAGTGTGTGACTATGTGCACCATTGCCTGGACGGCAGTGATGAAGACTTCTGCGCAATTGTCACGGACAAAAAAAGAAAAACCGAAATCGTGGTCAGTCGCCAGCCAGCTCAATCGGACCTTAAGCCCGAACTCAAATATCTTGGCGCCAGGCAGACGACTCCATGCGTCGCCTCAGCCAATTAAAGGCTATTTTTAGTTCTTGCGGAGACGGCAGACAGCCGAGTGGCTGACCAACGTCTCAATAGGTCTGGCCAGACGGATCGCGACGTCTGGGCCAGACTGATCCGGCTAATTTACAGGACCAGTGTCCACAGTTAAGCCAGACACCGCCGGCTAAAGTAGGAAGAGGGGAGGTATTGTGTAGTGGGGGTGAAATCAAGCTAATTAATTAAATGACCCACTGACCACCACAGAGAGGAGGCGGGTAGATGTGACTTTGACGGTTTGCATGTCCAATGGAATCAGAGGGGAGGTAACCTCGTTACAAGGCGGGAAAATTTCTGACCAATGGTACTCACCCTTTGACACATAGGAACAGGATAAGAAAGCTATGGGAGTGAGAGCAGGAGGAAACTGACAGAGAACAGACAGAGAGAGAGAGAGGTTCTGAGAGTAGTCTCTACTCGAGAAAAAAGCAGAGAGATGAGAGGAGGAGTGAAGAGAACCGAGTCAAAGCATTAGCACCATGTAGAGTCTGCAGAGGAAGGACTAAGGAGAGATGTTGAGAGAGAGAGAGAGTTGCTAATCGATGAAGAAAAAAAAAAGAGAGAAAAGAATAAAGGCAACTATGTCCATCTGATAGAGCAGACTAAAAGAAAAGAGAGTGCAATGCGTTA
>CM031608.1:87789704-87797204 GCA_018398815.1 Conus ventricosus | reverse complement strand
TTTCACTGTGGGATTACCCCCCCCCCCCCGGGATCAAACGATTTAAAAGGAAAAAGATCCATAAGACAGTCGCTGTCAGGATGTCGAATTGTGGTAAAACAAAGCAAAAGCAAATATAAATACCAAGATAGTTGTTTTAGTAGGTAGTGTGGCCCAGTGACGGAATTCGACTTCTGCAAAGCAAACGGGAGATGTTCAACGCTTACTGCTTGCCAGAGCTCCCGACCACAACCGACTTCCACTTTTCATCAGAGAACTTTCGCCATCACCGAACCACAGGCTGCTGAACGGACTAACATCCACCCGTCTCAGACAGGGCGCACCCAGCTCTCGCACGCATACTTTGGGGGGGCGTGGTATCGTCACCGATCTTGTTTGGGAAACGGCCCACAGGGAGGCGCCCCCAATACCCTGCCAGTGGACATGTCATCAGTGGTCATCGGGGGACCATCCGAGCAAGGGCGTACAGGGCCTGCGCGCATCCAGAGTGCCTTTTCCCTGGTGCCTCGCGACATTCTTGGGGACCCTGTATTTCTCAACTTTACTGACTTTTGCCCCAACGTCTGTTTATAATTCGTTTTATTCAACCATTATTATGAATCATGTTGACGATTTATTTGTTCTACAATGGAAACTTGTTAGTTTCCATCGTTAAAAATCTACTTTCATTTTGAGAAATACTATATTTATTCAAAACTTATTGTATTTTGGCTTTGCAGTTTTTAGTGTAGAAACAAGTTTAAATTACTCAATTAAGGATTCATACTACCTCCTCTATTAACTGAAGTACCCTTATCTAAATAGAGTTCAGACTGCAGATAATATGTTAGATCAGACCTTAATTATATGAGCTTTGAAGTTAGACTCAATTAACAGCTAATGATTAAAGAAGAATTTTTTTATTACGGGTTTTATCATTAAACCATGAGCAATTGATTCTAGTATTAAATATACGCTTTCTTGTATATTATCCCAAAAGGCCCAAACACAGTTAATTCAGATCCTGGATAAGGACCCTTTCCTCTTCAGAACAAAATAGGATCATATTGGAGATTTTAATTGCACATTCTCCGTTTTTGGAACCAGATTGCCCTATCACAACATGTAATCGCTTTGTTGAAAATATTGTGGTTTCCAAATAGTTTTATTGAATGATGGAAAGTATACAGAGTTCCTGATGTTTCAAATCACAAGGCCAAACCTTATTGACTTATCCGTTAGTAATTCCTGATATATCATTGAAATGCTAATTGGATAACAGAGGAAGACACATTAGGAAGTGATTCCTTTCCCTATTGTTCTTTACCCTCAATGAAAAGATTCAAGATGAAGAAGAAGTTGAAGATCTGATTCCTTAAGTTTTTATAACAGTAGTGCTGACTGGAACCCTCAATGAGTCAAACTCTATTGTAATAGATCAAAATTCCATGGAACATGAAGACACTGATATTTTTATGAGTGAACTTCAGGTGAAAAGCTGTTTTATACGTGTATATAGACCCACCCCTCCCCACCCCCCCCTCCCCCAAAAATCACTGCCCCAAGCGTAAAAGCCGTTGTATCAAGATAAGAAGATACAGAGGAAATGAATGGTGGAATGAAGAATGCGCAGAAGCATGTGAGGCGTAAAAAGAAAACTTATAAACAGGCTCTAATGGACAGAATTGAAAATGAACATTTTATTGCACTGTGAAACGTGCACAAAAGTCACAGTAACAGAGTTGTGGCCAAAGCCATACCCCCCCCCCCCCCCAAAACGTATCTATATCACTACGTTTTGCACTTCCAAATAATATCTACTTCAAAGGACATGCACAAAGTATGGAAGAAGGTTAAAGATTAAAGAAACAGATGCTCCATTTACCATATTCCCAATAAAATTGATAACAACGCTATCCCCACACTCAGCAGAAAAGCAGAGTTTTTGTTGAAGATGTTTTCAAAGAATAATTAATCAGCATAGTCTTACATCAAATATAGAGCTACCGATGAAGAGGAAGAGAAAAAAACCATATTGATTGTGATCCTCTCCAGTTGAAAATCATTATCTTAAACTCTTTTATAACCTTTGAGGAATTTAAATGATTCATTGGAAGTGTTTTACTTGCATTACCACTGCTGTTGGCAGCGACGGTATTTCATATCATTTGTGCTCTGCCATTTGCCTTTACTTGGAAGCAATTACTTCTTCCAAATTTTACCACAAAGGTTGGTTGAATGCAACTTCTCCCACTATCTGAACAGAGACGGTTGTAATACCAGTTCTCAAAGCAAGGTAAAGTAGATCCGTAATTGCGTAGTTATCGTCCAATAGCTTTAACATCGAAAGTTGGTACGCGCTCTTATTGGGAAAAATGTTGATCTTTCGTATTCTTAATTACCTGCGACAAAAGAAAATATTATCCAAACAACAAGCAGGTTTTCAGGAAAGGAAGATGTACAACTGATCAGTCTGGTCAAAATTACGAAATCAAGTTATTGAAACAGTTTTCCAGAAGAAAAAGTAACTCCTTGTCCTTCTTTTGACTATCCCCATCCCCCCAAAGCTTATGATAGTGTATGGCATGCTCGACTGCTTACTTTATAAGCTAAAAATATTGGAATCTAGAGTGGGCAATGTGATCGTGACTTTGTAAAATTAATTTCTGTCTGGGAGATCTCTTTGTACAAGATTGGCACATGCTATTCGTCATTCAAGGAAATGATATTGGAATTCCGCATGGATCTATCATTGCTTCCTGTCTTTTTACTATTCTTATTCATGATTCCCAACCGTTCCATCTAACAATATCCATCTGTTCAATATGCTGATGGGACATTGCTATATGGAGGGTAATACAAACGTAGAATTAAAAACAAATAATAGAGTTACTTACATGTTCAACAACTATACAAGCTTGAGCTAGATAAGTTAGGATTTTGTTTGTTACATGAAAAGAAAGCTTGGTTAGAACTTTCGGGGAAAAGACACAAATAATGCTTGTTCTTAATGTGTGTGTGTCAAAGCATCCTCCTCAGCTAGTTATAAAAGGCAACACTTAGTATTCAACAAGCTGAAAATTTTTAGGAGGTTCTATTTAACCCCAAAGTTAAAGTGGGCGGCTATCATATTGAAACACATAATAAGGTAAAGCCTGACAAGATTATTTTCTCAAAAATAATTAATGCTCTCAGTCATGTGGGGACAAGATACTCAAAACTTTTACACCTTGCTACGTTTAGTTCTTTGATCGAATTTTACTTATGGTCCAAGAGGTTTATTCTCAGTCCACAGACGCTGCTAAGAAAAAATTACAAAGCCATAGCTTAGTAAGGTGTTAATGTTGGCACTCTGGTGTGCCAGTACACCACCTCCAAATCGCTCAAAACATACAGAGCAGCTAGAGTGTGTTAATCTTGAGGACCAACGGATGTTGGCCCACCGCAAAGTATGTGTCTTGATGTCTTCAGTTTCTACATTCAGTGTAAAATGACATTTTCTTGACAAGACAGGGATTTCCCGAAAAAGAGCGCAAAACATTTTCATATCTTTCAACCATTATGATCACTCTTATAAGATGATTCTTTTTAAGAGTTTGGTTATATTGATATTACATCACTCTAGTAGTCCCTAATACCCATTATTCCTCAATGGAAGCTTATTTCTGCTAGATTCGATACGATTATCAACTCTAAAAAAGAGACCTAAAAACATCCAACTAAAATCCGTTGAAGCAAAAGAACATCTAGAAAATCGTATCCAAATCATTTAAAGATTTTTTACCGACCGGTTACAGCCTTTGGACTCATACACAGGGGCCTGGATTTGTATTCTGGCTTTCAAGATAAGAAAGTCATTTTGTTAGAAAAGTTTTTTCTGTATTTCTGCAGTACTATTGCCTATATTCTGATGGCGCCTTATCCTTCATAGTTGATATTGTGTACTGCGATTTATAGCATTTTACTTGTGTTGATACCTCATAATCTGTTCTGTACAGTCTGCAAAACTGGGAATGCCAAGTTCGAAAAGACTTGATATTTCGACGTATTATACTTAATACATTCATTTAGATGTAAGTTATTATGTGAGAATTTTGTGGATTTCCATCTCACTGTTGTATTTGGGGGAATGAAATGGCTGATACGATCTGCGTAAGAAGGAGCTATTAGAAAACATTCCCGACAGTACAACTTAAAATTAGAAAAAACATGAATAAATTCGATGTTAGAAAGGTCGTATATGACAGAAAAGCTTCCTCTTCAAGAAGTTCAAAAATATTACCGTCGTTCGAGATCCTTGTCTTGTCTCATTTAAAAAATTCGATTAAATTCATGGAGACTATTTTCAAAAAATGTAGAATGTGCTTGTGGTCATTTCAATATCTCAATTGAACATATTATCTTTTTGTTGCCCATGCTAATCCCGTTATACAACATATGGTGATAGATGTAGCAAAATGAGATTCTTTAATTGATATAATATACAGCGAAGAAATGATACAAAATTGCATCAGTTTATTCAGCACATATTGCAAATGATTTGTAAACATTAAATCATTTATAGTGTTTGTATGAATTGTTTATCTAGTTTCACAATGAGTGCATATTCACACTAACACAACACACCACACACACACTCACACACACAGACAACAACACACAACCACACCCACACACAGATACGCACAGTACACCAACACACGCACACACACACACACACCACACACCTCCACACACACACACACACACACACCACACCAACAACACACACACACACACACACACACTCACACACACACACACACACACCACACAACACACTCACACACACAACACACACAACACACACACGCCGCGCGCGCGCAGCGTCGCGCGGCCCGCGAGGCGCGGCTCTCGCAACCACAGACACAAACTCTTCAACACCAAGCCCGTTTTTACTCCTTATTTTTTTTGTGTGGTGGAGTGTGTGTGTTTTTTTATTTTTTTGGGATTGGTTTATTTCTAGTCTAAAATCACCATTGTTGTGAACAGACGTTAAATTAAATAAATTCAATCAAACCACACACACCAAAACACACACACCACACACACCACACACACACACACACACACACACACACACACACAAGTTATACATTAAAAAAAACGCTATTTGAATGGAAGTAAGTAGTCATCCTTTGCCTGTATGTAAATGTTTGTATGGTTCCAACAGCACGTATGACTCCTACACCCTTCCCTGTCACTTTAAACTACGTCACAATCCCGCACTTTCATGCATTTTGAAAAAACAAACAAACAAAAAAAAAACGGCTGTAAATCCACCAAAAATATTTATCTTCTTTTAAAGAACAACAATAACAAACATTCAAAGAAAAAAAAACCCCGACCATCAACAATACTTTCCAATCAAGAGTGTTCGTAGAGGTATTTTCCTTGGTAAGCGTTTCGGTTGTCAACATTTGAATGTAAGTTTGTGCCCCCCCCCCCCCCCTAAAGAAAAAGAAAAAAAAAAAAAAGAAAATCTAAACAAAGAGAAAATTAGTCTCTTTCCGATTCATTCTGCAAATGCGTTTTTTTTTCTTTGCCAGTAGCAATTTGAACAACGTTTCGCCGTTCTCGCTGTCTATGCAGCACCAAGGTTCCAACACATTACAGGCAGGGGTTCAAAGCTGCACTCAGAGGCAGCAGCACCACGAACACTCCCCCCAGCAGAGCACAGACATCACCGGGCGGGCATCAACTAGACAAGAACACCAGCGAGCGAGATGCGCATTGAAGATCACAAACGATACGGTAATTCCACTCGCTCCTTTCCACGCCCAGTTGTTTCCCGAGGATCGTGTCAGATTGTGAGGGTCTCTTTCTCCACACCATGTCAAACCCCCAAGCGACAAACCAGACAGACACAGACGTTCGTTTCCCGCAGTAGTGTCTGCGATGAAGCTGCTTCTGCCCGAGGACACCAACAGCGGACTGCAGATGCCGTTCTGTCTGTACAGGGTTTCACGCGAGGCCCGGAAAACGCCAGAGACAGCTACAAACAAGAAGGCAATGGGCCCAACCACAGTGCATTTTGTAATTTTTTCCCTTAGAATGAAGAATCTTAAAGTCTCAGAAAATGTACATGCCTAATTAAATCACAAAATTTGGGTTTTTAACATTTTATAAGATGTTGGAAATGATTGCCCTTAGGCTATATCAAACAGCCTAATCAGCGGTTCAAAGTATAAAAAGTGAGTTGTTTTAAAAATGAACCCCACGTTCCAAAACAAACAACAAACAAACAAACAAAAAACAAAAAAACAAACAAACGAGGAAAAAACCTGCTTTCTATCAATCACACCATTTGTATAATGTCTGTATTCCTCAGAGTCACACAGGATAATCCCCCTTTTTTTTCTTACAGTCTGAAAATAACGAACTTTCAAGTTACCCGTAGTATTTTGATTTCAATGGCTAATCAACATCGATTCGTGTCATTGTAGAAAGAAAGTTGATAATATTTTGATCCGTATCCTAGAAAAAGCTACTCACGGCACTGCAAAACTCAAGCTGCTGCTTTTTCGATCATTGAACGTTTTTCATATAATCATGTTTACAGTAGAAGAGACTCCACAAACAATTCTAATGTCGATTTTAGTTGAGCGCTCCCATTCTACGGTAAAACCTTTCTCTTTTAAACAATAAAGATTAATAATAATAAAAAAACATAAAGTTTTTTTTGGGTTTTTGTGCCAACAAATGGGCTAACTTTGTATGAAAGCTTCGACACATCGAAAAAAAAAAAAAACCCCTCCCCCCCCACCTCCTCCTTCCCAATCTTGATTGTGTGACTTTTTCCCTTTAATGTCTCCTTACAGAAGGCGGTCTTGCTTCACTCCATGGGGAAAAGGGAAACCACAGCAAATGAGCTTCTTTCACTGCTTGTCCCAAATTTCGCACAAAGTCATCCACGTTCAATGGGTTTTTTGTTTTTGCTTTTTTTTTTTTTTTTCTTCTCGGGTTTTTGTTTTTATGGGTTTTGACAGATATTGATTTGTTGTTGTTTTGTTGTTGTTTTTGTTGTCATGTTTTGTTTGTTTTAGAACTATTTTGTGATAAAGAAAAAAAAAAATGGTCGACGTGGTGGGGGTGCGTGCTGCGGCGTGCGTGCGGCGCGCGTGCGTGTGGTGTGTGTGTTTTTGGTGTGCGTAGTGCGTGGGTGGTGGTTTTGGGGTGTTGTGTTGTGTGTTTGGGTGTGTGGTGTGTGTTTGTACGGGGCTACCCTTGCTGCCCCGGGGTTCAAGTTTTCTTTTGGGTTTCCCCCTGTGTTTTTTCTTTTTTATCTTGGGCTAGGTATCAAACATCAAGGCACACTGATTTATGAGGCTTCCTTTTAGCCCTTTTTTTCCCCGATGGGAAAGCGGTAAAGCGAAAGGCAAAAAGAGTAAACTGATAAAGCCTCTTTGTTCTATTTTAAATGGGGAAAAAAGGGTTTGCGCGGAGATTCGATCTGACTTTTTTTTCATAAAAAATTTTAAG
>CM031608.1:87769704-87784704 GCA_018398815.1 Conus ventricosus | reverse complement strand
TACGTATCTATCTATCTGTCTAGTTCTCTCTCTCTTCTCTCTCTTTTCTCTCTCTTCTCTCTCTCTCTCTCTCTCTCTCTCTCTCTCTCTCTCTCTCTCTCTCTCTCTCACTTCCTGTCTCTGTATATGTATCCATCTTTCTCTTTTTGTCTGTCTGTCTTCCTGTCTTGTATATCTATCTATCTATCTATCTATCTATCTCTCTATCTATCTATCTATCTATCTATCTATCTATCTATCTATCGGTCAATCAATCAATCTATCTATCTACTTTGCATATGTTCAAAGAGTGTGTTTGTGTGTGCGTGGCGTGTGTTCGTGCGCGCGCGCGAGCGTGTGTGTGTGTGTGTGTGTGTGTGTTGTGTGTGTGTGTGTGTGGTGTGAGAGAGAGAGAGAGAGAGAGAGAGAGAGAGAGAGAGAGACAGACAGACAGACAGAGAGACAGAGACAGAGAGAGACAGAGACGAGATATTAAAAAGGTGTAACAAGTGCTGGCCCAACTATTCCTCCATCATCAAAACAATGCCCGGGGCCCTAGCATTTGGGCCAAAGAGGGAGAGAGAGAGAGGAGAGAGAGGAGAGAGAGAGAGAGATGAGAGAGAGAGAGAAGCGGAAGCGGAAGCGGAAGCGGAAGCGGAAGCGGAAGTTTATCAGTGTAGGCCATAGCCCATTCTGAAGGGGGTACATATCTTGATAATACACTTTTTCAATTAAACAATGAATAGTTAGTTAATGACAAACATGACATGACAGCTGAGCATTGATCTATCCTTATCGCATTATCCAACACCACTTTAACTAAGTAATACAGTGCGTCTTTTAAATGCTTTGTACAAATATATGCAAACATTCTTCAATGTTATTTCATTTCGATTTGCCATGAGCAGTACGACATTAAACAGACATGGGTTTCTGAGATATTTAGGGGGGATAAAATCATTTCGCAAATCTTGGAAGCAGGACAACACAACAAAAATGCTGTTCAATCTTCCGTGGCATTCTTACACAGTGGGCACATCCTAGCATCTTCATCAGCATTTGTATACGATACTTCTGTGTACTTTGTCAGCTATTCCAAATCTCATCTTTGTCATATAATTCTTTAAGTGTCTGTCAATGTCAAGCAAAAGATATGCTTCACAATTTCTAGACGACTTAAATGTTCTATAAAATGCATACCTGTCACTGTTTTGAATGTGTTCCTCCCATTTTTGCCATCTGTTATCGATCAGCCTCTGACGAAGTTCTTTAAAAGAGCTTTGACATTTTCAACACCTTGATTAATCCAAACAAATCCGAACCCATTTTGATACAAAAAATCGCGAATGTCAGATGCCCAACATTTCTTATTTCGTAATTCTAAACTAAGCAACATTTTGTACGCCTTATGTGGTAATCTTTCCTCATTCATACGTAAAATTTTCAACCAATAATAATACATCGCAAACATGAGTTGATATACAAAGGGTATCGGCCTGTATCCCCATATACAAGGTCATTTGGCGTTCTAGGCTGCACCCCCAAGAATCTTTTTAAAGCAAATAGGTGAACTTTTTCTATTTCAATAACAGCTTTATCCATGCCCCATATCTCGGCTCCATATTGTGCGATTGGCTGCACTTGAGCATCAAAAAGTTGAGTAATACAGGTAAAGAATTATTATTTAGCATATACAGTTTTTCTCAGTATACACAGTATGCACGTTTTGCTCTGCTCGCAAGATCCTGACAGGCAGGTGTAAACCAAGACGTGTGCTAAAACAGATGCCGAGATATTTGTAACAATTCACAACCTCCATTGCCTCACCATTCAAAGACCATCTCTCTCTTGCTGCTAAGTATCCCCCTTTTCTGAAAACCACAATACTGCTCTTTTTCATATTTACCTTGAGTTGAAGCCTTGTGGCTATACTATGGAGATTATTTAATTGGGTTTGGAGTCCAATCTGGAGATGGGGAGAGAGAGAGAGAGAGAGAGGGGGAGAGAGAGGAGAGAGAGAGAGAGAGAGAGATGAGAGGAGAGACGAGAGAGGGGAGAGAGAGAGGGGAGTAGAGGGGAGAGAGAGACTTCAGACTTCAGACTTCAGATGGTTATTGTTCAGACGTTGTGTCCATACAATCGAGTGAAGGGTTTTTATGAATATCATTGTGGAGCTTCTTTCTCTCTCTCCTCTCTCTCTCTCTCTCTCTCTCTCTCTCTCTCTCTCTCTCTCTCTCTCTCAAGTAAAACAGGAATGGAACACGAGAGAGGAGAGAGAGAGAGAGAGATAGAGGAGAGAGAGAGAGAGAGAGAGGGGGGGGGGGGGGAGGGGGTTGCTCGTGGTTGAGGGAGGGGGTTTAAAGAAATGGATTGAAAAAGGTACGTTAAGACAGGACTCTGGCATCCTTCACAATCAGCATAAGGGACATGACAGCTTTGCTGAAAACAGAACCACTTGTATCGCCTATCCCGAGTTCTTTCCTCCGCTGACAGTTTGGAGTCACCGGTGGGACCCGGCTGATTGCATACATAAGATTGTCTATGCAGAGGGTACCCTTTGCAAATCATGTTCTCTTCTCCATGTGGTGTAGATGTTTAGTGTTCACCGGTACGTTAGCAAAATTTAATTATGTTCACTTCTCCATGCTGGTGTAGATGTTAGTTTTCACTGGTACGTTAGCAAATTATGTTCAATTATCCATGCTGGTGTAGATGTTTAGTGTTCACCATGGCCTGTCACGGTGTTTCTACAGTGTCATCCGGAGTACGTTCGGTGTGACGGGAGTTGGACTGCAAGACAACTCCGATGAAATCAACTGCCGCTTACGCGTACCCATGATAACGTGGACACGGCGACCTTTTCTGCTGAGCTTTGAGTGAGAGCGAGGAGCACGTGCTTGGATTTCCCGTCCAAGAAGAGCCTGTCCTTCCGTGTCCAGACACTCATTTCCAGTGTCCCAGTGACCGGACTTGTCTCCCCGTGTACATGCGCTGCAATGGGTTGTTGGACTGTACGGGACCCCAGGATGAGCAGAAGTGTGAGAGTTACTTATGTCCTAACTTCTACCGATGCCGTGGGTCTGAAGTGTGCGTGCATCCTGGTAGTCTGTGTGACGGCGTGGCGCGCTGTCCTCAGCGTGATGATGAGCGATTCTGTCGTCTGGGCTGTCCGGAGCAGTGTGTGTGTGTGTGTGTGGGTCACAGTGTAAAGTGCCGCGCACCTTTGGCGGGGGAAAACGTTCCCCGTGATGAAGTACCTGGATGCGAGGAACAGCGGCATGACCATCGGAGATGTGGTGAACAACAGTCTGTTGATTTCTCTCAATCTGGCGGGCTGCAATATCAGTCATTTTGACACACTGGAAAACACAACTTGGCCGAACCTTCTGACACTAGACCTTAGCGATAATCACTTCAGGGTGTTGTATATGTCTGATGTCGTTCATTTGCGAAGATTACGGAAGTCAGTTCTGTCCAGAAATCCACTGTTGTCTTTAGTGGCGACGGAAAAGAAGCACGACCTGGAAGTGTTAGACGTGTCCAGTGGTGAGTTGAGAACGTTTGATTTCTGACGTGGTGGCGTCATTCACACATTTACTGGACCTGAACCTGTCTCACAGTCCAATAGAGCACGTGGAAGCTACAAGCTTTCACTCCTTACCCAAGACTCTCCGTGTACTGGACACCCAAGGCTGCCCTGTGAAAACCTTTCCTCGGATTTTGTTTTGCAGGTCTGACTGATCTACAGACTGTGTCTGCCGACAATTATAAGCTGTGCTGCCAGGCCATGCTGCCTCCTGGTTTCCACCTGGACAACTGTCACGCTCCGTTTGATGAAGTATCATCCTGTGAAGACCTGCTCCGCTCCAACATGTACAGAGTGCCCCTGTTGGTGCTGGCCACTTTAGCTGTAATGGGAAACTTCGTGAGTTTCTCGGCAAGACTGGTGATGAAAAAAAGGCAAGAGCGGGTCCGGGTTCGGCGTGTTCGTTCTGCACCTGTGTCTGTCTGACTTCCTGATGGGCGTGTACCTGGTGATGATCGGGGTGGCGGACCGTGTGTACCAAGGCCGGTACCTGTGGGAGGACAGCACCTGGAGACACAGCGGCTCCTGCAGACTTGCAGGTTGTGTGTCCATGGCGTCTAGCGAGATTTCCGCCTTCATGGTCCACCTCCTGCAGACTTGCAGGCTGTGTGTCCATGGCGTTCAGCGAGATTTCCGCCTTCATGGTCCACCTCCTGCAGACTTGCAGGCTGTGTGTCCATGGCGTCCAGCGCCTCCTGCAGACTTGCAGGCTGCGTGTCCATGGCGTCCAGCGCCTCCTCCAGACTTGCAGGCTGCGTGTCCATGGCGTCCAGCGCCTCCAGCAGACTTGCAGGCTGTGTGTCCATGGCGTCCAGCGCCTCCTGCAGACTTGCAGGCTGCGTGTCCATGGCGTCCAGCGAGATTCCGCCTTCATGGTCTGCCTCTCACCCTGGACCGCTTCATCGTGCTTCGCTTCCCCTTCACCACACTTCGCTTTGGACATTCCTCGGCTCAGATGACCGCGGTCACCGTGTGGGTCACTGGCCTGCTGTTCGCTGCCGTGCCTTTGCTTCCGGTGACGTCGCACTGGGAGTTCTACAGCCAGGCAGGGATCTGCATCCCGCTACCCGTGACCCGGAGTGAGTTTGCAGGTCACAACTACGCGTTTGGTGTGATGGTCATCTTCAGCCTGTTCCTCTTTCTGCTGATAGCCAGTGGCCAGGCCTTTGTGTACACGAGCATTCAGAGCAGCAGAATGAGTGAGAGGGAGAGCAGCAAGAAATCCCAGGACGCCACCATAGCTCGACGTTTGGTCACTGTGGTGGTGTCAGACTTCCTCTGCTAGGCGTCCTGGCCAACAGTGGCGCCGCCATCCCAGGGGAGGTCAACGTGGCCATGGCTGTCTTTGTGTTGCCGCTCAACTCCGCGCTCAACCCTTTCCTGTACACGTTGATCATGATTCAGGAATACGCTCGAAAAAGAAAGGAGGAAAAACTGTTTCAAACAATTTTGCTTCAAAATGACGAGAACAATGATACTAAGTAGTGAATGCATCTATGATTTCGCTTCCACAATAACTGTCGCCATGAATAAAAACACTACCATCGACAGCATTACTGGTAATGATAGTGATGATCATGGTGGCTGTGGTAGTTGAAATAGTAACAAAATATGTATGTATGATGGCATTGATAATTGGTCATTTCATAATCATCAAAATTATCATAATAATGGTCATTTCGTGATCATCAAAATTATCAGTCTCTTAATCACCATTATTGTCCTCAGCTGCAGGCAGCAGCACATCATAGGCGTCGTCACGATCAGCGTCTTTCATAATCAGCAGGAAGGACTGTGGTGGTGGTAGTGGCACTGGTTGTTATATTTGAAGTCTGTTGGTGATGGTAGAGACTCTGGTGATGACAACGGTGGAGGTGATGGTAGTGGCACTGGTTATTGTATTTGAAGTCTATCAGTGATGGTAGAGACTCTGGTGATGATAGTGGTAGTGGTGGTAGTGGTACTGGTTATTGTATTTGAAGTCTATCGGTGATGGTAGAGACTCTGGCGATGATAGTGGTGGTGGTGGTAGTGGGAACTGTTTTGACAGTGTGGGACAGACAGTTACTGCTATTAATTAAGTTACCGACAAAACACAGACACTTCTAATTCTTATATTGAAAGCATGTTGGGAAGTCAACTGCATGTGTTAGTACACTTCGGCGCAAAGCACGTGCTGTCTTTTCTTTCTTGCATGTTGCTGTTGTTGTTGTTGTCGTTGTTGTTGATGCTGAATGTCGATCCACAGTCCGCTGTATGACTTCTTAGCTGTGGGTTGTAGTCTTTTCAGGTGATGAAGTGTATGCTACACGTGGGATATTTGTTTAGACTCTGATCCAAGGGGAAATGATTGCGTCCACTGAAGATGTGCTTAAAAACAAGAAACGACAAACAAACAAACAGCATCAACAACAGCAACAGCAGCAACAACAACAAAAACGACAACAACAAAACCCCTTCTACTACAGATTACATCGCATCAACCTTGTGGCTGAATTTTCGTTTTTGTCCGAAGTTAAAGGCATGATACGAAAAACAAAACAAACAACAACAACAACAACAACAACAACAACAACAACAACAATAACAACAACAACAACAAAAGCGCCGCATGGTTTCATGTATTGCATGAAGAAAACATCAAATCTATTATTTACCGCCCATTGTCCACCAATCCCCAGCCTCGGCTCGCCCCATCACATTTCTCTCTCTCTCTCTCTCTCTCTCCTTCTCTCTTCTCTCTCCTCTCTCTCCTCTCTCTTCTCTCTCTCTCTCTTCTCTCTCTCTCTCTCTCTCTCTCTCTGAAAAAATCACACGAGCTTTAGCAGTCAACCATTCCTCTCTATAGAGATGATAGAACAGTGCAAAGGAAAGAAATTGGTTAATAAAAACAAAACAAACATCGAACATCGCCTATGAAGTATACCAAGGATTTCAAAGAAAAGAGTAAACACTGGCTGTTGCAATAGACCTGGAAGACGCGCGCGCGCGCGCGCACACACACACACACACACACACACACACACACACACACACACATATATATATATATTATATATATATATATATATAATTTATGAAGGGCTTCTCATATTTATAATATATTCCCCCATTTTCTTCATCTTCAAATTGTTTTAATTTTTATTTTATTTTAAAGTTCAAATCGTTGTCAAGTCATTACTATAACGACTGAAGAATTGTTAGCCTGCACTTGTTTCCCCCCACTACTTAATTGTTCAGCATTATATTGTTTGGTTAATCAGTGGGAGATTGCATCTCTAGGAGATCCAAGTAAAGGTTGTTCTGTGCAATTCTTAGCCACTCGCAATGCTTGGGTTATAGAACAGCAGAGCAGCTGACCACTCAGACTGTTCCATATCTTTTGATCTCCCTTGCATCCTTGAATGGATCCTCAAGCATAGGCTCAAAGATTGTCCCCTATATTTTATACTGTTTGAATAATGCTTTTAGTTTTTCAGCGACTTTTTTCCTCTCCACACTTTTGTTTTGTTCCATTTATTACCCTTCGCTGGCTGCTTTGGGGGTGCTGTTGGATTCTTTTTTTGAACCCTTGGCGGTGAGAACACCACAAAATCATGGACTGTGGTGTGTCTCTATTTGTCACCAAGAACACAGACACAATTAGCCGTGTCTCCCTGGTGAGTCCGATCCAGCGGACGAAAGGCCTAGGAACAGCAATACATATAAATGTGCCTTTGAGAGGGATTACGATGGTTCCCTCAGGCGGCTAGTGAAGGGCTTCTCATATTTATTCCCCCATTTTCTTCACCTTCAACATTTTTTTATTTTAAAGTTCAAATCTTTGTCAAGTCATTACTATAACGACTGAAAAATTATTAGCCTGCACTTGTTTTCCCCCACTACTTAATTGTTCAGCATCATAAATATATATATATATATAATATATTATGTATATATATGTTTGTAAACAAAGAAACAAACAACACGCACACACTGAGTCATATGCAAACTAATTCGTTAGGCTTGACTTTTCAACTTTCCAGTAATGAAGTAGGCTACATACAATGAACAAACGACTCCGTCAATTTTATTCAAATAGTTAATGATATCGAGGACGCTTGTTGTCACCGACTTTACACTACGATACAACCTAAGCCAGAAGGCATTCCGGTATGAAACTGTTCGTTGGCTAATTGCACAAAGGGCAGGGGTGGGAGGGATTTATATAGCCCGTGTGCGTGTTGTGTGACCTAGTGCGTGTTGCGAGACCTTAGACTGTGTTAAACCTTCATTATGAAATGATCTGATGTCTCAGTTTTGTTATAAGAGTAACGTAAGGTAAGTAAGGTAATGTTGCTTATAGCCTAGCCGACCACAAAGGGCTATATCAGGGCTGTCACCGCATTAAAATCAACTCACAAGTCATTCATTCACTCAACTCTTTAAAATACATCTTCTAAAACCCATCCGAAATTTTGTTAAAAATCTTACCACTATAAAACCTCAGATCCGATGAAAAATGTTAATCTCTTTCAAGAATTCAAAGATCGCATCAGGTGGAACATCTCTGAAAAGGATTTTCATGGAATCTGCTGTAAAATGTTTGTGTCTCACATCATGCCAGTCCCAACACTCTAAAAGAACATGTTTCATTGTGAGTGGCACATGACATGGAATGCACCACGGAGCTTCTTCACTCTGTAAAAGGTAGGAATGGGTAAAATACGAATGGCCGGTGTGCAGCCGGTGTGCTTTTATCACTGTGATGATGGTAATCAGGATGCTGATGATAGTTATGAATTATATTCATTACTGCCATCATAGTCATAATTTTCATAATAATGATAATGAAATAATAAAAAAAAATAATAATGATAATAATAACAATGATAATAATAGTGACAATAATTATAACAACAACAGTTATTACTATTATCATTATTATGTAAAAATAAGCACACATTTTGTACCCTCACCCCTGATCTTTTCAAACTTTGTGAAATGGGAGCGTTGATGATATTGGCAAAGTAATTTGGCGGACGAAAATTTGCACATTGGTTTTCCTTCATTTTGATCTATCTTTCTTCTGTTCAGGTAGGCAAAAAGAGGAGAAGCGGCAGAGAAGGCGGCGGGGGGAAATCCTTTTGAGAGAGAGAGAGAGAGAGAGAGAGAGATATCGCAGAGCACATTCTCTCTCTCTCTCTCTCTCTCTCTCTCTCTCTCTCACACACACACACACACACACACACACAACGCGCGCGACACTGTTCCATGTTATTTTCATTTTCCTGCGCCGAAACACACACACACACACACACACACACACACACACACACACATATATATACCCACGCACACACACCACACACACACACCACACACACACACACATCCTTGTGCTTTGTGTATCAACGGCAAGACAGTGTGCACATTTGAGACAGTGTGTGAGCGACGTGGAGAAATCGGTGGCAGTCCGAGTCTTTGTGCGTGTTGCACGTGACTTTTTGAATCGCTCAGCCTTCCATCTGAGCAACCAGTCTGCGCACGCATCAGATGCAAACACACCAGGGTTGGAACAACTGTGGAGCAGAAGAAGCCTCGACGAATCTAAAAAATGAAAATATTTGTCGTCAGTGACCTTCGCAGAAGTTTCTTATTGTGGTGATATTGACTTGGGCATTACGCTGACCACGAGTGTTTTTGCTTTCTGAACGTGTTCGGTATGCATGAGTGGTTCTCGTGGAAAAAGCGGCAGTCCTGTAGTCTTGACGAAGTGCAAGGCTTTGATGTCAGACACGAGAAGCCAGTGTAACTGCGCCGAGTCGTTGTCCAGTTTCGGACATTGGTGCGGACTCACGACCTGTGATGACATGATTGTCGCTGCATCGTGACTGACAGAGTGTTCTCGTTCTGTGATTGACGTACTCATTCTGATTGAGACCACAGATTTCTGCATTGACTGTTGTACAATGATGCATGGTGTTTGTTATCATTCTGGTCGCGAGCGCGGCAGAGGAGCAGTGATGCGTGGCGTTGCGATGCGTGCGCTCGCTGTGTTGACGTGATGACGTGCTCGCGTGTGATGAGGTGTCTGTCTGTGTTGATGTATATTCTTGATTTAGCATATAGATCTGTTTGTGTTGTCTGAGTGTGGTGTATGTTGCCGGTGCGCTGCGTGGTGTGCCGTGCGTGGCGTGTTGTGTTTTGTGTGTTGTTTATTGCGTAGCGCGCGTGCGGCTTGTGTTGTGTGTGTGTGTGTGTGTGTGCGTGCTGGTGTTGTGTGTATCGTGCGCGCGCGCAGTGTGTGTGTGTGTGTGTGTGTGTGTGTGTGTGCTGTAGTTTAGTTGTAGGTATTTCTTCATGAATTTAAGGTCAGTCTACTTTCACTCATACAAGCGAGAGACACACGCAAGTGCTCGCACGTTTGTGTGTGTTAGTGCACGCGCGGCGTGTGTGCATGCATGCGTGTGTGTACGTGTGTGTGTACGTGTGTGAGTGTGTGTGTGCGCGCACGCGTGCGCGCGCGCACCACGTGTATGTATATGTACGCACGCGCAGGTGTGTGTGTGGGTGTGTGTAGAGGGTTGCTATTGCCGGTGTCGTTTCTTATTCAGTTAATGACTGTCCACCTTAGTGGTATCAGATGTGTGTGTGTGTGTGTGTATGTGTGCAGGCGCGGGCGTATGTTCGTATGTTTGCGGGCGCGCGCGAACGTATATGTATGTATATATATATATATATATATATATATATATATATATATATATATATATATATATATATATAATCAGAGTTAAAAAGCCACTCGGAACGTTAAAAGTGCTCAACCATGTAGGGAGCGACATACCCAAATTGTATACCCTGAGGAGAGCGTTTTGCTTGAAACAAGCTTGTAGGTTTTTAATTTTTCCATTTTAAAATCCTATTTTAAACTGGTATATATATATATATATATATATATTGTATATATAATGTGTGTGTGTGTGTGTGTGTGTGTGTGTGGTAAGAACGCACATGTGTACTTGTGGACAGCGATTTATCGGAATTTGCTTTGCCGATTTCAGTACAAGATTGGTAATCGATTGTTTTCTTGGTTTAAATATAAATATTCAATCAACCCCCACCAAAAAAACAAAACAAAAAAAACCAAAAAACACACAACAACAAAACAACAAAAAACAACAACAAACATCAAGAGTTGTAGAGAACAAATATGTTAATAAACAAAATGAATTGATCAGTCAATCAGTCGAGCAGTTTAATAATCAGTCATTTGGATCCTCGTCCATTCACCCTGTGACGAAACATGGAATCTGCTCGTTGTTTTCTCTTGCGGCGACTTCAAACAGTTCATACTATTGTCCTTACCGCCGAAAAAACAAAATCGATGGCACTTCATTTATGAGCAGCCGCTTGTAATGAACAAAAAAAAGCTGGCAAACTGCAAGATCCCTTCTGGCAGGATTTCCGCCCCTTCCCCTCTGTCTCTTTTAATTTCTCCACAGGCAGGAGAATGAAATTGAATTGGACTAGAAACAGAATGATATGTTTGAAAGAAGTCGTTTTGTACCGTGTTCATCTGCACAAGAGCTTTTTCCTGCTACATATTCAAGCTGTTGTATTGAATTCGCATGGCATTGTATGCTCCCGTGGCATTGAAAGACGTTGTCAATATTTACTGCATCTACGCCCATGGATGTTTAGTGCTGACAAGCTCTTTATAGTAGAGAGCAGAGGGGTACAAAAGGAAATCATCTTCATTCATCCTTTCCTTTCCGACATTCGTCCTCTGTGTCTTAATCCTCGTTTCCTTATGACGTCTTCTTCCGTCCGTCCTTTTCATGATGTTCTTGTTCATCTTCCTTTGCTAGCGATGTCCTTATCTGTTTTGCTTTCTCACTATGTCCCAGATGTACCTTTCCTCTCTCATGGTAGTAACCTCATTTTTTCACTCCTCACGACATTATCAGCTATCTTCCCATTTCTCATGATGTGATCATCCAGTTTTTCTTTCACGATATCCTCATCCATCTCTCCTTCCTCATGATGTCATTGATCTTCCGTGCAGTTGGCAGTATCAGCGCTGTTCACTCTGTGTACTTGTTTGGATGGTTGCAACTGGCCAATTCAGGCCTATTTACCTTTTTTTCCCCTTATAGTTGTTGAGATAGGTACATTGGCCATGTCGGGGCTGTCTACATATTGTAGTGGTTTGGATTGGTACATTGGCCACATCATTACTGTAGTTGTTTGGATAGGTGCATTGGCCACATCATTACTGTAGTTGTTTGGATAGGTGCATTGGCCACATCAAGGCTGTCTATATACTTACTGTAGTGGTTCGGATAGATACATTCAGGCACTACAACTTGTGCGACAGACAAGAACAACCATTTCAGATTGCGTGTGTGTGTGTGGGCGGGGAAGGCAGAGTACGGGAGAGAGAAGACCCGCGCTTTAATTAGAATGGGCAGTGGAAATGACAATGTTGATGTCGGTCAGAGCTTCACTCTGCGAAGGCAGCGCGGCACTGCTGTGTCAACCAGGCACCGTGTTATTTTCGGTGTAGGATATCCGGTGATGTCTAGCACTATGTTATTTTCGACGTAGGATATCCGTTGATGTCTAGCACTATGTTATTTTCGGCGTAGGATATCCGTTGATGTCTAGCACTATGTTATTTTCGGCGTAGGATGTCTGTTCATATCTGGCATCGTGTTTTCGGTGTAGGACATCCGTACATATCTGGCACTATGTTAATTTTGGTGTGGGATATCTGTTCATATCCGATACCATGTTACTTTTTGTGTAGGATATCCGTTCATATCTGGCGTCGTGTCGCAAAAAAATGGGGTACGTACATAAAAAATAGTCATGTAAGCCAATACAAGTCATACAACATGGACGATTGACGTTTTAGGACGTAAGCGATGTTGAGTGCGTCAGCCATCGGATTTTGCCATAAGTGAATATGAATTTCAACTTTGGCATGGCGATTGCTTTCTCTCTCCCATTGTTTTCGGCTTTGGGTGGTTTGGACAGCGGCTTCGCTTTTTTTTTTCTTGTCTGCTTTCCATGGGTTTTTTTCTTGCCTGTACTTTTTCTTCATCGGCTAATGCAGTAACTCATTGAATTATTACTCATTGAGTCATCAGGATCGTAAGTCGTGACAGTCATTGTATACGGAAATAAAGAAATATTTTGATGTGAAAACTCTTTCATGATGAAACGTGGCAGTCAGCTGGGGGCACTAGGGGAGGGAAAGCGGGGTTGCTTCTCTATTCCTCATTGCTGCCGATCTTCTCTATTCCTCATTGCTGCCGATCTTCTCTATTCCTCATTGATGCCGATCTTCTCTGTTCCTCATTGATGCCGATCTTCTCTGTTCCTCATTGATGCCGATCTTCTCTGTTCCTCATTGCTGCCCATCTTCTCTATTCCTCATTGATGCCGATCTTCTCTATTCCTCATTGATGCCGATCTTCTCTATTCCTCATTGATGCCGATCTTCTCTATTCCTCATTGATGCCGATCTTCTCTATTCCTCATTGATGCCGATCATCTCTATTCCTCATTGATGCCGATCTTCTCTGTTCCTCATTGATGCCGATCTTCTCTATTCCTCATTGATGCCGATCTTCTCTATTCCTCATTGATGCCGATCTTCTCTGTTCCTCATTGATGCCGATCTTCTCTGTTCCTCATTGATGCCGATCTTCTCTATTCCTCATTGATGCCGATCTTCTCTATTCCTCATTGATGCCGATCTTCTCTGTTCCTCATTGATGCCGATCTTCTCTGTTCCTCATTGATGCCGATCTTCTCTGTTCCTCATTGATGCCGATCTTCTCTGTTCCTCATTGATGCCGATCTTCTCTGTTCCTCATTGATGCCGATCTTCTCTGTTCCTCATTGATGCCGATCTTCTCTATTCCACATTGATGCCGATCTTCTCAATTCCTCATTGATGCCGATCTTCTCTATTCCTCATTGATGCCGATCTTCTCTATTCCTCATTGATGCCGATCTTCTCTATTCCTCATTGATGCCGATCTTCTCTGTTCCTCATTGATGCCGATCTTCTCTGTTCCTCATTGATGCCGATCTTCTCTGTTCCTCATTGATGCCGATCTTCTCTATTTCCTCATTGATGCCGATCTTCTCTGTTCCTCATTGATGCCGATCTTCTCTGTTCCTCATTGATGCCGATCTTCTCTATTCCTCATTGCTGCCGATTTTTTTTTCAACGGTGAAAGTCTGGCTATATCGATGACGAAACTCGTTTCAACAACTTTCTTCACCTTGCACTAGTCGCACCTTCCACGTCGAGTGAAGAAGAACCGGTTCCTTCAGTTCCGATCTTAATGAAGAAGCTGTTTATTCTTTTTATGCGCTCCTTTGTCCGTGTACATCAGATAACACACACACACACACACACACACACACACGCACACGCGGGCGCGCGCGCGCGCACACACACCACACACACACACACACACACACACACACACACACACACACCACAACACACACACACACACATAGAGGGGAAGAGAGGTGTTACAAATCTTATTCCAGTCCTGAGGATCTAGTCTCAATAAGATTCAGAACAGTACTACACAACGTATTTTCGGATCCTCTTATCACGCTTCTGTTGCCCTGTCTCTGTTGTCCCCCTTCGCCGGGCGCTCGTTTAACAAAGAGTCTTTTCCAGTCGTTAAAGTCGCTTGAAGACCAGGCCCCAGCGTGTCACTTTGAACCCTACATTCTGTCCACACCTCTTCATCTTCATTCAAGTGCTGACATCCGTATCTACAGACTCCCTTCTTTTAGGCCCAAACCATACGACCAACGTTCTTCTTTCTGACACCCGCACGTACAGACTTCCTTCTTTTAGGTCTAAATCCTAGGGCCAACGTTTTCCTTTCATAGTAGGGTGTCATTATTTGTAACTAGCTCCCTTCCTCTGTTCGCCAGGCAGACCTGACCACAGGTTTTACAGCTTTCCGAAAACCATTTCTTTTAAAAAAACTTTCCGATCCTTTACCCATCAGTCTTTTATTTAGTTTACCGACTTCTCTTTTGGGCATCGTGTGTGTGTGTGTGTGTGTGTGTGTGTGTGTGTGTGTGTGTGCGTGTGTGTGTGTACGTGCGCGCATTTGAAATGTACGTGCTCAGCGCCAATGTTGACAAAACTTGGATCGATTGTCTTGTCATGACTATCATGATGCACCGGGCATAAACTCACTCAGAGCCGTGACTCGTGATGAAATCCGCTTTATTTTACTGATTATCTTCCTGCCTTCTCTCCCCCCCCCCCCCCCTTCCTCCCCGCTTTCTCTTTCTTTTGCCCTCTTCCTCCTTTAATGAATAAACCGCACACATTGGGAAATATGTTTAGTCTGTTTATCTTTCTTTTCTTTTTCACAAACTGTAAATCAAGAATATGGAAT